>JACATO010001618.1:0-359730 GCA_018389105.1 Nautilus pompilius
TCCTACCCACCATGTACTAACTCTGTTGAAATGTTCGTTGAGTTTGGAAGGTTTCAAATTTGCATTCGAAAATATCAATGAACATAAAAAAAAACATTGAGGTCTTTCTGTCCCATTTCTCTCAGTTGTACCTGTGAAGTGTACAAAAACGATAGTAATCATCGTTCCACTTTCTTTTCTTTGCATTACGGGTTTCTGAAAAAAAAATTATCATGAGGCGTAAATAGTAGGCGTATGTGTAATAAAAAATTTTAAAACAAGAATCACAGTAGTGAATTAATAGAAGATCGTAATCAATTTCTGCTCCCGAATTTAGACGTGTGAAGACGCGTGTTCGTTAGATAACAATGTAATAATCCAAACCAGGTAACAAAGTAAATATGCAACAAAGACAACACTTACAATGTTGTGTGCGAAGTCCGTTAGCTGTCCGAGGACGTGATTTCAGTGGCAGAGTTTATAAGGCCAAGCTCCCAGTGGGTTTTAACCAATGGCAATGCAGCCCAATTGCGCCAGTCCCAGTGTGCGTAATAGTTTAAATTCCGCTTGACCAATTGTCCAGGGTGGCGAGACGACCTTGGGCCTCTGGCCACCTGTCTCGCGCATTGTTTCAATTGCTAAGCAACAGGAAACCGCTGCGGGCCGGTGACTCCAGAGCGAGCCGACCCTAGGGACTATGACGCAATTGGGCGGCCGATAGCTACAACACAGATAACACCAGTACAAAATAACGTGTGAGCAGCAGGAACTGGTGTGTGTATACGCGGCGAGCGGTGGTGGAAGAATGAAAGTGATTTGAGTACGAGCTTCGGTTGGCAGCACTGCCACCAACCATAGCGGAAATGCTAGTACACGCTGCCGACAGCAATAATGGAGGGGTACTGAAAGGCAGTGGCTCTACAGACGAATTATTTAGTAAAACGGCCAACGGCATATAAACAAAAAAAGTTATTTTTCTCGACCCTATCCCCTCACCCCCAAGAATTAAATATCTACCACTTGGTGGTGCTGGCAACCCAGTTGGGAACCACTGCTTTAGATGGACTATTTAGTGGAATATGGAAGAGGTGATAATACACACCTGTTAGGATGGTTGGTGGTGGTATCATGCCTCCACCTGACTGATTACTACCTTGAAGAGGATTTGATGCAATCTTGCCAGCCTTTAAAATGAATGAAAACATTCATATATAGACAATATCTGAAGACACTGAGCAACTATAAGAGTAGGAAAATAAAGTAATAAAAATAATATGAGGGAAGGATAACTGATTTTTCTTTCAGATTTTAATTATTTCATCTGAACTTCAAAACAATTTATTTTAATAATAAGTACAGGCACATCATCTACCAGAACTAATCAAACATGCAGTACAATTTATTAAAGTAATGCTTAGGTTAAGAAAAGCTATCCTCTCTTTTCTAAAAAATGCATAAGCAAACAACATTTCAGTCTCTATTAAAATAAACTATAAATTAATAATAATGCCAACCAAATATCAAGTTGCCTTCAAAAATCTGAGATGAAATGACTGATTTCCTGTCTCACATACAGTCAAAGATGAGCTGAATTCAGCACATGTAGCTGTTCTCCATGTGAACACAATAAACTCATTTAGTTCTTGGGTTGAAGATATAAAAACCAGAACCTCTCTTCATAGATTGGTCAGTGAAACAAACTTTGGAAATAGTGGATTATCCTCCAAACACAACTTGGATCAGAGTTAAAAAAAATCTATAGATATAGGAAATACATCTGGTGTAAACAAGATATAAATTTAGGCACATTTAGTTTAGCTGGATAATTGGTAGTTGGCTTCAGAGTCTTGAAATCTCAATGAAAATCACCAATACCCATATAGTTAAAGGCTGGATATTACCTTCACAAAATCACAAAGTGAATTTCCATCACAGCACTAGCAGATCAGAAAACACAAATCATTTAAGCAAATTCTAATAATTAATTACAGCAGTCAGTCCAACACTGATAAACTTAGGACATTTTTTTACTGACAAAAGAATAATGTAATAGGTTTTTGCTCTAGAAATTAAAGGAATAAACAATTTCCCTTATAATTCGTAAAATTCCTTCACATTCAAAGAGAAAAATTAGTTTCATTTCTGCATATTTTACAGCTGTTTATAAATTTTTAAATATAATCATATCAAATTGGATACAGTTATATGGAATAAGTTTATTTTTTTTTTTTTTTTAATTATGAGAAATAACTTTTAAAGGTTTGCTGCAGCTCAGATCCAAAAACACTACATAAAAAGCCTAGGAAAAAAAATGCAAAAGTACTTAAAATTTACTAAAATTCAAAACAGATAGTAGAAATTTTTGAATGTTGATTTTGCTGTGCCAATGAGCACATTGCAATCATACTTGATATCTAGCACTAATGAAGATGTATCAGATACCTCAAATAATTCATGTAATCACTTCAACTTTGTTTTCCTCGATGATTCTCTTTTTCCTTTTCAGCAAATACTATGTTCTCACACACAAAAATTTGAAATATCCTTAAAAAATAATCATTACTGAACTATCTGCATACATTATAATTAAAGATACTTCCTTCATCTAATTATTTCATGAGTCAAAGGCTGGAAGTTTTACAAAAACATTACAATCACTCAGTTAAAGACCATCAGTGATCTGGTTGGCCACTGATTTTGCTGCTTTCAATTAAAAGGTGAAGAAGCATATCAGCATAAAATTTAAAACAAGCAAAATAGAGAAGATCAATAATGATTATAATGTAAACTTTTCTCTTTGCCAGGAAATATTTAAAGACTTCCACCCACTTGTATCATCAACTAGCTTCTGCACTTGTTCCTCCAGCCATTTCTGGTAATATAACTTGACATTTCTTTATGTTTTCTTCCATTGCAATGTGTCTTTCGGATAGATGGCTAAAATAAACACATTTAATAAATTGAGATTCTCCTATCAAAAGCAAAACAACAACAATAATAACAGTTTAAATATTAAATAATGAAATTATTTTTAAAATCTATATAGAAAACAAAATTTTGTTTGCATTATTACTGAATTTTGACAATTAAAGATATATGAAAATTTAGTTGTTTACATAATGGTAAAGAATGCATTTTTTTTTCAATTTGACTATTAAAACAAAATTCTTATTTTAAAAAAATATTATTCTGAAGCCTAAAAAGGAATTTGCATGTAAAAATTTGAATTTCCCAGAATCTATAGTTTATCATATTTTATTTCACTGTGCCAGAAAGCTGCTTTGACACTGCTTGTTATAGATTTATCATGACTGTCTTATGGAGATGCATTCCACTCTTCTGTAAAGGTTTGATTTTAAAAAAAAACCACTTGGTCAGTCAATGTCCAATAATGTTCTCTGGAGTTAAGGTTAAGAAATTAAAAAAAAAATAGAAGATGTTGGATATTTTCCTCTTGTAGAATGAACATTCTTTCACCATGGACCCTTGAATTATATCTCATGAAAGCAAAATGAGTACTGTGGCTTCATATAAAAAGGTATCTAGGTACTGCTAAACTATAACAGTTAAATTAAAGGTTTAGTTCATTTTGTGACCATGTGACATAGCACCCAAGGCAAAAAATACAACCATTTCTAATAACCTGCTATAGAAAGCATTATATTGGCTTGGTTTTTTGTCAACCATGTAAATGATTGATCATCACCACCACCAATGTGAAAGCTGAATTTACTTTGTGATGGGACACAGCTCTAGTTTGACAAAATATAGTGCAAATGAGAACTATCTTTCTTCAGTCTTGTCTTATGGTAATGTGCTAGTGTTGTATATGAAATACTTATCTGGCGTGTAGATTAGTAGAGTGTAGATGATAGTCTTGTCAAGATAGGGCCCCCACAAAGCTTTCAAAAATTTTTTGCTGGTTAGAATGTGCCAAGAGTGCAGTGAAATCAAACCAGATAGGTGATGTAATGGTTATCACAATAGACAATACTACTATGATTCTCTCTCTCATCTTTTGTGAACTATTGGCCTTTCTCTACTATAGATGTACCAAATAGACATTAATCACCTGATTAGTAAAATTAATAACAAAATTTCTGGCCTGTTCCTACTGGGAACCAAAAATTTAAATACTGAATTATATTTCTGACACTTTCATAACTGTTTTCAATTTTGAAGCTGCATTTGTAGACTTGTATTACTTTCAATATTTTGTTTCATATAGTTATGTCTCATTCTAGATTACGAAATGTTAATTAGTTTAACATAAAAAGCTTTTAAGCTTTTGATTTGAAGTACAACATTTTTATTGAATGAATGCTTATGGAATTCACCATATTCAAACTCAGCTATGCAAAATTGAAACCAAATGAATCTGGCTATGTGTTAATTTAAATTAACTGATTCATCAATAAAACTTAGTGTAATACAGAAAACACAAAGAAAAATTATCCCAGTTCCTTCTGAATGAAAAAAGTATTTTACATCTGCTGTTACAAAGCATAATAATTAGTTGATTGATAATTGGAAAATGACTAATTAGGCAGATTTACCAATTACCATCTGATTAATTGGCATATTCTTAGTTTTTACTTTTGCCAGTCAGTGATAACAATCTGTTACTCCAAGATCTGCTGCTATATCTGTGTCTACTTGAGCTCTGTATTAGTTGTATTAGTATCAACACAGATCTGTATTCTAGAAAGTGTCTAGATTTGTATATATAGTATCAGTAGTTGTAATTTGTATCAGGGTGAAATGCCATCTAAAGTGATATTACCAGAATGCAGATTGTTCCACCTGAAAGTGGTGACTTTTGCAGAAATGACCCACTCAGAGATAAAGACTGACATGCAACATAAAGCAAAAGAATTTCATGACTTAAAATATACCTATACATGTACACAGAAATATAAGTCAGAAGTATCTTATAAACACAGACAATAATGGATATCTTGAAGATATACATTTATTTGTGCTCATTTTGTTATTCAATATTTCATATTGTTTCTGTTTTTGATACCAACAAATGTTTTTCTCTTGTATTTGCTAAGCTTGAAAATATATATTAATGAGCCAAAACAATATGCAAGCCAAACAAAATATTGGCTGTTTTAATACTTTTTAACTGTTTTTTTTTTTTTTTTACACATAAAACAAAATTAAAAAAAAAAAAACCTTCTAATATTTGGATATTACTGATAACTATTTTAATTTTAACTGCCTATGTACATTGACCTCCAAATTTTTTTTACTCATCTCAAGTTGAACAGAGGTTGTGACACAGTTGTACATTTAGTTCAGCACAAATACTAGTGTTTCTAAGCTAGGGTGCAAATGCATTCTAGGTGGAATAAGATAAAAGCTGATGGAGATTAAACATCAGTGACTTTTGTTGCTGTTATTTTTTATATATGAAATTTCAAGTAACACACTTACTGAATCATGGGTTAGATATGTGTCACAGTAGTATCTGAAAGAAATTTTTTAAAAATCTAAAATGTTGGAACATCTTGAATCAATATTAATGAAATTGGGTTTGAAAGTATGAAGACCAAGATAATAAACAAACTTCTATGGAAGAGTAAGGTAAAGAGATATCATGCACTTAGAGAAATGTCAGATATAGAAACTCAATTGATGAAACTACCAAAGATCAAATGTATCAAAGTGCTTGAAAAGACAGATGAACTTTGCAAAGAAGTATGCTTTAATAAGAACAAAATAAGTCTGCCTCAAATAGATGGCTAAAATCACTTCCTATAAATTAACAAATCAAGCTCTGAATTTTGCAGTAAAAAAAATTAGAAAAAAATCAACAGGAGAAAGGTTCAAAGGTCTGTTGCTAACAATAAAGCATTAGTGCATGTGTGTGTGTGTGAAAATTCTTTGATTGGTGTCTTCTGGAAAGGGTAGCAAGTGATCTTCAAAGGTTGTTGTTATCCTTGGATGACCTCAACAATCATGAACTGGGCAGTCCTGACAGTACTTTGTTAGTGTCCTACAAATGACAAGGCAATTAATATTGTACTGGGAAGCAATGGCAGTATGTATCATCCCTCTTGAACCATTCTGAGAGACTGAGCCATCATGTTGGTAAATGATGCTTAGGCACTCCTAAAATGTCTTACACCACATTCATGTCATGTTTATAGAGGAAATGTATGCAGGTTGTGAGAGAAGTAATGTGAACGATTTTCAGGATACCTCAGTTCTGGAGAAGGCTGTAAAATAATCCTCTCTAACCATAAATCATACAAGCAATTCTGACTTAAAACACTTTCTATTTACTTTTTTAAGCATATGTGCATGAACACGAATAATAGTATACATTCTTAGATAGTTGTTTTCATCTCTCAGAAGCAAAATGGCCAAACATGTTTTCAGTAATTTGTACAACTCAGCATAGAGATAACCACAAGACCACTTTTGCTTCCAAAGTTGTGGTATTTTTTTGAGCACAGACTCAGCAAGAACATCTTCATAAGCAACTTTGCTAAGTAATGGAAAATGCTCATACTCTATGTATTGACTGAATTTCATTCCAGAATAACAGAAAACACAGCTAGCATGTTTTGGGAGTGCTCAGAATAATAACTATTAAACTCAAAATTCATAGACCTTTTTTTTTTTTTAACACAAATTTTGGTATATATATATTAAGTTTTAAAAGGAAATGAAGTTTCATGGTAGCAGATATATTGTGCTTTCAGCTACTGATAAATGCAATGTACATTCTATTATGTACATAAAATAAAGCAAAATTTTTGACCCAAGGTTCCTAGAGTTAAAGTCCTGTGGTGGGGGATACTTGCAAACATACCTTTGGGAGCCCAATGTAACTTTTGTTTCACAATATCTGAGAGGATGACGGATGAGGTGGAATGCATTTGATGATTTGAAGAATGTCCAAAAGAACATAAAGTTTCTTTCTCTGTGTTGCCAGTGGTCTGCTTTGCAGTAACCTACCAACAAAACTTATCAATTTATTGTGGCACTGGCAGAGAATCTTTTTTTTTTTAAAGTGACTGCTAAACCAGTTTACCTCTAGAAGTAAACCAATGTATAGCAAAAGGATATTAAAAAGGATAAATTACATACTTTTGCTCTTGCAAAAAGATAAACAGATAAATCTTTATGTTTGTTTGTTTTCTTAATGCTGAAAAATATCAATAGAAGCTACTCTATATAAGGCAGTCTGCTGCCAAGTTGTAACATGGTCATTATAATTGTGCTTTCTTTCTTCCACTGCTGTTGTCTGTTTCCACTTGTTATTAGACAGTATTTTTCTTTAATTTTTAAAGTCTTATTTTAAAATGTTGAAGGAAAAAAATGTTTTTAGCCTTATAAATTCTGATTAAGTTATCATATAAATTATTCTTCTTTACAAACATTAAACAGCTAAAAGCTTTGCATCACCCTAGAATTTTCTAGTTTTCTGTAATACTTGTAAAGTCAAATTAAATCTGAATTTGCATTAAAATGTTACATTAACGTATTAAAGTGTAAAATGGCTAAAATTGAAAAATGCGGCAATCTGAAAAGGTATTTGCAAATACATGATTTCTGAAATAGCCTTATAAATTATGGCGTCGTGTGAATCAATTTAAAGTTTTCGAAACAAAACATTCAGAAGTGGTCATGGGTACACTGCCAAGGTATATGAGATAAACGATAGATTTTTAATTTATAGAACGATATGAAATTTTTGGCCATTGCTGTACATCTATTTTACAAATTCTGATAGTTATTATCATAACAATACACTTAAGAACGTATGTCCAGTAAATTGGATAATTTTTCTAAGTTAAGAATACAACAAACCTTTTGTACAACTAATTTTTTCTAGAACCTACAATGTTCACAGCCCACTAATAACGATAGTACCAATGCCGTACCAAGATATGTGAGTATATACCAATTACTTTAATTTTGAACGACGTACCAAAAGATGGAGCTCTGCAGTTATCACCTTTTTACTTGAAGTTTTTTAATGTTAAAGTTGAAATTGAATTAAGCAAATTTCACAGAAATTCATTTTGCTCTTCTAGTATTTTCCGACACATTTTTTAAAATTGCAATGCAGAGCAGATATGCAGACAAAAAATATAATTCTTTTAATTTATTAATGCAGGAAATAGGAATTAAATAACTGTGTACAACAAATGAATCGATTGCTTCTTGCACTTATTTTCTACGTAAATAATTAAAGAAAATTACATTTTTCTTATTTAGAAACAAAATATAGAGCATAATAATAGACGTGAAGCAGAAAACGAACAATTAGTCGTTGGTCATCAAGGCGGCCCAAAATCTGATAAAGAATTTGACTATATTTTTAAAATCAACATGTCTCTCATTATATACTGTGTGCATAAATAAATGGTTTTTAAGGCATTTTTTGAGTTGGACAAATTTCTTTTTTCCATTTAAAATTTTTGTAAAAAGTTTCATTTTTATCAAACTTTTATATTATTAACTTTTTTTTATTTTCATTTATAAACAGGAAATATAACAAATCAGTATCTAATATGATTGTTTATATATAAAAAAAAAATTATACAAGCTAAAGCTTTTTAGCACTTCTGGAAAACAGTCTAAAGACTTCTTGAACCAGTTTGAAGCTGCAGATTTATAATTTTTATTAGCCAAACTTGGAAAATTCACATAAGAATGAATCTAATTGGCCTTCTGTTGCATATAGACAGACTTATAAAACTAAAATTTCAACAGAGTTAGCATATGCTATAATTTTTGAAGTAAAAGAATTTTTCACCAATAGAAAAAGAGCCAAATTCTTCCAACTCAGGATAATAAGAAAAGAACAGTTTGGTAGAAGAGATTTTACAGAGAATAAAATAAAACAGAAAGTTGGGGAAAAGTAGGTCAGAGAAACAAGTTCTGCATGAAGCTACAGTGAGTACTGGTTGTTAAATAATCCTTTTCTTTTATAAGGATAAACCATTTTCTCCAACTTAAAAAAAAAAACAAAAAATGCTGAATACAAAAGGTATTTTAAAGTGTTTATTATTTAAGCATCAATAACTTTCTTGCTTTTTATCCAATATATCTTCAAATTTGGAATACAGTTTAGCTTTCAACAAACTTGCATTGAAAATTTCTGAGAATTTGGCTGGTCATAAAGTTATAGCTACTCTGATAATGAAAAAAGGTGCTGACAATGAAGGGATTGTGATTAATGTACAGTAAAAGATGCAAAGTTCTTGTTGACCAAAAATCTAGTGTAACCAGTTGTGAAAATGCAGCTTAGGGTTTCTTTGTTATTTTATGGGTGTTTTTTTTTAATTGACCTTATTTCTGTATTCTATACACAGCTCAATTTTGTCAATGGTAAAGAGACTGTTTATTGCATTTTTGTGTAGAACTCATTAACCAGTTAGTACTTTTATTTCAACAAAGAAATTAGATTATAAACAAAAAAAATATTTAGAAGAACACACACGAGATGAATTTTAAAAAATTAAAACATTTTTACTTAGATGTTAGGAAATGGTTTTGATTTTTTTCATTTTACGTTTTTTTCTTTTTTTGTGGAAATATACTGATTTTTTCTGTTTTTCATAATAGTGGTAAACCCAAGCAATTTTTTTCTTTCACTGTTTTTGCTGAGGATATAAATTTTTTATTTGATAGAGCCAACTTCTAATGTTGCTATTCTATTATGTATGCAAGTCTGTGACAAATGATATTGGTTAAATGCAATTTTGAACTAGAAACATTTTTTAAGCACATGTAGTTAATATGGTAGATACTATATACCTTTGCTTCATTTACCTTTTTTTTAATTCATTTTTTAAAAAAAAAACACAGGTGTCTTACTGGAGATAATTTGATTTTGAAGGGGAACCATGTAAATGATTACTATGCAGAAATAATAGCAAGAAGAGGGTTTAGCTATATAGTATTTCATTCTAAGAAAACCAGTGTTAAACAACAAAGAAAGTGAAAAAATTCTGAATCTGAAATTTGTTTTAACATGATGTGTCAAATAGTTATTGGTGGTTGTCATGGCAATGAAAACCGCAATGGTATAATAGGTTGCAAGGGTGTTGATAATGAACAGTGATGTTTTTGGTATCTTAGATTTATACTGAATAAAACAAAAAAGTGTAAACTTTATATAGCTGTAACTGCTGCTTTTCTTGGAGTTAAAAACCAATAAATAAGTTGAAATTTACAAATTCATTTTAGGTGAATAATTTGTTTATTTGCCGTTTTGGATCTTCTTTGTATGTTAAGATTGTTGTGCCTTAGGCTGGCAGCACAGAATCATGTTTAAAGAACTAACAGCAACAGAACTAGTTTCTCTAACCACTTTACATTTGCAGGGTGAATAATGACAGCTTGATACTGAAATCAAGAATAACTGTACAATTACAAGCTTTATCTGCAGCAGCACTACAGAAAAAAACGTAATTTAACTTAATAAGGATATGAAAGTAAAAAAAAACCTTTTTGACATCTTTTTAAAATTGAAAACAACATGAAATAAATCAACTTAGAATACCATCATTAACAGTTGTTGTGTTTTCTAAGTTCTTACAACTCTGATGCTAAAATGAGGATGTTTTTTTATGACTCTCATCTAACTAATCATCTATACATGGGAACCAAAACTACTCAAATTTTGCTACTGATATGATTTAGCATACATAACTAAATAATAAATTTGAAAATAATACTTTTCTATTAAATGTTAGGTTTGATTAATATTGTTACTCTTCTTACAATAAAATCAAACTAAATGCTAATTCAAAAGGATAGAATTCATCAGCTTGTAATTTGAGTTGCTTAATAATTTTTAGAATAAAATCTGATTTAGTACATTTGGCAAATGGATTACATCCATCTAACTTGATAAATCACCAAATAATATGAGTGAATGATAAAGATGTTATGGTGTTAAAAATTTTAAGTTAATCACTGGATGTACAACTTTTCCTATCTACATATTAACAGATAATGAATTTTAAAAACATTGTTGTGTTCTGTAATCAGTAATCAATAGTATAGAAATTTCTGGCATTATATTCATAAACTAACACTATGCGATATAGTTTACCTTTTTTTTAAAGTGAATATTTTAGGTATAAAATTTAAGCTACAAAGGTCTAAATATAAATTTCACAGAAAACATGATATGTATGTTATAGATGTAGGCACTCGATTTACCAGTCTTGAACTTTTTAATATAGACAGGTAGAGATTATTTTAAGTGTGATTTATTTAAGAAATGCAGATGCTGATAATACAAAAGTGAAGAATGTTAACAGCCATGAGCACCAATCTACAATCACAAGTGATGTACAAGAATTATTGCAGCAGGAAAAGCAAAGAAATATCTGTTTGCTTTTTTTTTTTTTTAAACTGAACACAACAGATTTCTTAGATTTTAATTTTTATCAGTTTTTAGTGATAGTTATTCTGGTCACTGATGTATTCTTTTCAAATCAAATAATTTTATTGAAGTTATTTTACATTAGACTTCAATAATAGAAAACAGCAGAATAGACAATTAACTTTGAGTTTTGTAACATCTTCTTGCCAAATGTAAAATGTTAAAGCAACAGGGTACTTCATATGCCTTTCACATACTGCCTAAGAAGGATTAAATTTTGACTGATTTGTCATCTTCAGCAATATTAATTTCTTGACTGGAAAACTGTGAAAATGCCAGCATGTTGATCTGTTGCAGATATGAATTCTATCTGACCTCTTCTCACCATTTTCTTTGTATCACAATCAACTTCACACTCATTTCCAAACTTATCTAAATTACTTTCTGACCCCAGATGGATAATGGAAGATTCAAGGTATGCATACTTTAAACTTCTGCATCATCAGAAAGAAATGATTCAATATTAGACTGCATATTGTAGATCAAGCATGAGCAACCTGCAGCCTGCAACATACTAATATGCAGCCCAAATCTCTTCAAGAAAGCCACTGCTGAGGCAGACATGTCGGTGCATGCCGGTTATTTGGTTTCCAAAATCCTGGAAAAACATATGAAGCCATTTGGTGATGGCAAAATGGTGAAGGAACGCCTTGAAGCTGTGGCTGATGTAGCATTTCCTGAGAAGAAGGCTGTTACTTCAAAAATTATCCTGTCAAGGTTTACTGTGGGTAGGAGGGTTGATGACATGTCACAGAACATTGAAGACATCCTGAAATGCAGAGCATCAAATTTCAAGTGGTTTTCCATAGCATTGGACGAGAGCACTGACGTGTCCCATAGCTCAACTGGTTGTCTTCATTCAAGGCATTGATGCTGAATTTAACATAACCAAGGAATTAGTGGGTATGGTGGGAATGATGGGCACAACAACTGGTGTGGATTTGAAAGAAGAGTTGATGAAAGTACTGAAGCGGTTGGGGCTACCTTTAAAGAGGCCGAGTGGCATTGCAACTGATGCGACCCCATCACTGGTTGGAAAGAACAATGGCTTGACAACTCTCATCTCTCAAGAAGCTGGGCTCTGACTAGTCGTGAGTTAATTTTGTGTCACTGTTTGTTGCATCAGGAGCACTTACGTGCAAAATCTCTAGGGATGGAAAATGTTGCAGTTATTGTGAAGCTTGTGAATTTCATCAGATAAAATGGATTGAATCATCGCCAATTCAGAGAGTTGCTGAGTGACATGGCATCTGATTATGGAGATGTGATTTTTTATGCTGAAGTGCGATGGCTAAGCCGTGGTCAGATGTTCAAGCGAGTTTATGATTTGAAGGAAGAAATTGAACCCTTCTTAGATACGAAGAAGGGGAAGCCAGTGAAGGAATTTGGCGATTGTGAGAGGATGTGCGATTTTGCGTTTTTGATCGACCTTACTCAGCATCTCAGTGAACTGAATCTGAGGGTCCAAGGAAAGGATCAGCTCATCCACACCATGTTTGACAAGATCAAGGCGTTTGAATCCAAGTTTTCGCTGTGGGAATCACAACTTCGTTCCAATAACTTTGTTCATTTTGAAACGTTGAGGAAGGAGAATCCAGATGATTCTGCAAAATATGCAGAAGAGATTCGTCAACTCAAAGATAAATTTCACTTCCGTTTTCAAGATTTCAGAAGATGCGAGGACACCTTCAACATATTTTCCATTCCTTTCGATGTCAGTGCTGAAAGTGCATCTCCAGAGCTTCAGGTGGAGCATCTTGATCTTCAGTGTAGCACTGAACTGAGAGCAAAACTCCTTGATGTGCCGCTTCTTGACTTTTACAAGCTTTACCTACCAAGGACGAGTTTTCCCGAATTGTCAAACCATGCTTTGAAGCTGGTAAACTTGTTCGGCAGCACTTACATCTGTGAGCACATTTTTTTTCAAAATTGCAGGTGCTGAAAAACAAGCATCAAAATCGACTGGGAGGCGAACACATGGAAATCTCTTTGTGCATCGCAGCGTCCAGGATCGAGCCGGACATAGAAAGACTTGTGAACGAAAGAGTGTGTCAAGTGTCGCATTAAGCTGCTTAAAAAGTAGTATAAATAAAAATCGTCATAAATATATATTTTCTTTTATTTTTGGCATAAAAATAACTTTTATGTGTCATAAAAGGGGTGGTTATGGAGGATGTTGGTACTCAACAGGCTTAAAGCCTGCAACTCTGTAAGAAAAAATGCATGTGGCCCACCAGAAGCCTACGAAGTTCATTTGCGGTCCACATCAAGAAAAGGTGGCTCATCACTGTTGTAGATAAAATACAATCATTATAATAGAGCTCATAAAGGTAGATACATTTTTCCAACAAAATGAAGTGATAAAAATAGTGGAATTGAGAATGTAAATTGGCATCCTACTGTTTGTGCTATCTATAGTATAATGTGGGAATAATTATTAAATGACTTATTATAGCCTAGCCAATTGTCTGCTGGAAGATAGATTAAGCAAAAAAAAATCAGAAACGAGAGAGAAAAACAGAACTTCACTCTTTGTAATAAATGTGTTTTCATATTCATCGCTTTCCTTCTAAGTGTAGTCCACTTTATGAATCATTTTGCTTACATAGTCCATACCTTATGATCTTAGTGATTGAAAATGTTCTTGTGCTAACTTTTGTCCGTTTACCTTAACATTTTAAAGAGTTCTCCCCTGAAATATAATGTAAATACAGCAATACCCTGTTGAAAGCTCAGGATACATTCCTGGAGAATAAAGTTTTCAGTGAACCAGTTTTCAAAAGGGTCATTATAATATAGTTGATATGGTTACATTCCTGACAGTGTTATTTATTTATTTTTTTTATCAATGAGTGATGCATGATGGCTTAATTTGACTACTATACATACATATAGATAATTGACTAAAGAATAAAGCAGTGTACACATAATATTTCTTAAACGGTGACATCAAAGGTAGGTGCGTTTGAGTCAAAGCTGAAACTAGCAGTTCAAACAAAAGTTTAGATAGCGTCGGTATACGCTGCCATCATTCCGCGAGAGTGTATAGATTTCCTCCAAAATATCAACGCAGTCTTTGAAAAGGAATTAAATTCCTACCCTACCCTGCAGACGCGTTTTACATAGCGGATGATTTTAATTGTGTTCCCGACCACTATTATATAGGCAGGGCCCGGAAAATTATCACAGGGGGCATCTCACAGGCTAACGATAACTGCAGATACTTTGTACACGCCTTGGACTAGATGCCCTTAGAAATAAACACCCATTACCCTGACAAATATAAGGTAACGATTAGATTAAAGAGTGTACATTAGCTTAAAATCCTCGGAGATCCTGCAGGAAATTGCGCACGACGCAATCTCCTGGGGCGATCACTACCAGGTCAGAGATAGCTTTGCTGTTAAGACAGCAACCAAAAGGCCTGACTGACACCTGGAAGCTCAACAACTCGAGACGTATATGAATAGGTAGAGGAGATCTGGCGCTTCTGGAGAACACGCCTAAATAAACACCCATCCTCCACTGAATGGTGGGACATAAGGGAAACAAAGCTGAGGGAACTCAGTATAGAATATTGCCAGTTAAGAAGCACATATCGTCAACATTTGGAATAAGACCTTAAACGTGATCTTAAAATAGCATTAGGTTTCCCTAATCCGGAAAGAGTCTATGCTATTAAAAGCTGAAAGCACAAGATATTTGTGAAACCCACCAACGAAGTATTTACTCGTCGACAGCAGCCAGGTGAGTTCCTTGATGAATATTTTCAAGCCCTACACACACTCGCTAAGGACTGTAACTTTAAATCTGTGACCGCTCAACCACATCGAAATGAAGCTACACGGGATGCCTTTATCACTGGCCTACACTCACCTGTAATTCGGCAGCGTTTGTTGGAAAACAGAATACTTGATATTAGCAACATGTTTGATCAAGCCAGAGCCTTAGATGCTGCTCAGAGTTGTTGTGAATCATATTCGGTCCCTCTTGAGTCAATTCCCAGTGCGTCAGCAGTATCTGAAATTAAGCAAACTGAAAATACAGGAACTTTACCTTATTCCCAGTTGTCGGTTGCTGTTGGTCGTTGTTTCTTTTGTGGATTAAACAGACATCCCTGGTCTCGTTGCCCAGCACGAGGAGAAGCAATTTGCCACGAATGTAAGAAAGTGGGGCATTATGCTGGTGTATGTAAGGGGCGTCGAAATTCGACTACACAGTCAACCTCCAGCTCTGCAATTCAACTAGCAATTACTTGCGTAACTTCGGCTGCTACTACACCTACTGAGTTGCCACCTGCTCTCAACTCCATCTACATTAATGGCTTCATGTTCGATAGTGGGTCACTGATAGTTTTATACACCAGATGTTGTGAAGGAACACTCATTTCAAGTATTTAATTCTACAAAAAACAGTATCTATGGCTACATCCTTTCTTGCCTCTAAAACAGATGGATACTGCAAAGTGCAAATTGAGATACAAGGTGTAGTATATGAAGACATTGTGAGCTATCAGTATTGCCTGGCCTGTGTTCTGATGTGATTTTAGATCAAGATTTTCAAAGACAACATGAAAGTGTGAGTGACAGTGAATTATGGTGGAAAAAACTCCCCCCCCCCCAACTCTTGTCATATGTGGATTAACTGCTTTAAATGTGGAACCTCCCAGCTTATTTGCTAATCTCACAGCTGACTGTCACCCCATAGCTGTCAAATCTCGTCGATACATTTCTGATGACCCGAGAGCGTTATTCATTTCTCCTCGCTGCTGATTGGCTGCTGCCCACGAGGCGCTGTCTCGGGCAGATGCAGCCCAGCATCATCCCAGTTTACCGCGTGTAGCTATCTCGAGTGTTTCTCTGAGTGTTGCATTTTTTATTAAATTATTATCGTATATACTTATATATATATATATATATTATTACATTTCATGTTATATTTTGACGTTTGTAGACATTTTTATGGACCACATCCAATATTCGCAGGTGCTCTAGGAACATGAATACCGGGGGACAACTGTATTTGAAAAATATATTATATAGAATTATCATGAACATTTTTTTAAAACAGATCATACAGTAGAACCTTTACAAAATGCACGAATCATCTCTGAAAAATAGTACAAATGCCTTTTTTAGTTTTAGCCATTATAAAGATATTCATGTAACAGTTTTAACTTACCCATTTTTGAATTTCAGCAAACGTGGCACCACTTTTTTTGGTATGATTGCTCAGTATTGCAACAAACAAGAAATGGAAAAAAAATCAAAGTCCTTTAGGCACTCAATCGTGAAAAAGGCATTATCTTGGTGAAATCATAAAAAAAAGGCATGAAAAGGCACTTATGACAATATTCAGACTATAATTATAAAAATAGATCTTTACTGGAAATTATTCTCAAAGAATACTTGGTTTTGAAAGTTTCCAGTAATTTTTATTCAAAACTTGAACTTATATACTTTTAAGTCCTAATTTATTGCTCTTGTTTGGTCTAGTATTGACAAGAATTCATATCAATTCAACAACTCATACTTTAGTGTTAAGGTGTAACAGAACTTATTACAGGTTGAGAAATTCTTTTGGCCAAATATATTTCGGATTTTTGGAATATAGATATACTATTATAATTTGGTAGCTAACTCACTGGGGACTGGGCACAAGTTCATTTACAACATTATAACTGCATATGGATACATATACCCCACAGGCAGTTTTATGCAATTTTAAAATCAGTTTGTGCATGAAACCATAACAAAAAGATGTACATTTAACAATCAGAACATTAAGCTTACTAGTATCATATGGGTATTTCTAGGCCTTTTCAACATTTTAAAAATATATTCACACCAAAAAAAAAAAAGTGTCACCCAGGAACCTGGAATTTTCCACTTAAAGCACTCCAAAAATATTTCAGATTTTGGAGGTTTTCAGAATTTCAGATAAGAGATTTTTGACTTGTATACATAATCTGCAGCATTTCTCTGAATATTTACAAGTATTTTTCAGCTAATTATATCTTATTGCATAATTTTTGGGAATTTTGTGTCAACCTTTTAGATTAGTGATGATTGATAAAAGTTGAACAAACCTGCTTGGTGAAATCTGTCGGGGGGGGGGCATTTTATTCATACCAACTGCTGCACTTCATTGTGTTGCTATATTTATCTCAGAAAAGCTGAGAAACTTCCGACAAGCATCTATCCTGGAAGACTTCATTGTCTGAGACTTTGGATTATGTTGGTTCTTCCAATTCTTTTCTAGGACTGGAAGAATTTACACTTTTCTCAATCAGGTTAGATTTTGTAAAATCAAATGATAGTAATATTTCTATACTCATTATTCAAATTGATACACTGCCAGACGTGATGTAATTTTCCCAGATGTTGACCTTGAATAGATACTAACTGGAAAAACTAAATATTGGTGGGTGAAAAAGTGCCAGAAGGTTGGCAATTGACTTTTATTAAGCAAAATACTTATTAGCACGTTTTGTCAAATTATTGAATAGTAAGAAAAATTAAAAGTAATGTGTTATACAATTTTCAATGGCAGTGTGTGTTATTTTTTCCATTTTTATGTAATATGCTTCATAGTGAATAAAACAAACAAGGAAAAACACATGAAAAGAGTACATTAGTAAGGAAGCTATAATGGTGGTTTTAATGACTTCCAAAACAGTAAAGGAAACTTAATTTCATAGCATTAACCTGTAACTAATATACATTGTTCAGACTAAGTTAAATTTAATTTTAGAATATGAAGCCAACATCTCTGTAAACTATATTGGGATAACCACTTTGTTTAATAAGGTATGTATTGTAATAATTGTTCTTTTCATATTGTGTATATATATATACTGCTTAAATTTCTTTAGAAAATTTTTTTAATGTATTGGAAAATGATCTAGTAATGTTTTTTGGATCACTTAAAATAATTTAATGTTTCCTTTTAGTATATGTGAAATATAGGAAATTACTAAAAACATTCAAATAAAAATTTGTTTATTAGCAAGTATAAAAATATACAGGGACCATGGTTAATTCAGTATCTAAAAGGGAAAATAAGGGATGTGGTTTAAACAGATGGTAAAATACAGTCTAAAATCTACAATATTGCTTTAGTATTTGCCAATACATTGTATAAAAAAATGGCAGTACAGTGAAGGTGAGTTGCACTTTGTCATCATGGAATTGAAAAGTAATTCTTTGAGAGAAAGCTGTTTTCTTTTTCTTTTTTTAAAGCCAATCTTGAGATCAGTAAGAAAACAAAACCATGTCCTCAACATTCATAATCTTTAATGTGAACTTTTTAGTTTACACTTTATAATACAATTATAATTTAGTATAGTTTTTTTTGAAATATTATTTAAAAAAAAAAAATGTTATATATTTATAGCTTTCCTGCTGTCAAATGAATGCTTAAACTTCCAAGCTAGAGTTAAGATTTTTAAAATAGTTACTTAAACTTGTTTTTTTGCCCAACTATTTTTTAATGTTTCCATTCATTCTTCACTGTTATAAATGTGCACTTATTGCCATTTCGGAAACCGTAACAAAATGAGTCAGTGACACAGTTCAGACAACAGTTTCTCTCTTACTATGGTAAATTTATTTAAAAAACAAAGCTGTGCTTAGAGTGCCTATCTGTGGTATTTGGTTAACCATGTGAACCTCATCAGTGAGCTATCTAGTTGAATATTAGTTTTTACCACTATAGATGTTGATTAGCTTATGAAAATATACTAGAAATAGGAGTCTAAAATACAAATTCTGGTTAGTGTAATGTTTTCTTTAAAATGTCTGTTTACAAAATTAAAAAAAAATAATAGAATTCTAAAGATAATAATGAAAACATGGTAATGTGTTATTAACAAAGTAAAGCTAGTTAAGGCATTTTCTCTTTACCTTAGTGGTGTAATATGAACCTACATTTCAGCCATCTTTCCATCACCATCATCAGGAGTTAGTCTTGAGAAGACATTTCTGATTGCAATGATGCTAATTTATAACAGACATTTCTATTTTTTAAAAAAAAGTATAGTCAAGTGTAATGGGTGGATCAAAATGTTACTAGAAAGAAAAACTTAGTAATGATAATGTTAGGGAAGGAAAGATTATCAGTTAATACTACTAAGGTGGGAATATCGAACTAATTCAACGTGTAAAAAAAAGAATGTGTATACATATTATTAAGTAAGGAAATTAAAATGGCTTTGAAGCTGAAAAAATTTTTGTGATCCAATAAGATCTCAAGATATATGCATTCTTTACATTTTTAAAATTAAAAGAAAGAAAAATCAAAAGATGTAATTGCCTGTATTTCATATAGATACAATTAGCTGGACTATAAATCTTAATCAACACAACGGAAATATCTAGATGAAATGCTGTTTCAAGTAAAATCATTGAAAATAGAATATGATAATTTTATAGGTTATATTTTTATTGATTACTGTTATCTACATTCTACACCAACTCTTGATCATACCATATCTAAAAGCATTTCCACTTTTAACTTTAATGGATTGTTTTCTCTCCAGTAGATACAATTTTCAATCAAAGAAGATCATTTTACAATAGTCTTTCAAATGAAGTCCTCTTTTTATGTAGGGGATATGTTCCTGAAAAGTGCATACTGTACTGCCATGTTTCCATGTATGGTAATAATAAAAAGCATGTAAACTACTTTAGTTTCATTTGCATACCAAAAAAAACAAACATAGATTCATCAGGATGATGTTTTGTGATGGTCATTTATGTAGGGTCCTGAGAGAACATGGTGGTGTTGTGGTGTTTGATGGCTAGGAGGTTACTTGAAGAACTGAAAAATACTAGATTGCTTAGCCAAACATTGCTTTTGATCATAGATTTCCTTGTAGGGAGAAAGAGCAGTGATCAAGTTGTGTTTAAACTGTAGGCTGTAACAGTTGCTCAGGGATTGAAAGAACCAATTTATTTGATGCTAAGTCCTTAACTTCCAGTACTACCTCTTCGTCTTCTGGTTGATCATCATCATTTGTTTTTTCCTTAAGGTTATCAACACTTAATTCCTTCATATCATGTAGATCAAGAAGTTCCAACACATCTGCTTCCTCAAGGTTTTTAAATCCATCTCTGCCAACCTCATCTTCCTAGTCACACAACATCTCTCACTGTCTTGAAATCTTGGAAATGCCGGAAAGTCATTACTGCATTCTTTCCATAAAGCTTTCCATGCAAAATCTGTATTGGATAGCTTCACTTTGTCCTTTACAGTCTTGATGTTCTTGATAGAATCCTTAATATTGTATGCCTTCCATCAATCAATCATGAATGTCTGGCTTGTTCAATCCATCTGTGCTGACTAGCAGCTTGAACATGGCTATCACTCCTGATCTAGAGACTGTAGTAATGAGGTGGTGTTAGAAATCAAGAAGAGAACATTGACATTGAGGTGGATGTGCATCAGATATTTTGAGTGTCCGGAACATTATCTAGGACTAGGAGCACCTTGAGCATAAGATTAGATTTCCTGATTTCCTGCAGTAGTGTTCAGCATCCACAATAAAATGGTTGACCAGTCACCCAAGCCTTCTAATTAGAAGTCCAGTAATTGCGTAACATGTTCTTACTGAGTTTACTGAGAGCAGATGGGCTTGTAGAGTGATACATGCAGAATGGCTTCATCTTGTAGTTCCCCACAACTTTGCCACAAAGCAGTAGTGTTCACCTGTCCTTGGCTGCTTTGAATCAAGATGCTACTCTTTGTTGATGTAGGAACTTTTGGCAGTGTAAAAAATTAATCAAATCACTCCTTGCATTGAATTGCTCTTGTGTTCCTTCTGTAAGCTGGTTATAAATCTGCTGAGACTCATCTTTTGATTCTGGTCTTCTATCCAGAATCTAAGCATCTTTTCCATCTCCAATGCCAGATTCCTCACTCTGGTAGTTATATTTGCTGAAAGAGATGTTGAAGCATACACAGAACTTCTGATTTATCAATCACCTGTACTGTATGGTTGACTTGCCATGATTAAAGGCTTGAACACAACCGCTGAAGGCCCTTTGCCACAATGCAAATATTTAAGATGTCCAGTTTTATCTACAAATTTAGTCCAGTCCTCTTTCTTTTCATATCAGGAGGGTAAAATTCTTGGAAAAAAGCTTCCGCTTACTATAACAGACATGAGGCTGAATGGCTGCAACAGCTGATTTCCATTATATGCAACTTGTTTGATTGCTTCACCATCCAAACACATTCACATCAAGAGGCTGCTCCAGTTTTTTGAAGAAATTTCATTACCTGAATAATACCTAGCACATGACATCACTCTTGACTACATAATAGAAAGTTTTTTTTTTCATATTTAACAAAGGTTCTTCATATAATAACAAATTCACATGATGAAGTTACGTAAAGAGAGGACTTACTGTATGTAAGTCACAGTCAACTTGGAGATCCTTTATTTATAGAAGAAAAAATTTTAAAAGCCTGCTATTTTGCTTGTATAAGAGAAACAGTAAAGACAGTTCCCGACTTAAGGGTTTGGGCTCTCAATTCTATATGTAAATTGGTGGTGTTAGTATGCTGGCTAATTAATTAATACTAGATGAAGTGGAGAGTTGTGCAACATAGGCTCGAGGAGTTGGTGAGGATGTAAGTTTTGGTGGTCATTCAACCTTTTTAAACCTGTTGAGAGTTGACTGCACAGCAGTATTTTTTTCCTCAGTAAAGATGGTTCCACAGCAAGACATCGTTTTGGATGGCTCTGTTGACCTTGGCGAACCTGGCAGCATCAGTGTCCATCTTCTCAAAGGCTGCCATCCCTTTGGCAATGTCCTTGAATGCTTTGGCCATTTCCTTCATTTGGAAGTGTTTTGGTGGCTCCTCTTCATCATCATCCTGGCTCTCCTCCACAACCTTCTGGGCCTCCAGCTCTCATTTGTCAGCTCTTTACTGAGTGAATCAAGGGGATTTTCAACATCGCACTCAAGGTGCAGTTAAAGAGCAAGATCAATGACTCTAGTGGTCTCTTTGCCAACTGCATCTTTGAACCCTTGAGAACTGTTGACAAATTGAGGTTCTTCCAAACACCATTCATATTTGTTGGCTTAATCTCATCCCAGGCTGCTGCAATGTTTCTTATTGCATCATAGATGTTGTAGCCTTTCTAGAAGTCCTTCAAAGTCAAGCTCAGATAGCTTGAACAAATGTCCCATGTAGATATTACACCTTGAAGGTTGTTATCAGCTCTTGATCTATTGGTTGCAACACTGAGATTGTGTTTGGTGGCAGAAAAAAAACTTTGATGTTGGGATACAAATCATCCAACTGTGTAGGATGACCTATGGCATTGTCAAGGATCAGCAGGATTTTGAAGGGAATTCCTTTGGCCTGGCAATAGTCCTATTGAGTGATGAAATGGTGCCAAAAATATGCCTCAAATATGGAAACTGTAACCAAGGCCTTTAAATTTGACATCCATACAATGGGAAGAGACCACTTGTGAATATGCTTCAGTGCTTGCACATTTTTGCTCTTGTACATGAGCAGAGGTTTCAACTTACAACTCCCCACCACATCACCACCAAGGAGCAGAGTTAGACATTCCTTAGTTGCCTTAAAATCAACACTAAACACTTGCTCCATTAAATAACCACTCTCCTCAATTACATTAGCCAGCACTTTTTGAAACTCTCTTGCTGCCACTGTATCAACACTAGCATCCTTACCACTCACTTATACCTTATGCAAGTTTGTACAGATTTTAAACTGGCTGAACCAGTCATTACTCACAACAAAGTTCCCCTCTCTTTGCCTTCAGGTCTCTGCAAAGACTTTTAGCCTTTTCCTTGATTGTCAGAAGGCTAAGTGATATGCATTGTTGATTTTGATCCTTGACCCATACAATCAGTAACTTCATCTCTGCTAATGCATCAGAATGTTCCCTAGTAATGACAGTTGTGTTCACAGGTGCAGAACCTTCCACTTGTTCTTTGATGTGATGATGATCTTTCACTATGGCATTTACTGTGGATGCAGAAAAACCCTGAGCATGTGCAAGAGAAGTTATGGATTCATCACTCACATGTCTCTGTACCATATTGTAATTCTTCTGTTCAAGACTAATTGTATGTCATTTTTTCGTAGTCCTAGCACCTTTAGAATCACTGCATTATTTCTTGGCAATGATTACAAGGCTAAAACCTGTAAGAATACAACATGAAATGTATTGCAACAGATGCTGCACACATAAACAAGAGTAGGAACTCACTGTCTCGTGAGAAAGGAAGCAACCAACTGCAATACTCTCCACACAACAAACACAATCCTCCTACATGTTGGAAAGGAATTTTTTTAAAAAAAGTAATTTTAGATCTTATGTAAAGTTGGGGAATACATAATTTTGGGACTGGCTTTGTTTTGACAAGATAATTTAGAGATTTGAATTAGAAACCTGTCTGTACTATTAAAAATAGGTTTCAATTATCAGTACCATCCTATCTTTACAAAGAAAAGCTTTTAGTCTTGAAACTACAATTAAATCAAGTATGATTCCATTAGAATTTTAAAATTTCTGTATGATCATTATATTTGTGGAATCTAGGTGTGCTTATGTGAGTAATGTAATAGTAAAAATAGCTTTGTTCAAAGTACACAGCAGATCGGCAGTTGAGCAATCAATTAAAAATACTTGAAACATCATATCTGAAGATAGGATCTATATTAACATAACTAAACTTTTTTAAAATGCTTTATTCCGTATAGCTCACAGTTCCACTCTCTTTTTAGAAATGTTGATTATTGACAGGTTTCTCAAAATATGAGTTCTAAAAGGAAGTGTTTTTTTTTTTAAATTTCTTTCATATGCATAAAAATTTGTGATAGTGCTACATATTTCCATAAACTAATGTAACTCTTAACTGTTTCACTGCTAAGTTTTTCCATGTGACCTTATTTTAGCAGTAAACCAATAAAAAAAATTACTATTAACAAATCAAAGTGGCCATCTTATAAGTTCAGCAGGCCATAATCCTGGGCCTAACACAATTTTCAGCAATGTTATTCTGGTCACAATGTGTGAGTTGCTGCAGCAAAACAGTTAATTAACTTATGAGACAACTTAATAATTTATTAGAATTTGTTTGAAGCAACTTATACAGTATTAACTCAACAGATAAGGTATGCTTAATCAGATGACTAACCTAATCAAGTTTTCAGAATAGAAATAAGGGATGACTTAATAATACCCATTATTTTATTAATGATATTATATTTTTATTTGTATGGAAACAGATCATTGAATAATTAATATTAAAAATTCAATAATAGGTAGGTTTATAAGTTTTAAAAACTTAACATATATTTGATGTGCTGCATGATTCTCTTGCAAAAAAAAAAAAAAGTTGACCAAAAATACTACTACAAAGCTAGTAGTGAGCTATACTTTGAGTAAAGAAGAGTACAAAAAACAGAAAATAACTGTTCTCTCTTTTAAACAAAATTTTGCTTAGATTCTACGAAAATTGCATGGAGTTGAAAGCAGTTGTCTGAAATGCATCAACAGATGAACAAACAAACATGCTTGCTGACAAAGCAAGTGGAAATGGAGATGAAGAAATCAAATAATATAATTATACTGGACCAGGTGTGCCACCATTTACAAGCAAATTTATAATCATATGAACTACAGGAAAGTACTATGCTGTCTTAGACTGATATACTGTACCAATTCTAAAGCAAATGATGACAGAAGAATTATAATCACTCTGTCTGCTACAGAAATTGCCATTGGTTGACTGACTCATTTATTACTAATATACTGTGAAATTTTATTTCTGTACTAGTTTCTCAAAATCTCAGAAATACTTAATAAGCTACCAGCTAATAGTTCAGAGTGATCAGAAAGTAACTAAGTATATTTGTAATCATTTTTAATTCCTCTCCTTGTGCTTTGTTGTTTTGTACTGTCCAAAATAACCAACAGGTGTTGGCAGTTAATTCAATTTTTGTGTAGTGGTTTCTTTCATATGCCAAACAAATCCTTATAATCAAGAAAGTGATCGCGAATAACGGTAAATATACCACAGGAGTTAAAAATGAATTCTTACAAGAATTTCCTGATGGAAAACTTCCAAACAAAAAAGGTTGTAATGCCATCGATTAGCAAATTTTGAAGTTACTGGACCAGTTGAGGATTATCCATGATCAGGTGGACCAAAAGTGTTGGACAAGAAGAAGGTGTCAAAAGTTTCAGACACAAAGATTCAGAACCCTTCAAAATCGCTGTGTCAACTTTCTCAACAAGTAAATGTTTCACATGGGAGGGAGCATGCATAGTGCCTTAAAGGAGTTAAATTTTTTACCAGTATAAAGTAATTCATCTCTCTGGATATGTTAAAGCCAGAATGCCAGAAATTGGTCTACTTCTAATCCTCATGAACTGTTTGAGAAACCACTCATGACAAAAAGATCGGTGTATTGGTGGCTGTATGAAGGAAATTCATTATCGGGCCTATATATTTGCAAAAAACCATCAATTCAAAGCGTTACTGAAACGGCATACTGTATCCTTTTATTGTTGAGTTGGATGAAGAAATCGAAGACACCTACTTCCAGCAGGACGGAGCCACTGATCACACATCTGCTCAATCAATGAAACTGCTGGAAGTAGTGTTTGGTGATCGGCTGATACCGGGAGGAATTTGGCCTGCCTCCTCACCTCATACCTCTGGGGGAGCAGCGAAAGTGAAGGTCTTTGAAAACAATCTCCATTCCATCGATGAACTGAAGCAAAACATCATTAGAGAAATAACATCTGAAGAATTGCAAAACGTTTTTGAGAATATGAAAAAATGTTTAAACATGAGTGGGGCTCATTTTCAGAATTTATTGTAATACTTTATTGTAAGAGGTATTGTATTGAAATAAAAACTTAATAAATTTTCCACTGCATAGCTACTTTTTGATCACCATGTACTATCTGCTAGTTTATGACTATTTTCTCATATAAACTTTTTTGAAGGCTAGAAACATATATTGCAATAATTCTAATGGTGAAAACAGTTTTTGTTTCTGCTCATCAGAGAAATTTAAAAATCTTATAATATATTTTATGATAAAACCAAGGCTAATAAACAAGATTTAAAAAGTGTTTTTAAGACTTTTTAAATATAATATTGAATTTGTTACACTATGATCTAATGTAATTGTTGTTGTTTCATATTACAGGTTGATAATCCCTTTTCCGAAATTCTGAAAACTGAAATGCTCCAGAATCTGAAGTATTTCTGGAGCACCTTCAGTGGAAAATTCCAGAAGGTACTAGGAAGGTTCCTGGGTGATGCATGGGTCCTGATATGCTTGATATATGTGCATTACTCGCTGTCATTTTTGTGCTATTTCTATGCTTTTTTGTTGGTGTGAAATGTACTTTTGAAATGTCAAAAAGTCCTGCAAATATCCCTACGGTACCAGTAGGCCTACCGTAATGATAGCTTACCTTTCTGATGATTAAATGTACATCTTTTTCTTATGGTGTCATGCACAAAATGATTTTAAAATATTGCATAAAAATACCTGTAGGCCGTATGTATCCATGTGCAGTTATAATGTTGTAAATGAATTTGTGCCCAGTCCCCACTCCCTGGTGGCTTAGCCACCAAATTATGCTGGTATATCTATATTCCAAAACTGAAACACATTCAGTTCTAAGGATTTTGGGATAATGGATCTCGATGTGTACTGTGCATCTGATGAAAGGTCATAGTATGAAGTGAAAGAGAGAATGTGATGTGTATGTGAGTGTGTCAATTTGTCTGAGTGATTTTTAGCTGTATGATGAAACATATGTGACCAGCTGGTGGAAAGCAAGAAGAAACCATATTGAGGAAAGTATGCTAACTGACGATGCATCAAGTGGGGATTGAACTTAGGCTTTACAGCTAAACAGTTGACTACTGAACACTGAGCTACTTTAACTACAGATGTTACAATGAAAGTAGAGTGTTGTAATTTGGAATCCTATTATCTGATTATTAATTATTTTTTTTGTTTTTTTTAGTCTCCACTTAGTTTGAAATTCTAGTTGGTTGTCCAAGTAGTAGGAGATCTTTATATGCAAGGACATATTTTGTCCATAATCTTTCACAGAAGGCTAAACAACTCACTTCTGCCATATCTCAGTTTAACTTTCACATGTTAGTAGTGAATTCATTGTCACACTGAAGTTTTTGAAAACAGTTCCTTTTATTAAAATAAAATAAAATAAAAGTTCATAAGAAACAACAGAAGCTGATTAAATATCTATTTTCATTACTGTTGATACATTTTAAAATGAAAATGATTATTTAAAAATGTGTTAAGCAATCACCTTTTTTTAGCAAATTGAACTGAAAAAAAAAAGTATTATCTAAAATGTTTTTGAAAGGCGTAAAATGTTTATCTTAACATGCATTAGCATAGTAAATAGAAGTTGAATTCTTCATGGTACATCATCTTCATATCAAAGGAGTGGATTCTCTGACCTTGAACCAAAAGATTAACTGGGACTTTTTTGTCTTTGCTCAACTCTCTTTAGGCGTTTTATCACAACAAAACCACAATGCATAATTCCAGAAGTTTATCATCTGAAGAAATTACATGCAACACCATTGACTAAGTACTCTACTGTAGTTAAAAAATTAAATTTTAATAAAAATAATGGGTTGCATAAAACATCTTTACAATGAATCCTGGTTTAAATACCACTACTAATGGTTTCCAGCTGGATTTTATTTGAATGCCTCTGTTTTATTAATAATTAAAAACTTGTAAAGTAAAGAATACTAGGGGGTCGTGGAACCCTGGAAGTTTCAAATTTTGTCGTAATACTGAGTCAAGAAACCGTTCATGAGTATGTATTTGTCTTGTTTATATGTACTGTATTTGCCTGCTTATACGACACACTTTTTTCCAGAAGAAAGTATACAAAAATTACCCTGCGTCCAATACGCCAGTATCACCGATGGGAGGCCGAGTGCTGAAGGTGTAAGGCTTGTCTCCCACAGTAGGCACTCCTGGTTGCATCACTGGCTCCCCTGTGGCTTCCTGTCACTCTGCCACCCTCATAGAAACACGGACAATACTCGCTGGCGACAAAGGCCAGAACTCGAACTGTTACCACAGTAGGACTGACACAATCGAGCCCTGGTCCCATTGGCTAATGCCACTGGTGCCTGCAGCTAAAAGACTCGGACCACGACTCCTGGGGCAGAGCACGC
Organism: Nautilus pompilius; assembly: GCA_018389105.1. NCBI lineage: Eukaryota > Metazoa > Mollusca > Cephalopoda > Nautilida > Nautilidae > Nautilus > Nautilus pompilius. Next base: position 28,642 of record JACATO010001618.1, read on the forward strand.
TACAAGGACAGGACTGGACTGTGACTTCGGCTGTTCTCATCAGAGGTAGAGTTCACTGATTGATACCAGTAGATTTCTGTTTAGCTGTTGTGCACTTACTGTATGTGCAGATGTTGTTCCCTGAAAAATCACTAAATAATTTGTCAATAAATGTATGATGAAATGTACTAAAATTCTTTTTTTCTGATATAATATACAATATATTATTTCTGTTGCTTTTTAGTTCAGGGAACATTTACATTGATTTTTCTCCAATAATATTCATTTGAATTTGTATTGACTAAACTTTTTTTTTTTGTAGTTTTAAACCTCAATTTTGCCTTAACGGTCCTTCATGCTTTAAGTTTCAGCTTTAGTTAGTATAAGTTAAGTTTATTCTTATTCTTTCTTTTTATCTAAAGATAGATGAGGGTTAGGGACTGACCATTTAGTACGTAGGCAAAAAAATTTTTTAAAAATTCACCCCTCCTCCACTCTTACTCACAATAGTGGGCTTTGACATCAATCCCCTCCTCTCAATGAAATTGGCTGGGCGCCACCCTACCATGCTTACTACGCCAAAGTTTAAATAACTTCAAAAAATTTAAAATTATTTTAAATAATTAAATTATTCTTTAAACATAATTGTAATTGATTATAATATAACATTGAAAAATATAAAATCAATTTTAAAATCTGGTGCTAGTGTTGATGGAATTTTCAGCGAAATTAGAAATATTAGAACAAATAATGAGCATGAAAAACGTTGAAAGTGAGAATCTCTTTTTCTATACTGCTGGTTTTGTAAAATTAACATTAAAAATTTGGATGAAATGAAGTCTATGTACATATATATATATATGTATATATTGTTTTTATTTTACGTTCGCCCTTTCTTTAGGTTAGCTCTTTTCATTTTGTCTTTTATTTTAAGTTCTGTTCATACTTTTTCACTTTTACTCCTTTTTAACTTCAAGCTCTCCTTCTTTCACTGTAAGTTCGTTCTTTTTTTTTACTTTAAGTTCATAATGTCATTTTTTTTTGGTGTCGGTATATTAATGAATTATTGTGCATTATAAAATTGGACTTCCAATCTTTATTTATATTTTCAGAAATCCATATCCATGGTGAAAAAGCATAATATTCAGAAGACTATCTGAAACTTGGCTTCACCACCTTGATCAACAATGGCGTTGAGAAGCCACTGTGCGTTTTGTGCAAGGTTGTTTCTCAGTGCTGAATCTCTGAAACCTTCAAAACTCAAACATCACTTAGAGACAAAACATCCAGAAAATACTAAAAGGGATTTGGAGTTATTTCGGCACCACGAAACTGGTTTCAGATGTCAGAGGCTTGATCCTACAGGAAGTTTTCGGCAACACAGCACAGCAGTAGGGCAGACATCATATGAAGTCGCACTGGTAATTGTCAAACACAAAAAGCCCCACACAATTGGAGAAAACTCAACAAATATCTCTGTCCAATAACACACTATTCAGAGGCAGATTTCATATATGCCTGTAGTCGTGAAAGAGCAAATTTTGGATGAAATCAAGGTTTCTCCATTGTTCTCTTTTCAAGTTGATGAATCGACGGATGTGAGTTCATGTTCTCAGTTGCTTGTCTTTGTGAAGTATATTCATTCAGATGACATCAAAGAAGAGTTCCTGTATTGTAGTGCACTTTAAACCTCTACAAAAGCTGATGATAATATGGAGAAGATAAGTACCTTTTTTGCAACTGAAGGACTGCAGTGGAAAAACGTCTGTGGGGTTTGTACAGATGGAGCACCAGCTATGCTAGGGTCGAATTCAGGCTTCCAGAAGAAAGAGAGAACTTGTTCCCCAAGCAAAGAGCATTCACTGCATGATTCACCGATATGCTCTTGCTAGTAAGACTCTTCTAGCCCCTTTGCAGTACTTGATTCTCTGATCAAAATTGTGGATTACATCAAAGCTGGGACCAGCAACACCCGTCTGTTCAAAGAACTCTGAAAAGATATGAATTCTGACAATGAGGTTCTTCTCGTCTACATTGATGTATGCTAATTGTCAAAAAGAAATGTTGTCAATCGTGGCCTTGAACTGAAAGATGAAACCAGGTTGTTTCTGGAAATGCAAGAGAAACATGACCTCGTGGCTTGCTTTGATGATGAAGCTTGGATGAAAAGATTTTGCTTACTTAGCAGACATTTTTGACCAGCTGAATAAGCTGAACCTGAAACCTCAGGGAAGAGAAACATATTATCCAATTTCAAGACAATCTGTAGGCATTTTTATCCAAACTTCAAAACTGGCGTCGGAAAGTAAATCTCGGAAACATTGCCACCATGTTTGAAAATCTCTGCAGTGTGTTAGGGGAATCTGAAGGTGAACTAGATGAGATCCTGAAGGAGGAGGTTACTGGGCACCTTGAGTCCCTTGAAAAGGAATTTCAGTGGTACTTCCCTGAGCTCACAGGAGAAGCTGCTACTCTGGTACGGAATCCATTCCCTGCCTCCCTGGATGTAGCCAGTATTCCAGATGAAGTCCAGGATGAATTTTGATCTGCAGAATGATTCCCCTGCACGTGATCTGTTTTATGATAAATCGCTAAGTCAGTTCTGATGTGCTATGTATCAGTCATATCCCAATGTCATCACCCACCATGCTTGCCTTCTTGGTTCTGCTTACATTTGCCTCCACCTATCTCTGCGAGACTAGATTTTCAACTCTTGTTCACATCAAAACAAAGGCAAGGAACAGGCTGAATGTTGAGGATGACATGAGGTTGGCTTTGGCAAATACACAGCCAAGAATTTCCAAGCTGGCTGTCCAGAAGTAACAACAAGCATCACATTAGGTCACTAAATTTTGAGAAAGAAAGATGTGTTGAAGGATGAGTGTAAAATGTTTTCCTGGCGAATTTCTCTCAAAACTGTCAATATATTCAAATAAAACTCCTATTTATGTGATTTTTTTTGCTAAATTAATTCTTTGATTTTTTTTCAATTATGGATGTGTAGCAGGGGGCCGCAGGTGTTTTGAGTATTAGAAAAAAGGTCCATGAGTCCAAAAAGTTTGGGAACCAGTGCTTTAGAGGGATCACTTCCCCAGCTGAAACATCTCTAGGGACAAAAAAAGCTTCAGCACCTCTGGTCTGAAAATCAGTCCTGAGGTGCCTAACCTTTCCAACATGAGAAGCAGGCAGGCAAAAAGCATCCCTCACCCCCACTCTTTTCAAGCAGGGGACTTTCCGTCTGTGCACCACTACAGAGTACTCGTCCCCACCCTCCAGGGCCGAATTTGAGAGACCACACCCATAAAAGGGCATCTGGTCAGTACCCCAAATGGAAGGCTAATGACAAAATGCCCAGTTGCCACACTTTGATCTTTTTCTCTTTTTTTTTTGTGATGTGAGCTTTTGTATGTGCATGTAATTTGGGTGTATGTGTGTGAATCTCTGAAGATAAGGGAGTGGGTTTGGAAGCCGAAACTTCAATGGAACAAAAGTTCCCATTAGTAGGCTGAAGCCTAATGGAATTTAAAAAAAATTTCTGTTAGGGACGGATGTCATTCTGTAACCCTGTATGAAGGCCTTACTCCTCCATTATTGAGACCAGACGTACCTAGCCTGATCCAATGAGCCAAAATGCTCTGACATTCCATAGAAATGGGAGCAATACCCATTCCCAATCAGAAAGAAACTTCCACTGAGTGATCGCTTCCCCAGCCAAAATCCTCGGGGAGGAAGCCTCAGCGCGTTCAGTCCTCAATATGGTCCTAGCTAACGCCTAGCCTTCTCAACCAGACAGTGGGCCAGGATAAAAATCATCCCTTGCCTCCACTCTTTCGAGTAGAGGACTTTTCCAACTGTGGATAAGTCACAGTGGAAACACCTTCTCCCTACCAGGGCCTACTCCCAGTGACCACACCCAAAAAATGGCATGGCACCTGTACGGAACCCCAAATGGCAGGTTCGGGATGCCATCAACTGGAGACCCACTTTGATCTTTTTTTTTCTTTTTTTTGTGGTGTGATGCGTGTAGGTGCAGGTGTAAAATTTGTGATTATGTGGTTATCTCTGAGGAGAAGGGAGTGGGAGAGTCCGAAGCATCTGGTGGAGCTAAGCTCCTGGAGTAGGCCAAAATGGCCGGGTTGAGGCGCCGAAGCACCTCGTGTAACTGGCTGCCAAAACGGTCAGAGCTAGGGACGTCTAGTGCAACCCATGTTAGAAGAAGCCGATGCTTCTAGTTGGGAAGGATTGCTTCCCCAGCCAAAAACCAATTTTGGGGAAAATGGCCTCGGCACATCAAGTCCGAAATTCTGTCTTGACGTGCTTAACCTTTAGAGCCAGACAGGTAGGCCAAAGGCAAAAAAGCGCCCCTCATCCTGACTCTTTTCAGGTAGGGGACTTTCCGTCTGTCAAGGCACAAAACAGCACTCGCCACCCACCCTCCAGGGCCGATACCAAGTGACCACGCCGAAAATAGGTGTGGTCCTCAGTCGGTTACCCCAAGTGGACGGCTAAGGACACAATTCCCCGTAGGCGCTTTGATCTTCTTTTTTTTTTTTTTGAGTGGTGTGGGCAATGTGTGGTGCGTGTAAAGTTCGTGAATGTGTGTTCATCTCCGAAGAGAAAGGGACTGGGTAATGAGGCCGAAAGCCTCGATGGAGCGAAAGCGCCTTTGGTTTTGGCCAAGGAAAAATGGAGCCGAAACTCCTGTCGGGGACATAATTCCCCGGTGAAAACCTCCACAGAGCGATCGAAACCCCTAGGGAAAAGCCTCGGTGCGTTGGGCCGCCAAAATCGGTCCAACGTACGCCTAACCTTCTCCGCCAAACAGTAGGCCAAGGCAAAAGGCATCCCGGCCTCTGCTCAGTTGAGCAGAGGACTTCTCCAATCGTGTCCTTCGTGATGAAGACACCGTCTTCCCGCCAAGTCCCGCCCAAGTGACCACACCCAAAAAGGGCATGGTACCTGTTTGGTTACCCTGACAGGTTCGGGACGCCAATTCACCCAAGGCCTACTTGATCTTTTTTTTTTTAAAATCTTTTTGTGGTGTGTGCGTGAGGGTGCGTGTGAAAGTTCTTGCATGCATGTGTATCTCCGAGGAGAAGGGAGTGGAGGTGGTGTCCGAAGCACCTCGTGTATCTGGCCGCCGAGGCAACCAGAGTTAGGGGCGTGAACGCCCCACGTTAGAGTGACCGCTTCCTCAGCCAAAAACCAATCTTGGGAAAAAAGGCCTCAGCACGTCAAGTCCGAAACCGGTCTCGACACACCTAACCTTCCCAGCCAGATAGGCAGGCCAAAGGCAAAAAGCGCCCCTCACTTCCACTCTTTTCGGGCAGAGGACTTTCCGTCTACAAAAGCCACTAAGCAGTGTACTTGCCTCCCCTGGTCTCCACCCCAAGCGGTAGGTTGAGAGCACGATCCGCCGTAGCCTCGCCTTGATCTTGGCCAGAGAAGCCTGCTTAGAAAGTAGACATCATTGTCAGATGAAGAGAATAACAAAGAAAAGTTTGAATATATAGCCTGTGATTATGATACAGTTCCTTATGTTTATGTATAACAATTGTTGAGGTGCAGGTGAATATTTCACTTTGTCAAATGCACATGAATGGCCAGCCATAAAGTTCACAAGGCTTTAAGCAGAAGTAATTTTATCCTGATTTATTAAGACTTAAAAAAAAACACACAGGATTTTGATTTATGCAAGATTTTAAATTTGATAATTACACTTAAATACATGTGGTTACTTGGTCACATTTTAGACTGTACAGTCAGTACAATATTGTATTTCTGCATTATCATCCTCAAAACTTTAGTGTTACTTGCAAAAGATTGAAAATAAATTTCATTACCTTCTAAAAGTAAATAGTGTTACTTGGAAAAGGTTCACTCAGCAGAGTGTTGTATTTCTCAACTCAAAGGTTGCTCATCTTGTGGACAATGGTAGCAAGCTAATTAATTAATTCCATGTACCTTCTCTCTCTCTCTATAACCAATCTCACCAGAGCACCTTACAGTAAAACTGCTAATAGATTTTTAAAATTTTAGGGCAGTCAATTAAAAATTTTCCTTCAACAACAAAATCTGCCACCTGAGTTTGCCACTGAAAAGTCTATGTTTTATTTAGATAAACTATGCTAATGTAACTATTTTAATCTTTATATTTCATTTACAGTCTCATAATATTACTTTTCAAATTTAAACTGTGACTCAAAGCAACTGGCATATTTGCATTGCAAATTCTTATGTTTGGTCCAGGAGAGTGGTTTTAAAATGCTTTTGTATCCATTCAGAAAATGTAAAGCATTTAGTATAAATTTACTAGGTGCAATGTGGCTTTGTGGATAGGTGAGTACACAAGGAGAAAATTGAAATTGTATTATTTGGAAAAAATCTTGTAGTCTGTCTGATGTAGGCTATCATTTATCAGATTAATTAAGTCCTTAGTAGCAATTTAATGTATACTTGTGTGAAAGTGGTGGAGAAGTGTTTGTTTCAATTACATTTTTATATAATAAGTGTATTGCAGGTGTAAAAAAAATGTTACTTAAAGTATTTTAAAAACTCAAAGCTAATCATCAGATCCTGGTGATTTTTTGATTACATATTCCAAATCATGGGACCCACTGCAAATTATGTTCATTAGTTTCTAAATGGTGCTCTGCATTACGTTAGCAGTCTCTACATATGTCCTGGAACATCACATCTGAAAAAATTGGGTTCTCTTTGGATGGTGATGTAGACATCATATTTTTATATGCCTGATATGGAATATTTTTCATGCTGTTATGATCCATAGCAATAATGTACCCCCTCATCATTTTCTATGTGTGGAGCATCATGCATGGACTAATATTTAACAGAAATTATTTTTCCATATCTACTTAAAACATCTGTTATGGGTTGGTCTGGAATCATGGCAAGAAACCCAATATTTAGTAATTTCATTGTGGAATTTATGTATGCTTTCATTTCTGGCACAGTTCACAAGCTAGGTAAGATTTTTTTAAGTGAACAATAAAGGTTGTGGAGAGGTAGATTCTTTTATGGCTAGTCAGCTTGCTGGGATTATTGACAATGTAAAGATCCTTTAGATGATAATTGCCTACATACTGCTGTTCTTGATGGCAGATTTTAGAGATCAGGGTGTTCTGCACTGCAGCAGTAGATCCACTCAAGTTGGAAAGTTTTAAATTTGAACAGATGTAGTAACTTTCTTTAAGGCTAGAGATAAATGGATCTTGAGTTCAGTACAAATAACCCATGGATATGTCAATTGGAACAAAGGCATTACTGACAGAGAACACAGGATTTACAGCTTTTCTAGTTTGCTGCAGCTGGCTTTGCAAGTAAATGAGGGACTGCTGGCTGGTGAATTCATGCAGTGGATTAATGATAAAACATCTTTCATGAAAAGAAATTGAGACTATACTTTATCCAAGCCAAGAAAAACTATGAAAGGATTGTTAACTTATCCAGGTGATTTTCATAAGTCCAAAAGATTGAATTATTGTTAATATAAGGACATGAATGAAATGAATAAAACAGCTGCAATATAGGAGTTAAAGCAAAACATGATTACATATCAGAAAAATCGAATCCTGAAGGTAGTTCTAGTTTTTATCTCCCTGTAACCCACATTTTTGGGTTTTGTGAAGACTATAAAAAATAAGATGAATGCAATAAAGAATCAAATTGCTTTGACATGGAAAGAAGAAAATGTTGCAATTTTTAGAGCAAATGAAGTTGCAGAGGTAAAAATTAATTTAGAGATATTTCTATAGAGTTTTCCAGTGAACAGAAGCTAGAATTTAAGTTGCTTGAAAAAAGCATCCTATAATATTGTTTATGTTAATAAGCAATGTAATTTCACTGAAGTTCCATAAAGTATTGATTTTGTTTGGAGGCTGACTATTTCAAAAGAAACATAAGATTCCAAGCATATTTTGTTTGAATTTCAAACTGCTATAGATAGTAACCAGGAAGTAATCCTATATTTATTAAATTTTCAGAGCCAATGCTTATGTTTTTCCTAAATATTTGTAGATATCTCATCACACTTTATTTAAATCTAGATTTTCAGAAGAAATGTTAGGAAAATGATAATAATAAAAGAAATAGGGAACTTCATGCATTAGTTTATGGAATAAATAATATGAATTCTGTTAATCTAGTTAGACAGTGAGTTTAAATAACTTTATTCTCTGACTGTTTTTAATTAAATTGACAATCAGAAAGGCCAGAAAATTAATTTAACAGATGTTAAGCTTAAGGTTGCTTTTAACCCAAAATGTCCATCAAATACTAATGCATTTCTGGTTGTTTTATCATATAATATGCAACAAGATGGTAATAAATGGAATGTTTTATTGATTTTCTTTTTTTATGGAGAGGTGAAAAATATAGAATTGAAAAGTAAAAGTCTTGATTTAATATTTAGTATGTTACAAATGAGAAAGGAGGGTTTTACTTGTTCTTATTGGATCTGTTTTATATAATATACTTTCTAAACTATTTTCTGTTAGTTCTAACCAAACTGAAAATATACCAAAACTTTAGATAGATATATTTTCTTCTCTAATAGCTTCTATATTATTTTTTCTGTACTGTTTTGATTTTAATCTTTTTTTCTCTATTCTCTAAATAGCACTTTGCTTGATCTTTAATCTTTTTCTTTATTTTCATTATATACTTTATGATATTCTTTAACTGTAGCAATGTTTTTCGTTCTGTCCCTCACTTTTAGCTAATATTTTATCTTTAAATTCATGATAATCATTCAATCTAGTTTTAATAAGCATTTTTATCTATCTCAAATAAGAACCAGCGATAAATGTATTGAGAGGAAGATTTTGCAATTCTCTTCTGTTAGCAATATTTATTTCTAGTAATTCTGTTATGAAATTATTTCTTCCTATTCTCTCATATTTTTGATTGTGTACTTTTATTTAATGCTTAATAAGTGATTGACATCACTCTTCTAGAGTTTTACATGAAAAAAACTAAGAACCAAGATGAAATGGTTCAATAAAAGTATTTATAAACTTTTTTAAAATTCCTCCTTTTACTAACATCAACCTTTGTGTATCAAGATAAATAAAGGACTTGTTGGTATAAAGTTAATAAAAAATGTTTATTATTTTGATTATTTTGGTTTGCCTCCAGCTAATTTTATTTTTAAATATATTTAAAAATTAGTAGGCAGTTTTGCTAAAAAATTATTTTATTACAACATTTAAAATGTAAAACTTAAACAGTGGTATTTGTGGTCCGTTTAAATTTTTTAATCAATTTGATAAAAGAATGAAAAAAAAACTAAAAATTACTAACAGATCAAATTTTTTGAAAGTTTATTTTGTTTATTAAATAAATAAACTAGAAGTTTTAGATTAAATTAAACCTCAAGATAATGTAAATGGTCATATTGTAGATAGAAATTTCAGTTTTGTTTCTAATTAAATAAATGAGATAAAACTAAGATCATCTTTAAAAAGAAAGATCCATTATAAAATGAAAAAAAAAAACATGTACTAAAATTTACTTCTTAGCATTATTACTTCTGTTTTGCTTTAATGTGTGACATTTATGTCTATATTTTCTTCACCTAAAGTCATGTCAATAATTATTAGTTACATTTGGGCTAGCATCTTCTTATCAAGCAGATTGAAGATACAAAAATAAAAATTATATTAAAAAATTAAATGAAATATTAAATAATTTATGCTATATTCTTGATTAAATTTCATGTACCAGAAAGCAAAACAAATTATTTGAAGAAATAGTTGAACTTTGTAGACTATCAACTAAAGCTCCCTACAAAAACCACCAAAGTTTCTATTTAGTTTTAAATATTAATTGATAAAGTGTGCTGGTTCAACCTTAATAGCTGGAGATTTACATTTTGATAATCACAGAATTAGAGGAGATATTAATAATCCTACTAATTCTAGTGATAGAGTTATTAACAAAGCACGTGTAAATCATTTAATACAACCAATAAATATATTTCTGGTAGAATGTGATTCTGGCAGTAATCATGTTATTAATTTGAAGCTATTGATGAAAATAATAATCAGATTTCTAACATAAGTTGTAGTAGATGTTTTACCAACACCTTTACATTCAACTTATGGAAATTAGCAGATGGAAATGAGAGCACAATAGCTTATACACCAAGTAATTCAAATGGAAAAATAAAAATAACATTTCCTTCCTTTAAAATATATACAGGCACCCCCCCCCCACCCTGTGTTGCAGAAGGGTTGCATCCCTGGAAAATTGACCGCATCGTGAAATTCCGTAATGCAAAACCTATTTTCCCATTGACTTCCATTATGAAACCAGAGATGTGTTGCTAAGGAATTTTTTTTGGCCCAAAAAAGTGAAAATAAACATCTATAAACACATAAAATAGAGTACATTAAATAATTTATGATATACACTTAATATGAAGAGAAATACAGTTGAATAAATAGAAATATTGTACTGTACTCACCACAAAAGATGTTGACTGCTGCATGAGGTGTGGTGGTGCAAAGGGAGTTATTGGGAGGGGCACTACTTTCTTCTGCCCTGCCCTGTAAATCATCATCTGCTTTAGGCTTTGCTCTGGGGGTGAATAATTCATCCAAAGTTGTTTGACGTTTACGGCACACCTTGTACAGCTCTGTGTAGGAACTGAGGGCATTGTTAACTGCTCTTGTAACCTTGATGTTCCTTTCACAGTTGGGGTTGTTATCAGCAAAGATTTGCAGACCTTCCTCTATTAGTGCAAACCCTTTAGCCATATCCTTTGTTGTCAACTGAAGTGGGATGGGTGGAGATTCTGTATCCTCTTCTTGTCCTGTAGCTCGCTCTTGTTTCAGCATTATCAAATCTTCAATTAGTCAAATCTTCTCTATGAGACTCTAGCAACTCCACCACATTATTTTCTATGACTTCTTCAAAGCCTACATTATTTGCAAATGTCACAATGTCTTGTTGAACTTGCTGCAGACTTTCAGCTTGTGAAAAACCTTTAAATTCATGGACACACTCTGGCCAAATGTTTTTCCATGAACTGCTGTTCATAGCTGAGGTTTTCACTTCATCCTATGACTCAGCTATATTATCCACAGCATCCAAGATGTTGAATGTTTTCCAGAAGTCCCCCCTATCTGTAGGCTTATCCTCCCCATCAATTGCTTTTATGAGCTGCTTAAAAGTTCTTCTTAGATAGTATGCCTTCAAGTTAGCTATCACATCTTGATCCATTGGCTGGAGCAAGGAAGTTGTGTTCTTGGGGATGTGCTCCACTGGAGTTCATTAAGTAATGCCAAGTAGCTAGATGCAGTGATGTGTTGTCTTTAAATTGTTCTTTTTTTCATCTTTAACTCTTTTTTGAGTTGATTTGTTCCACAATGCCAGCATGTTATTTGTAATGAAAATTTCTTTAGCAAGACAAGAAATTTATTTATTCATAACCAATTATGAAAGAGGCAGCTTCATTACCAGTTTGATTTTCCTGATTTCCCTCATTAATTTTTTTTTGATTTTTCCATTTCCTTGTCTTTTAGTTATGAATTTATGCTGATTTTTTTTATCTTTATAATTTTCCAGCAGTTAGTGCAGTTTCCAGTTAAACGCACTATCCTGAAAATGATTAGTTATTTGCTATTTATTTATCTATTATTCATTCATCAATTAATTTTCTTATATGCTATGATACAAGATTTAAAACTTCCGAACAAAAGCATTATTTATTGAAAATTAGTTTAAATTGAAATGAGATTAAATTTAATTTAAAAAAAAAATAACAAAGAGACTGAATGCAATTAATCCATAAGGTTCAACATCTTTTTTGTTGTTATTGTTGTTTATGGATAACTAAATAGCAACCGTGAATATGATGATTCGGTCACATCTTTTCTTATTAAGCAATCTTCTTGTCAGCAATTTCAATCAAGGAATTTGATGGTAAACAAACTGTGATCTCCTAAAAAATATAGTTGGGAGGGGAAACCCTTGTCACATGACCCGTGAAGCCAATAAGAAAGGAGGCATTTCCCCTGCGCAAACTGGATGCGCACTTGACAACTAATGACAACAATATGCCGTCGGAAGCTCTGGTATTACCGGCACAGACGGAGAAACCCCAGCATTATACGTAAGTCATTTGAACTTTGCATCGATTATCAACATATTCGGTATTCATAGGCATTCAAGGACATCTTGAACAATGCCGTTATGATTATTTATCCTTCTAATTGCAGCTATTTAAAGGAGTTCCGAACCCAGCAATGCCCACTGTTTCTTCAACATAAGTGTAGCCAGCACCGACCGTTTACTTGTTTTAACTGGCATTTTATGAATCAAAGACGCCGACGACCCATTCGGAGGAGGGATGGCACATTCAATTACAGCCCGGATAGTTACTGTTCGAAGTATGATGAAGCCACGGGGATCTGTCCCGATGGGGAGGAGTAAGTCTCATTTTTGCAGTCATTTAAATTTTGGTGGGAAAACACCATACGGGCATTTCAATAATAATCAGCTGTTTAAGCTACATCTGCGATAGACAGCTGAATTGTTTGTCTCGAATAGTTGGGTTCTGGCTGCCCGATTCTGTGCTTCGATTTCCTAACTCCGCGTTCGTGGCGACGAAGTCCGAACGGCTCTAGCTTCGGTGGGCTTTTGACATGTTGTAAACAAAAATGGCGGCCCCGCTTCTGGTGTATTTACATCTCCATATTGTATCATTGTTTTTGGCGTTTCGGGCCCGTTGCGGCCCGAACAACCCGTGACAGTTGTCGCGTAGTTGCTGATCGTGATCGCTAGGCTTTAGAAATTGTCTAGCGGACTTTTCTGTTGGTGGAAAACATGTTGGTTGTTATTGTCAGGGTGTGAAAAATGAAGTGTCAAATTAGATTTGAGTTAACGCAAATTTACTAAGTTTTGCTTCCCGACAATAAAATCCTCCAAACTCAAATGTTCATACAACTTAGCACATTGTTAACATTATGTCTTTTAAAAAATTAACTTTGTTCCTTTCTTCTAGCGCAAATATACTTTTTGAAGATTTTTTGAAAAATTTAGTATATGAGAGTAAACGTTTCTGCGTTAGATTAACCTACGACCCTGACCTATATTTAGGTCACGGTTAAAAAGTTTTAAAATCTCTTAAATCATTTTATTTCCAGATTAGTAAATATTATTTTTTTATCCACTCCCAGATTGAATCAGCGAAACTCAGTTTGTGTTTGTTTTTTTTTTTTTTATTTTGTCATGTCATGTGTTCGAATTTTCGTAAGTGTTAAGCTGCGAATTTCTGCATTGTTTACTAACAAACGAACAATGGCATGGCGACAAATTGAATACTTTCTGTTAGTTATTATTAAATATTTTAAAAATGTTTTCGATACTTTCATTTGTAACAAGAAAAAAATTAAATAGAAATAAAATAAAACAGATAACTAAAAGTATTTTTGAAATATTTAACCATTGGTGTTACTATTTAAGGGCAGTAAGAAGATAAATTAGTTTCAGACTTTTCTGAGCTTTTAAAACTAATTAAAAGTTATCAGGGTGTGTATGTGTGGACGGACAAAAAAAATTTGTTTAGATTTTCTATGTTTAGTAATGTTAGAGGGTCACAATTATAAACTAGTGAAGAATTCAGCAAAGTGGGATATTAGAAGAAAAAACTTCAGTAATTGAATAATAAACGAATAGCATGATTGTCATTAATATTGATAAATATCAATTTTAAAAAAATCTTAACGATAAATTTTCTTCCTTATGGAGCCCGTTTTATGTCATAATGTCTTGCCTCTTCTTAAAAACTAAAATGAACTGAAGTAATTTAAAGTTAACTTTAAATTTGAGTAGTTTCAATTAAAATTTTAGAGTTAAGTGAAAAGAATTTCTTTTTTAGTTAATATTCTGCAAACAAATTTTTACTTTTTTGAGGACTTGAAATTTTTTAAATGCAAATAAAATTAAATCTCACTTATATACTTTGAATATTTTTTCAATATTTTGCTCTATTATTGTTGTTTACAGTAATACTGATAAATGAATGTTCAGGAAATGGTTTTTATTAATTACTGAACTTTTGATTGTCAAACTATTATTGGGAAAGTTCAATGATTATAAAATTATTAACACTTTTTTCCTCTGAATGTCTGTTCATTATCAAGCAACATTATGTGTAATCTCTAACTTAATAATCCTTTCAACATTATTATTATTATATTATTATTATTATTATTATTATTATTATTATTATTATTATTATTATTATTGTTGTTGTTGTGCCTGTTAAGAGCAAAATTTACTGATGAGAGCTACTTTTCAACAAGCAATCCGTTTTCCAGTAAAAATAATTTTTAAAAACAGTTTCAGTAGTATAGTTTGTCCTGGAAATCAGTATCTGTATCTTGGCAGTATAAAGGGGTTAAATCTTTATTAATGAGATCAATTTAATATGATACTGCAGTAAAAATCTGTACTAATTTATCATATTTTATGCAAAATTAAAGCTAACTTTATTTGTTTAATCATTAAAATTTGTAAAAATAGTTTAAGAATTATTTTTAAAGATGCTGTAGAAATAATTTCTTGAATGTTTTTGTTCTTAATAGTCATACAGATGGAAAAATATTAGCTATATTGAACTAATTTATAAAGTTAACTTACTATTTTCAAAATCTTTTGTTTTAGAAATATTCAAAGATTTATTTTGAGGAGCTACTGGAAAGAATCGATAAACATGGCTTATTCTGATTTTATTAAGGCTTTGATATATCTCATAAGTTAGCACAAAAAGTATTTCTGATACATTTTTTTCTTTGTTGCCAATCATTCTAACAAGTTCTGTGGCTAACAAATGTCATGTCACTACTGTGCTATTATGTATCAACAAATATTACAACAGTTATCAATTTGGCATTGAAACATTTCTGTCAAAATGACAGCATATAGCATTATTGATATTTATGTGAAATTCAGCAATGTTTATATGCAACTCAAACTTTGATACATCAAGAAAATTATGTCACTGGTTGAAGGTCTCAAAGAAGTATTTATTGTTAGAAACAAAGTAAATTATACTATTATTAAATGTAATTATCATGGTTGACAATCATTTGGTCTTTAGCAAATTTGGAGTAGTATGATTTAAATGTCTGTTAAAAAAAAATATAATGTTACATTTCTCCTTTTATTTTCTTTCTATTATTCTAGCTGTCTGTACTTACACAGGACTGCAGGAGACACTGAGAGGAGGTACCATCTTCGCTATTATAAGACTGGCACTTGTATTTATGAAACTGATTCAAAAGGTCATTGTGTAAAAAATGGACCACACTGTGCTTTTGCACATGGGGCCCATGATTTGCGTCCTCCAGTTTATGATATTCGGGAACTGCAGGTGATGGACACACCAGAAAAATCTCTACACACAGTGATGCCAAGTAGCCTGGAGAAAAGATAGGATTTTAACTGAGGATCCTCGATGGAATGGTGTGTGTATGTGTGTGTGTGTGTGAAGCTTCAGATTTGAATTCTTTCATACTAAAAACAGAACCTAAACAGTTGCCATTATTTATTTGAAATCATAAAAGCAAAATTTAAGGAATAGTCTTATGTTAAAAAGAAATAATCCTCATTTGTAAGTTTTGTAACAGTATATACTGTGCTATTTTATAAATACATTTATTATAAAGATAAATTGCAAATTTTTTTTTTGCGTGAATGATAATACTCCTTACAAGTTATTAATAACTTTTTTATACTTGATTTATTAAATTTTCATTAGCTTTGAGCTTAAAATATCACATTTATAAATAATCCTTTGTATTCAAATAACATTATTTCCATTTGTCTTGTAGATAAGCATAATTGATATTTTGTACCATCTTTGTTCTATTCTAGGTGACCTAGGCTGAAGATTTTGTTAACGTTTTAAGAATGGCTAAGGGTCATCCACTGAATATGAAACTTAACTTTGGATTGAAAACCTTTGTTTTTGTTTTTCAGATACAACTTTTGTATTAGCAAATTATAAAACTGAACAGTGTAAACGACCACCCCGGTTATGTAGACAGGGTTATGCCTGTCCGCAGTACCATAATTCTAGAGACAGGAGAAGAAGTCCAAAAAGATTTAGGTACAGGTGAGAACTTCATAAATGTTTACAGAGATCAGACTTCAGACTTTCTAATGTGGATAGGACAAATTAAATCTAACTCCGCAAATACCATTTCTCTTTGCTTAAGTTAAATTAAAACCAGAAATGCATTGTGGTGATTATGAAGTTTCATTATAGGATTATACAGTATATCTGTTGCACTGAAGACTTTATTACTTTTAGGCATATTTCACAGACTCCTCTTTACCATTGTATATTATGATGATTATAAATGAGTCTTTAGTAAATATTACTATTAACATTTATTTTAAATTGAAGTTTTTTAATGTATGGATATCCAGATGGTGTTATAGTAAAATGGGGAAAAAATGTGGAAATAACTATAGATCAAGTTCAATTACAAGCAAATGAAGCAAAAGTGTGAATATTTCAGAGAATGATGCCATGTTTACAGTTGCTGTGACTAGACAGTCTGACTGATTTCTTCTCACTTCAGTCTACAAAGGGTTTTTTCCTCCACTGCTTTTCTGTGAATTTCAGTTGGTTAGGTAGCAACATGTACACACAATGATACAAATATTTACTTTATTTATTGTTGATTTTCAAAACATTTTATATTCTGCATGATTCCATGGTTTGGATTCAGTTGTAGCAAAATTTGATTTGTGGTGGGTTTGTTTTTTACACTTCAAATTTTGAAATGCAAAATAAGCATTTAAAATATTTGTGGTTTTTGAAGAACTAAATAATTTGAATTATATTGCTCACATTTATTTCATAGTTACTACTTTAGGATTTTATAATGACATTGTTTTACCTGCTTAGATCTACACCCTGTCCTAATGTAAAACATGGTGATGACTGGGGTGATCCTGCCCAATGTGAAAGTGGAGATAGCTGTACATATTGTCACACACGAACTGAGCAGCAGTTTCATCCTGAGGTTAGTAGAATCCTTCTTTGCAAACTATAATAAGCTTAGGATGGGCTGAATTTCTTCAATATATTTTGGCCTCATTTTCTCATCTTTTGATTCTTTATCAATACAGTGTACAGTTGTCCCCCGGTATTCATGGGGATTTACATTCCTAGAGCATCCGCGAAGAGTGAAAAACCGCGAATATTGGACGTGGGCCATAAAAATGCCTATAAATGCATATAAACATCAAATATAATTAAAAAATATATAAGTAGATATATAATAATAATTTATTAAAAGATACAACACTCAGAGAAACACTCGAGATAGCTACACACGGTAAACTGGGATGATGCTGGGCTGCATCTGTCTGAGTCAGCGCCTCGTGGGCAGCAGTCAATCAGCAGCGAGGAGAAATGAATAATGCTCTCTGATTGGCTACTTTTAAACCTCCAGACAATAGCATTTATTTTATATTGATATTTTGCTGAATTTACGTTAGTATTTATATTACAAAATTAATAATTTATGTTATTGTTAATAATTTAGCATTAAAAAGCATGAAAATATATTTTGCCATGAAAAAAAGCCATAAAAAATCGCGGGAGATATTTGAGATTCTGCGAATATGCAGGGGTTTCCACAAACAATTATTAGTTAGGTTCTAAGGGAAATTCTGTGAATAACTGGGACCGTGATTACGTGAGGGTCGACTGTATATGATAATGCCTAAATATTTTCCAAATATTTAAATATGAGAATAATGTGATTGATTGGGTAGGGAGTTAATCAGTAAGTATTTAATTTGTAGTTCTAAATAAACTACTAAATCTGTGTTCTTGTCAAAAATAGTTTTGCACTTTCTTAATTGCTTTGTTTGATCAGTTTCCTTTCTGGTTGTATAAATAGTAAACAAAAGACAAAAATTACTTAATGTGTATTATGTATAAAGTTATAATTTAAGATATTTAGTTTTCAGTTCTAAACATTTCTATAGGTTTCATTACAACTGTTGGATTTGTGATGCAAAATATCAGTAAGGCTACCATTTCGATTTTGATCAAGAACAAATATCTTTTGCAAGTACACTTCATATTATAAAAAAATAATAATAACAGCAAAAAAACAGCTTTGTTTTTTTCCTTGAATAATTTGATTAAGATTTAGGAACTGACTGCTATATTATTGATGATAACAATGTTGTAAATTAAATAAATGAAGTAATGTAATTAATAATAATAAAAACAATGAAAATTATAATAAAATCATTTTTAATGACTATAATAGCCCCTAAGATATTTCAGTAACAAACTTAAGTTATGGTCTGAAATGAAGGCTTAGTGGTAGTTTACTTGAAACTTCATTACAGATGTTACCATTATTAATGGTTAAATTCTGTTGAACTTTTCTAGGTTGATTAGTATTTTATTGAAATTTTTGTTTGAAACACATTGATGTTTAAAATGCAGCATACTTTACTTTTGAAGAAAAAACATACTTTACTTTTGAAGAAAAAATTGTATATAAAAAGTGGAAACATTAAATGGTTTCTAAGTTTGGTAACTAGAGAGTTTATGTATGAAAATGAATGTGCACCCAAAGATTTTCATTTTTAGAGTGATAATAACTTTTTGTAGAATAGATCAGTTGTCAGGATTACAGCAGACTTTGTTAAAGATTAATTTTTATTCTCTTGAGTAAATATATGGCAGTTCTTTAATTGCTAATACCAAAGTCATAAGTTCAAGCCATATGTTTGATTGCATGAGTTCTACATAAGTAAATTAATTTCCAGCATATTTTGTGCATAGAACTTAATCTTAATCTATTTGGTCTGTTTTGGTTTTAGCATCTCTGTGAATTAAATCCTCATTTTACTAGCCAAAACTACCTACTAACAAGAAATTATTTATTAAAAGTTTAAGCAATGTGTAGTTATAACTTATCCAAGATTTTATGTTTTTGATAACTAAAACACTGTCTGCACACTGAAGTGTGGGAGAAATGCAAAGAATGTGTACTCATAACTTATCCAAGATTTTATGTTTTTGATAACCAAAACACTGTCTGCACACTGAAGTGTGGGAGAAATGCAAAGAATGTGTACTCATAACTTATCCAAGATTTTATGTTTTGATAACCAAACACTGTCTGCACACTGAAGTGTGGGAGAAATGCAAAGAATGTGTACTCATAACTTATCCAAGATTTTATGTTTTTGATAACCAAAACACTGTCTGCACATTGAAGTGTTGGGGAAATGCAAAGAATGTGTACTCATAACTTATCCAAGATTTTATGTTTTTGATAACCAAAACACTGTCTGCACACTGAAGTGTGGGGGAAATGCAATTTGATTCTAAAATCATTTTTTATTTTAAACAGAAACAAAAGTGATTCTGTTTTTAGTCACACCAGGAATAAATAATAATTTTTTGTTACTTTCCTGTTCTAGAGAATTACTAAATTTTCTTTGTAACTGAAGAGTTCTAACTTTGGCTTAGAATTTTCATCAACCCACACATTAGGCAGGTATTTCATAAAAATGGTAGCTTACTGTTTCAAGTAGATTTACTTTTTTGTTGTTTTTTTTTGTTTATGTGCAAAAAAAAGTACTGTTTGGCATGAAAAATGTAACTGCCACTTTTTTGTTGGCTTGAAAATTAAAATTCTCAGATTAATTTTAGAAAAATTAAATTGAAATTGGCTTAGTTATTATTAAAAAGTCTTCCTTCATCATCCAGTGATTCACAATTCTATTTAAAACTACTTGTAGTATCTAAACAGTTTTTTAAATAAGGATTTAAAATTTGCATGACCAATTTTATAACTCTTAGGTACTTTACTAATTCAGTTTCATTCATTTTTCTGCCTTACTGAAATTGTAAGCACATTTTTTTACAATCTTGTTTTCACTAACCATTTATTTCAAACATTGTTTGTTTTCAGATATACAAGTCCACAAAATGTAATGATATGGTACAAACAGGTTATTGCCCAAGGGGTCCTTTTTGTGCATTTGCTCATGTTGAACGTAAGTGTTCATTATTTAAATGTAGTCGGAAATTAATTATTGTCAATCTCTAATAGAGGGGAGGAACCATGCTTTATTAAAAGAAAAACAAACAATTTAAATGTTTGTCTGGTCCTTCTAAATGATTATCTGTAATATCTGATCATTCAAAGTCTAATTCTTCAAATGGAAATTTACTTTCAGCCTGCTCAAGGTTAGATTTGACTGGACCTGAGTTGTTGGATAGATGTTTTTTGAGTTCTTCCACTGTATGTTCATTGGTTTTGATCATAAATACTGTGCCACAGACATCCTGGCAACATTCTATTTTCACATTTTACTCAATAATCAAGTAAAACAATATTGTTTAATAATAAGTGTATGGTTGGTGGGTTAGTGGTATCTATTTGTGTAGTGACCTAGATCTCAACATTGACTATTAGATTGGTAGTTTAACCTTTAGGTTCCTAGACTTTAAGTAGTTATTGCTGATGACTATATAATATTTAAAAGAAAACAAAATCCCTGTCAACTTGATATTATGCTTGGGAAAAACTCAAAACATTTTTGCAAGAAATTTAAATGATTGGTTGTTTTTTGTGGGGTGGCCAAAGGTTGTTATACTACACGCATAACCAGGCAATGTTAGGAAATTTCTCTATAGTAATCAATAGCTGTTTGAATTTGAGATAGTTGTTTTCAGACATTTTCTTAATAATCAGAACAAATAATGTGAGTTTGCATAAAATCTGCAAAAACATGTAAAATACCATGGGATTTTTTCTTTAAGTATATATGGAATGTGCATATTACAGCAATCCCTCATATAATGAATGCCCATTTAATGAATATGGGAAATTAATACCAAAAACTCACTGAACATGTACACGTTTCACTATAACAAATGAATTGTCATTGACAAAGTACAGAATTATGAGTTGGACAAAAAATTCTCAGAGTGAGTCCCAGATTTAATGGATGTGCACAGATATGTTAATATGCGCAGCACCGAGTGATCTGTGTGTACATTCAAATAGCATCATTCTGCCATAGTACTCTATACATGCCCCTCGTCTGCTGAACTTTACAGAAATTTTTACAAATTCTGCCCCCATTACAATTTGCACTGACTGGAAAAAGGCAAGCAACTACCAGTGGTGCATCTGCTTCTAAAGCAAAGAGGAAATGCATATCTTGGGATATTAAATTGAATGTTTTGAGGCGGTTTGATGCTGGCTGGCAAAAAGCCAAACAAACTTTCTAGATCATTGGGCCTAACTTCATCTACTATCTGCATGATTCACAAGAATGAGGAAACAATCAGAGCAACTGCAAAATCTGTGACATCTCTAACAGCTACTAAAGAAACTTGCAAATGCAGCGACATAGGGAAAATATAGAGATATTACTGAATGTTTGGATAGAAAACCAGCATCAATGAAACATTCATGTCAGCACTATGGCTATTCAAGAGAAGGTTAGAAGTTTATCTGATGATCTCCAGCAACATGAAAAAGGTACCAGTGAAGAATCCTTTAATACTAACAAAGATGGTTTGATAGGTTCAAACAGCACAGTAATTTGCATAATATAAAAGTGATTGGTGAAGCTGCAAGTGCAGATACCACAACAGCTGGGTCTTATCCAGCTGCATTGAAGATCACTGATGAAGTTGGTTACACACCCCAACAAATTTTCAACGTCAATGAAACAGGGCCTTTTTGGAAATGGATGCTAGCCTGCACTTTCATCTCCAAAGAAGACAGCTCTTGAATTCAAGGCTGCAAAGGGTCACCTAACTCTCCTACTCAGTGAAAATGCTGAAGGAGACATGAAGTTGAAACCTTTGCTAGTCAACCATTAAGGAAACCCTAAGACTGTGAAAAATATTGTTAACACTGGTCAAATGCCAGTATTTCAGGACTGGTTTTTGTCTTATTTCTGACTGCAGCTGAAAGATTTTATTGTTCACAAAGTACTGCTTCTGTTGGATAGCTTCATCCAGTCAACCTAAAAGATTTGTCACCTAATGTACCCATTGAATTTATTCAACCCAACAGCATTGATTCAGCCAATGATCAAAGGGTTATTTCAATCTTAAAAGTGTATTATTTATACCACACATTTCAAAAACTGATTGCAGAGACTGATGGAGAAGATAATCTTACAATAAGGGACTTCTGGCATGGCTTTAATATTATGAATGCCATTGAAAACATTGGTCAGGCCTGTGTGGAAGTTACACCATGCACAATGAATGGTCTGTGGTGAAAAGTGTTACCAAGTTGTGTGCATGACTTCAAAGGGATTTACTACTAAAACAATTCCAGACATCCAACAGAACATCGTGAAGCTGCACAAGGTCAGGTTTGATGAAATCAATGAAACTGTTGTGGTGGAGTTATTGCAGTAACATGAAGATGCTTGTCAAATAAAGATTTAATGGAGCTGGAAATGAAATGAGCTGCATTAAAAGATGATGAAGAGGAAGATGAGAGTCCAGTTCAAGTTCCTAGTTTATTAATATCAGACCTCTCAAAGGTACTTGAATATTTAGAGAAGACATTGGAGATCTTTGCCAAAAAAGATCCACTCAAAGAAAGGAGCATGAAATTTTCCAGAAACTGCAGAACATTGTAAACTTGTTACAAGGGATTATATCTGCAGAAACAAAGGGAGTTGAAGCAGACAGCATCAGTTAGGTATTTGTCCCAGACTGTGACTCCTCAGAATAGTCCATCAGGATCTAGTACCAGTAGCACCAAGCAACCTCCATTTGTTGATTAAAACTTTTTTATTTACTTCCAAACATTTATTATTAATCAACCATTTGGCTCTGGCTGCCCTCATATGAAGCAGCGAATAAATTTATATCCAAAGTAAAACTTTATGATTTCCCTTGTACTGATGTCTATTTTTTGTCCGTGTGTTTTAACTTGTAATGATTTCATTTTGAAGCTGATTTCTTCATGGATTTTAGTTTTTTTCTATCAAGGCATTTTACAAAATTGTCTCTTGTTGTTTACAACGTTATTTCATAGTTGTGTAGTGGCACAACCCACCTGCTATCCAAAATGGTGTAAAAGATTAAGTTTAAACCAGCAGAAATTTTGACCACAATGCTTAACTGTAAAACACTTTTTTGCCTCTGAAGTGTGCAACAAATTTTCCTTAGCCTCACCAAGGGGTTAGGTATTAGGTTGTTACAAAAGTTTTTTTTTTTTTTTTTCACTGCAACAATGAGACTTCATATCATTGCTGAACATGAAGTTTATTAATCAAGTAAGTTCCATTACAATCGCTCACTTCTGCCAATGAGTTACAAGTGCATTTCATTTTGAAAAAAATCTGGATTTCTGAAGTCAATAAACTGTTGAAGGCAATTTCACTTGCTGCTCAGTTTGAGAATTATTTCACGTGGGAAGCTGTTGAGGTGTTGAAAAGGTGGTAGTCTGTGGGAGAGAGGTCTGGTGAATAGGCTGGATGAGGGAGAACTTTGTACTTCAAAGTGTATAGTTTCTGAAGAATCACTTTTGCAACATGAGGAAGAGCATTGTCGTGGACCAGGATTGGGCCTCTTAGATTCACCAATGCCAGCTGTCGATGGGAGATTTTCTGATGAATATTTAATTCACGATAGTACCTTTCATCTGTGATGGCTTCACCAAGTTGCAAGAAGTTATAGTGGATGACAACAGTTGCAGTCCACCAGACAGTGACCTTGACGTTTGCATAGAGGCTGGGTTTTGGAATATTGTTAGACACCATCTCTGTCGAGCCAATGTGCTGATCTTTTGTGATTGTCATTAAGGATCCATTTTTCATCACACAATGATTCAGTCAAGAAATGAGTTGTTGAAGAGCTGATTTCCAATCAACAATTTTGTTGTTCGTTCAACTCGTGAGGCACTCACTTGTCGAGCCTTTTCACATTGTGGATTGCATCAAGATGCCAGGAAACAGTTGCAGTGCTTACGGCAAGCTCTCTTGCAATTCCTCGCACTGTTTTTCTTGGATTGGCTTCAACTGAGGCTTTCAGATGGTTGTCATCACAGCTGGAATGACTTCCGCTGCATTCCTTATCTTAGAGAAGGGGTGGGCAAACTATGGTCCGCAGCCCGCTCTTGAGCAGCCCGTGACATTCATTGTGGCGATGTGCAATGTGTCCCAGACAACACATGACTTAAGAGAGATTTGAGATTTATGCAGCATGAAGTCGAAGCATGTGATAAGCTGTGGATTAGTTAATATGTTATTTTCAAGTCTTTATATATAATATTAACATATATTTCAAATTTTGTTATCTAACATTGAGTGTTACAAAAAATCGAAAAATTGAAGATGAATGCTGTATGTTTAACATGGATGGATATACAAATATTTATTTACAAATATTAGAAGTAAAGCAGTATGCCTAATATGCCATAACAGTGTTGCTGCTTTTAAGGAGTATAATTTGAAAAGACGTTTTCAGACTAAGCACAGAAACTTTGGAAATAATTTATCAGCAAGTGAACTACAGCAAAAAGCCATATTGACATGTTGAGAAGTTTAAAACAACAACAAACTTTTTTTTGTAAAACAAACAAACTATACAAGAGGCTGCCACAAAGGCCAGTTTTATGCTTGCTTATAAAATTGCCAAACATAAACAAAGCATTTTCTGAAGCAGAATTTTTAAAGGACTGTATGCTTGATGTTGTTGATATTGCATGGCCAGAAGTCAGAACAAAAATTGAAGCTATATTGTTGTCCAGGAGAACTAGTTCATCGTATTGATGCCATTTTGCAGAATCTGCCAGGACAGTTACTTGAGGCTGGCAAGTCATTCAAGTGGTACTCACTGGCATTAGATGAGAGCACTAACATACAAGACGCAACACAACTGCTTGTGTTTATTAGAGGAATTGATGATAAATTTGCAATTACTGAAGAGTTGCTATCAGTTGAACCATTGAAGGACACCACAACTGGCCAAGATTTGCATGAATGTGTTAAAAACTGTTTGGATGGATCTGGTTTACCTTGGAACAAGTTGGCAAGCATTACAACAGATGGTGCACCTGCATTAATAGGAAAACATGTTAGCCTCATAAAGCTGCTTAATGACAAATTGAAAGGTGAGCATCCACTTCACACTATGTTTATCATTCCATTGCATTATTCACCAGAAAAATCTGTGTAAATCTGTCCTGGATTTCAAACATGTGATTGATCCTGTGGTACATGTCATTAACTTAATCCGAGCCAGGGGGCTAGATCACAGATAGTTCAGAAATCTGCTGGATGATATGAAGGGCGAATATTTCAGATGTATTTTATCATAGCAATGTATGTTGGTTAAACCTGGGAAATGTTTTGAGAAGAGAGTGGAATCTGAGAGAAGAAATTTTGCTCTTTCTTGAAATGAAGAACATTAGTTGTGAATTTTTAAGTAACACTAGATGACCCGTGAAGCCGTTGCGTTCCCATTATCCTAGCGGTTGACGACAAAAAGACGACACACAATTTTAATATTATCGAGTGATCAAACTTGCACTTACATCAGGAGTCACTGTTTAATGAAGCACTTGTTTAATCACAACATTCTTGGCAACCGCTAAATTAGAACACACTATATATTTGCTGGGAATAATTACAAAAGTCTTAATAAACCTTGTTGCTTCACACTTGCCTATAACCTCGGGACGCCTCACGCCGTAGTCCAAATAACTGCCAGATCATAAAGTGGCACCTAACCACTGGACACCACCAGATAGTCGAAATGACCACCAAATCGTAATGTGGCTGGCTCACTTAAGCAGCGGTAGTAACCTCGTTCTCAATTTCAGTCTACGTCACTGCTCTCGACCAATTAGGATCGGCCCTGCCTCATTCTCGACCAATTAGGACAAATCAGCTGCTAACTTCAAACACACGGTTTGCTAGTAACAATTACACAAGTCTTAATAATTCCATTGTTCGTTGCCCGATTTAAACGAAACTTGCTACTGCACACCGCAGTCGGATGGCAAGTAAGGTGACCATAAAATTACAGTGCTTTTGTGCACCCTTTAGACGGAGTTTCGGAAACATACATACATACAAGATCAGAGTTTTAGTAATATATAGATTGATGTAAAATACAATGGGTGTGCAATTTAGTGTTCACAGTTGACATTTTCAACAAACTGAACATTAAGTTACAAGGCAAGGGTTTTTTTGCGCATGAATTGTTTGTGGAAATTATATCATTTCAAGTGCAACCAGCACTCTTTTCCAAACAACTGAGTGAGCACAACTTTGCATTTTTCCTTGTTACAGACACACTGTCCCACAAGTCTGTTCAGAAAAATACAGTCAGTCAGTATTTGCTTTAAAAGATGAGTTTTTCAAGGTGGTTTGCTGATTTTGAGTCTATGGAAGATCAGTTCAATTTGCTGAGGTATCCCTTTTCATTTAATATTGAAACTGCGTCAAATGATCTCCAGTTGGAATTAGTTGATCTCCAAGCAAACAGTACTCTGAAGGAGAGTTTTAAGAATATGAAACTGACTGAATTCTATGCATCACTTAGTACACAGAAGTTTGGTAATTTGAAAAAGTTTGCCAGAAAAATGTGTATTCTTTGCTTCAACTCATATTTGTGAACAGACTTTCTCATGTATGAACATTAACAAATCAAAGAACAGGTCTCTTTTAACAGACTCAGTTTTGCACTCTGTCTTGCGTATAACTACAAGCACGCTGAATCCTGACTACAACAAACTTGTGCAGGGTTGTGTGCAATTGCATAAATCTCATTAAGAGGTTAACTGTTCAGTAACATTTATGAAGCAACATAACATTAAATTCAGTTTTATCTGTTACTTTCTGTGTGTACCAAATAATAGTATTTTTGTGTGAAAATAACTTTTATTAAATTTATTATTTAATTTTTTGTCGAATGCGCCGTGCTAGAGACCTTATGGATGTTCCATGTGGCCCTCGAGGAGAAAGGTTTGCCCACCCCTGTTTTAGAGGCTTACTGAGCGTTCATTTTCTGTGTTCTTGCCCCATGCTTCTTTAACGTTACAAATTACCTCGCTCACTTTGTGGCCTATTTTGAACTTGTGAAGCAAAATGGCATGAAAAAATTTTCTATCCATGCTTCACTTAGAACCCTGAAACAAATATCCATTTATAATTTTTAAAAGGGTAGGTTTTGCATAATGTAATCCAGAGAACATGCTACAAAATGGTACACCTTCACAAGCATGCAGAAAATAAACCACAAACTAACATAATATAAAAACTGACAAAACTTTTGTAATGACTTAATACATTAATATATGATACCTAACATAAAAAATAACATCTCTATTAAGTTTATTCATTAAATAGCATCTATTTAAAATGGTTTATTATTCCTTGGGAACGTATCTAAGTTTATATAATGTAAGTAACTAAGAAAAGGTTGCTTGCTTAATGAATATTTGTTTCCATACAATAAGCAAGGGATTGCTGTAATTAAGAAAATGTAATGCAATACTGCAAAAATCATCCCCTGTTACATATGGGTTTTTTGTTTATGTTCTGTGAGCATTATTGCAACTTCATATCTAGAGTATGTCTTGTGGACTTTAGTTTGTGTACTGTGCATTGGTTATTAAGATTTTTAAGCTCTTTTACTGCTAGAACTCTTTTTTCTTCATCTACTGAAAGATAGAACTCATTTAGGTCCTGTGTTTCTAACTAAAAATTGATTTCAAATTTAATTGAAAAGTCGTGATGTGGGGCACAGACATTGAAATTAAAAACTCTGTTACTGAATTTAAAATATTGGTGAGAAGGACTTCTTAACTTGATTTTTCTGTTGGTAGCATTTCACATTTAAAAATATTCCTGTTGTATCAAGTTTTTTTGTTTGCTTGTGTGTTTATTTAAGAAAGGTTTTTAAGTGTTTTGTACTACTTTGACTATAAAAATTGTCTTATACTTTTGATCCTTAGTACTTTGTAACTGAGGAAGAATGTTGATGTGATCTTTGAAAAAGTTATGCACTTTAAAAAAATGTGTCTTTGTTGATGAATTGTTTTTTAAAAAACATCAAAAAAAAAAATTAAAAACATTTAGTTTTACCAAGAATATATACCACCTATTTTAATTTAATATATTTACTGAAATTTCTAGCATTACAACACCTGACTTACATGAAAATATTTTCATTTAAAGTGAGAAATAACTCTTAAAAGATTACATCATTCATTTAAAGTGGATGTCAAAATATTAGTTTTTGGATGTTATTTTTCAGTTGATTTTTCTTGCAAATTTGTCCCAAATTTTTAGCTACAACATTAATGAAATGTTTTAGTTACCTATAGCTCAGAAACATTTACTATTGTATTTTTGTCTTACAGAAGAAATGACAACCCAAAGGGATTTAAATATAGGTACTGAAAACTTGTTAGCAGCTTTTGTAACAAATGCATTACCACAAAGTATTTGTACCAGTAACATTTGTGTTGATGAAGAACAATATCAAGAGGTATGAATTTTTAATACAACTTCAGCATGAGCCAGCTTAGTTACTGAAAAATAATAAACAAAAATGGTAGAATAGTAAAAATAGCTACAACAATTTTAGTGATAAATTAAACTTAGCTTTGTTTTGTTTTAATAAACTTCACTCATAATGGAAACATTTTTAAACTTAAAAGAAAAAAATATTATAGCAGTGAATTTTAAAATGACTGCAGTTACAGTAGATTGTTTTTTTTTTGTCAAATTATATGTTTTTATGTAGATGGCTGCTGACTCCATTCCTCTTAAAACAAGACTGAGATTATATAGAATCCATAATTGATTTTGTTGATTTTAAAATTTCTGCACTGAAGATGGGTATAATATCTTTTGGTCTTTTTAAATTGCCACTGCAAATGAAGAGCAAAAAACAGACATAGATGGATCATACTGTCTGGCTTCCTCTTTTTCTCAGAGAACAAGTGAATTCTAGGTGCATTTAAAGCATGAAAATGCTGCGTATCATTTATTTACAAACAAACCAAAAAGGTGACATTTGGACTGAATGGCTCAGATTTTTTGAAAAAATGATTGAATCACAGCAAGGAAAAGTTTTAATATTTACTGACATCTTCCCAGTGCATCAAAAAATTCTCTCTTTGAAGGCTTTGACTGCACTTTTCTTCCTAATTCCACTAGCATACTGAATTCAATAGGCTTATACACATTACAAGGAAAGCAAGGAAGCAGATGATGGAAAGGTGTGTGGCATACTGTTTTAAACACTGGTTGGATTGTTATTGATGATGACAATGCAGATGAGATGCTTGTTATAGGTGATAAGTGTAAAAGACTAGAAAACCCAGAAACAAATTTTAACAGTCACATCAGAATAAACTAGCTGTCATTACAAGAATAAATAGATGACAACAACAACATTGACTCTGTAGTGGTAGTGAATGTAGAAATGGATGAAACTACTGAATTAGTGATTGATCCCTTTAAGACTTTAAGAAACAAGAGAAATCATATGCATTTTCATACAGTTTTTGCTTTGAACTGAAGAATTTTTTGGACAAATTAATATGATTGAAATCACATGCATCAAAAAGGTGTAAAACTTAAAGCTGTCCGCTATAGACAATTTTTCTCCAAAAGGATATAGAATTACTTTGCAAGTTAATTTTTCATTTTTATTATTAACTTGTTTGTATGTAACTTGACTAATTTTACCATAAAATACATATGCTTAATTATGTTCATTGCATTTATTACTTTGATGAAGAAAATTGGTAAACTCAGCTATAATGTGCATTCTAATATTTCAAACTTTTCCCCAAGTTTTATGGGGTCACTGGTGAGATTTGACTGTATATCAAAACTTTCATAATATATAAACTGTTTTAGCACAAAATCACTATGAGCTTTAGCTAAACAGTACTTTATTGTGCTTAGCAATGTTGACATCATAAATTATTCTGATGGCATTAGCGTAATTTGCTGCCTTGGTGTCCCTTAGAGAATAATGAGTCTAATTTATTCTGAAGATAAAGCAAGAAAGATGAGTTAAATCACTGACATCATTTGATTGTTTGAAAATCTAAGATAGATAAAATTAAAAAAATAACTTCTTTTGCTTGTCTTGTAGGATGATGGTGATGATATTGTTGAAAATCAGTTGCCTAAATTACCTGATCCAATAGGAAAAGAACGGTGCAATAATGTACCTTCTAATTCAGTGAGTACAGTATGATATATATATATATTTTTTATATATATTTACAACTATAAAATTTAGCTACATTTAATTTTAGTTGGTTGGCACTTACATTCTTTTAAATTTGTAGAATTTAATAAAGAAAACAAGAGGCTGTTTTTCAAAATATTTGCTAGCTGATGCAAAGTTATGCATTTTTCAAAATGATATTTTTCACTTGATAAACAATAAGCCATCTTATTAAAGAAATAATGATAGGATAATATAATAAGCATTACTTGATTTTTTGTTTTCAACTTTTGCTTTTTTTTTAGAAAATAAAAAACAAAGTTTTTATATTTCTAAAAGTTCTTTGCAATTAAAAGAAAGAAATAAAAGAAAAAAGATATTGTGTAGAAAAAAATATTTGTGTAGCAAAAAGTTTTCTTTTCTTATCAAACTTTACTTAATGATGGTTGATGTATTTAACAGAAGGTAATCTGTAGGTATAATTTCTTGAATCATTATAAAATTTAGAGCATAAACTAAAAAAAACTGATATTTCAAGTTTTTTTTTTTTTTTTGCTTTGTTGAGAGTATAAACTTTTATTTACTAAAATGAAATGCATAAATTTTTCTGGAAAAAATGTACGCAGTAGTAGTTAAATCAGTTTAGTGTTCATTCATTTAAAAAATGAGCTAGCAATAAATCTGAAATTTGCTAACAAGTTTATGATATGGCTAGTTATTCACTATCTTTTCTCTTCCTGGATAATTTTAAAAAAACTTTTTTTTTTTTCATTTTCTAGTCTTGAAAATAGTTCTCTTTTTTATGCAAGTAGAATGATAGAAAAGTTACAGTATGATTCTGTTATATTTCAGACAAACTGCAGAAGGTTTAAGGAAAAATGTTTTATAGTGGAAATCAAAGACATGGTTTTCTATACACAACTGAATAGTGGACAAATTTTTTAAAGAAAAAAACTTATGTAGATTTTTGTGAAAGATGGGAGGGATAGTACATACTTGAATAGAACATGCCATAAATAAGTCTAAACTGAAAATACGAGGTCTGTCGAAAAAGTATACGACCTTAGGCTGGAAAAAAAATTATGTACTTGGTGGGGTTCATTTGCTAATCCCCTTCAAAGTAGGTCCTTTGTGCCTCCACATACTTAACCCAGCGATCCTTCCACTGTTAGAAGCACGTCTGGAATGCTTCTTCCTGAATGGCTGCATCTCCGCCATCGCATTCTGCATAATGTCCTCTCGGCTCTTAAAGCAGGAGCCTTTCAGTGGCATCTTCATTTTTGGGAACAACCAGAAGTCAGAAGGAGACATGTCTGGAGAGTAGGGAGCCTGGCAAATGAGCCAGGGCTTTGTCAGAATGCAGCTGCCAGTTTTGCGAGGCCCACAGATATGGTCTCTTGTGCCAAACTGCATCACGAAGACATTGGAGGACTTCCTGATAGTACTCTTTTGTAACTCTTTGTCCTTCTGGTGTGTATTCGTGATGCACAACACCTTGGTAATCAAAGAAAACAGTCAGCATCTCCTTGCTTTTTCTCCGGACTTTGGCAACGTAGGGTGCTTCCATTGTGACAACTGAGCTTTGGTTTCCGGGTCTTACCCATACACCCACATCTCATCTCCAGATATCACGGTATTATATAACTCAGGATCCCTGTTGGCAGTATCCAGCAGGTCCTCCGCAACCTCAAGACGAAGTTTTTGTTGTCTCTGAGAAAGCAGCTTGGGCAGATTTCACTGCCACTCTGTGCAAGCCCAAATCCTCCTTTAAAATTGCATGTGCAGAATCTTTACTGATCCCAACCTCATCACCAATTTCCCACGCCGTCAAATGACGATCCTCCATTATCAAGGTCCGCACTTTCTTGATACCAACTGTATTGTGGCTTGTTGACGGCCTCCTGGAATGCTGGTCACTCTCCACCAATGTGCGGCCATCTTTGAACCTGTTGTGCCATTCTTTTATTTGTGTAACACCCATGGCATTCTCACCTGTTGAATTTTGCGAATTGTTTCCGCTTGAGTATCTCCAACCTTTTGGCAAAGCTTGATGCAAGATCGTTGCTCCACACATTCTGTCATCACTGGCAAAATGAAAATGCGACAAGTAAGTAGTACAGCACCTCACATGATGGCTGTCTGACAGCGACTGACACATCCAGCAAGCCTGCCAAAAACCACGCATGCGGCCCCACTATGCACACTTTTGCCTCCCTAACGTTAATACTTCCCACAGGAAAAAATAAAGTTGGATACTTTTTCGACAGACCTCATATACCTGTCTCTAGTCCACCGGGAACACTATAGCTGAATAACTTATTCAAAGATGCAGTGGTTAGATTTATTTGTTATCATATATAATTTTCTGTTTTGTGCCCTTTGACTTATTTTTTGATTAAGTACATATTCACAAAACAGATGCTCATAGAGTCTGAATTAATTTGTATGATTAAAACAGCAGCAGCAATAAAAATGCTTAATTTTGATGAAAGTTCAAGGCAACTTTTGAAGGTAACATTGGTGTATCTAGTTATAATTAAGCTGGTAATAACATTATCATGGTTCACTTATACATGCAGTCAGTCAGGCATATTAACTGTTGTCTGTTTAGATGATTCTCATGATAACTGGTTATCCCTCATTTTTATTTTCCTCTGCTGCTTAAATGGCTCTCTCTATATATTTGTTCAGATTTTTTTAAATAAAACAATTTTTAAAATCTTAATTATGGATGGGTGGTGGTGACTTCTACTCGTTAAACCGATCCTGATGAAGTTTGAATCATTCTTTTTGTTTGCTTTTTAAATTCTAGCATTTCAATGAGAAAAAACTTGAAAATTTAAAATTCCAATATTTAAAATCATTTATTTTTTTAATATTTGATAAAAAAGAAAAAAAGAAATTTGTTTTTTCCAACACGCTTTAAACATTTAATCTAAAAATACTTTAAAAGAAATTAAGTTTTTCTTAGGGTTCCCAACAAACCTTATTAAATAGCATTGTAAAAGAAGCCAATACATTTATAATCAACCATCAGTAAATTGTAAAATTAATTTATCTAGCCTGTAATACTTCAGAAATGTATTTGTCATCTACAATTTTATTTTAAAAATAAAACGGAAAAGCATTACATTAGTGATTCATTTTGCTTTTCTTTCCTTTCAGATGAACAATATTCCACATACAAACCATAGCAGTAGTCCACTTCCAGAACCAATTGGAAAGGGTCGAACAAGCAGTACCTCAAGCAGCATAAATTCTGATACTAGCATTAGCCATTATCAGAGAGCACCAGGTTCAGAGAGAGAAGATGGCCAGGTATTTGATAAGGAGAAATAAATATATCCAAAAACTTTGTTTTTTATTAGTAAAACAACCAACTGATCTGTTAAAGTTCCCTGTATAATTACTCTGAGAATGCTTTGTTTAAATGAATATTAATAACATAATCTTTGTTTATCAGTTTAAAAATGAATTGAAAAAATATAAAGAGACCCTGCAAAACTATTATAGTTTTCTTAGACATTATAAAAGGTGTCTGATTTTTTTAAAGTCTTTGTCGACTCAATGCTTGAGTAATGTGATACTCCTTTGCTTCACAAGTGCTTCATGTAGCTTTTTTGTGTCTGGCTAGGTATACCTGCAAAAGTCACAATATTTCAGGTAATTCATTCAACATTTATATAATAATCATCAAATTGTATGTAAAATCTGTCACATGTTTACATAATAAAGTTACTGACCATTGAGAGTATGGTGCTTTGATGAATACTTAGTGATGAGCAGCAATACCTGCAAAATAGTTAGGTTGTGGGCCAGTTGTAGATAGACAAATGTGGCTGCTAAAGTTTGTGTAACAGTGTTATCAGCAGACTTTAGCAGAAGTACACAGAGATTGATTTAAGTTCAAGAGTCAAACAATACAAGGGCTCATTCTACAAGGCCAGTTGTAAACCACCTTCGAGAGGAGAAAATATCAAACGTCTTCCATGATCTGCTTATTCTCTTGTGCTGAATCCCTTAGATCAGAAGCATCCAAATATGCTAAAGTAATTTGACATGTGGTTTTAAAGATAATAACTATTTGTTGTAGTTATGACATCAACTAAATGCATTGTTCATATATTGTTTTGATAAATGTATTTCATTGGTAAATTTTTTCTTCAATGAGTTGAAGCAAACTGAAGAGAAGATGTCTGATAGTTTTAAACATTCTAAGTTAGCACAGCTTGTAACTGTTTTTGTTGCTTTACCATTTTAAAATAGCCAATGATTGGTATCAACTGTTTTGTAAGGAGAAAAACACATTTTAAGTATAAAATAAAAAGCATTTGAAGTTGTTTAAGTTATATTTTTATTACTTTAATTTCTTTTTTAAAAAAAATCAAAAGATGTACAATGCAAAATTTAGAAATTTGAAAAGATTTTTGTAGTATGTTGGCCATTATATCACGTTGAGTGTCAGTATGAAACAGGGTTCTAGATATTATCCACTTTGACTTTTATGACTGCAGATGTACTTGCTGATAACAGTTTTCTTTAACATGAAGCCATTTCAGTATGAAAGATGCCACTTAGAAGCTATTATTAACACCCTCTGTGATGCCACTAATGAAATCAATGATATTCTTTTACCTTATTATGATGATGCTGAATAACAGCATGCCTCTTATACATTTGAATCACATTACATGTAAAACTTAATAGCTTTGAACTCCCAGCCACATCTTTTCATGGTGCTTAACATTTCATTTTTTTTCACCAGTTATTGAATATTATCTGTATCTATAATCAGATTAATTATGTACAATCTTATATAGGAAGATTTTTAAGCCAGTAGTAGCTTACTAAGTGGCTTCTATTGTTGTTTTAAGTTCAGGTGAAATTAATGATATTCTTCACACTAATTTTAGGTCAAACTACGACAACAGCTAAAAACAATTGAGAATGATCCATCACTTGACATGAATGAAAAAGCAAAGCAAAACAGAACTTGGTGCTGCTTCATAGTTTGGGTCAGAGTATTGGTGGATCCATCTCCCCCATCAATCCTCCTCCAATGTCAAATATGTCTCCTCTAGCTCCTTCATTTTATCCTCCTTGTGAAACTGTAGAGTCTGTTGTTGGTAAGTTAAAAGCAATAATAATAATAATACTAATAGTAATAATTCACTTCATTTCATTCATACCTAAAGTAAAGTTTTTTATGAATAAACTATCGTCAAAAAAGCTTCTCTAATTTTTAGATTTTATCTGTAGTCATACTATTTTATTAATTGAAATATATTTTTGAAATTAATTTATAATTTTTTGTTTTGTTTTTATAATCATTAATTAAAATACTTATTTAGAAATTATGCCTCATATAAGCCTTTGTGCCAAAAATTATCTTAGATGATTTGTTAATTAAGGAGTTACATTTTTTTTTAAAAAAAAATTACAGAATGGTACTTGATGAAAGTTAAAAATGTACTTTTTAACATGTCTTTCACCCCTCTTTGACAGGCAATGCTCTTGATGATCTAAATTTAGAAGACTTTGACATTACTAGCATAGAAAAAGAACTAGATCGGGACAATGATTCCAATTCAGTGAGCAGTACACTTGGCACTGGTTTGTCTGCTTCAGGTAAGTTTGCCCTAGACAGCACTCTGCGATATTTTACTAAATAAATCATAACTAACTTTAATAATTGTTACTAGATGCTTGCAATTTTCTGGAAATTGTATTTAAGTACTTTTTCATTTTTGTTTTTTGTTGGTGTTTTTCTTTTTGCTTAATTTTTTTTTGCAAAAAGTGGGTCATTAACAGCTTTTTTAATTTGTCTTAATTATAAAATATGGATTTTAAGATTCTATTAAAGTTTATCCAATCGTAACAGGTTTTGGCTTCACTTTTACTTAACATTTCAGGATAAACAAAATTAGCTCTATTATTCTTACTTTTCCAGAATCAATCAGTTATCTTATTTATTTTACAAATATTTCTTTGAGATTGCTATGCTAGGTTGCATTTGGAGAGAATGAGGGGTGATTACTAAATAACACTTTTACTCTTCGTGCATGCTCATGAACATCAATAATTTTATTTATTCATTTGTTGAATGAATTCCTGGTTTTTGTATTTCTTTAGCTAGCTACTGTCTGATACACCAAAACAATGACGAAACTAGTAAATATCTTATTAACTCAGTATTTTAAGAATTATTTGTATACTGTAGTTTGTTTTGTTGCTTTCTCCTTCTGAAAATTTCAGATTTAAAAAAAAAATTAGTGTGATCTTGTTTCAGTATTTATTATTTAAAGGTATACACTATCAGCCATTTTTTTTTGTGGACTCATTGAAATATAACTACATGTATATTAATGCCCATCTGCTAAAAATATATAAACAATCACAAGTATTTTTTTCATCTGGGTGATTATTATGACTACAAACAAAAGAATCTTGTTTAATTTTCAAGAAAAGACATTTACAACTACTTAAGTCACCAGCAATCTTTGAGCTGTATTTAACTGAAAACAAAACCATGAGCAATAGTTTGAAATTTTTAGAAGTATTAAATGAGATTCTGTTGGAAAGTATTGAAAAAATTTTTTATTAAAAAATCCTACTGTTTTCTTCAGATATATGTTCAGATACATTTTTCAAAGTTTCCATTTGTTAGGCTAACATTTTGTTGTGGGAAATGCTTAGCTGACTAAAGATCAATGGAGCAATATTTCTTTAAGTGTTGGTTATAACTGCTAAAATTTCATGTCAAACTTCTAGTTTTTTACTACCACTGAAATTAAAGAGATTTTGTTTTTTTCTTTTAAGGTTGTTTTGGAGCAACATCAGTACCAGTGACTATACCTCCACGGGTGATGCAGCGAGGGAGTATAGGCAGCTTATCCCAGTCACCACCTTCACCTTTCGGAAGTCTTACACCTGCTTCGCTGATACCCCTATCACAGCAACAGCAAAAGGCAGAGCATTTTGAACAGGTTTTGGGGATTTTTTTAATGTAGTGTTTTCTGTTTGTTTGGGTTTTTGTTTGTCTTTTCATACTTTTTGCATGCTCACTTGAAGAGAAACATCATCTTTTGTATGATTACTATGCTGAGTCATTTGAAAGGTTAGTGATACCAGGGTACTCCATGGATAATTATGGGAGACATTCAAATGAAACTCATCTGAAAGAGAATTGCTGTAATGGTATCTGGCTGGGTTTCATTTGATTATTCTTAGTGATTACATGTGTTGAAGTATGGCTGTCATTCATTCTTTAAGATTCTCATGTCCAAGTACAAAAACTTGAACTTGTTTTTATGCTAAACAGATTTTAAATCTCATCATGAAATTATATTGTTGTTGGTTTGTTTTTTTTTTTTTTGCCTTAAAGAATGGAGGCTTTGTAATGTTTACCAAAATGTTTTTTTATTTTTTCTTTATTTTTCAAAATTATATTGCTTTTCTTTTCTGGTAGTTGAAAAATGCACTCATGTTTATGCTTAAGATTGTAATTTTGTAATTTTATATATATATATATATTTATATAATATGAAAAGAAAATTGGCATTAAAATTACTCTTCTGGTCTTTTTATTTATTCCAAGTATTCTTGCATATTATTTCTGTATTCTTGAGGATGTAAAGGGAGCTGACCAAAACAGGAGCTATAATGTAAATAAGGGGTTTGTTTCAACACATTACTGTGCAAGCTTGTTCCTCTGTTTTCCTCAGAAAAAAATTCTGGTCTGGGTGCTCTGTAAATTTCTGAAATGAAAAATGAAAGTATCAGATACTCTGAACATACTCTGAGCCATATTTGTGCTGACAGAAGAGCATTCTCAAGATCTGTTGGTGGAGGATTATTTCTGAAAACAACACACATTCAAGAAAGTCTTGAAGGTTTTTGCAAATATTTATTTTTAATATGAAAGTATGAGAATAGCTAAGAGTTATGAACACTACTACACATTAAAAAATCTTAATTGCATCAAATGTAAGACTTATTTTAAAATTTTCTGAATCACAAAGTGGCTTCAAAATATACTTTGATTTCCCCCTGCATAAAACCTAAAATTGCAGCTATTTTTATTGGTTATGATGGAAGATCTGCAATCAAAAAATTGACTTTTATTTTTAATTAAAATTAAACTCAATGATTTTTTCTCTCGCCATCTCTCTCTCTCTCTCTCATTTTTTTTTTTGTTATCATTTTCTAGGCTGCCCATGTTGCTTTCCTTAGTCACACAAACCTTGGAAAGTTTAGCATGTCGGCTTACCCAGATATCAGCAGTATGCCTCCACGGAATGCAGGATCACATGCAACATTGTACTCATCCTCTTTATCAAACAGTCAGTCCAGTGAAATACAGAAACTGAGAGAAGAAGTTTCTAGTCTAAGGACTAAACTTACACAGTGGGAAGAAACATTTTCACAACTAAAATGTGTTAGTATGAGCAAAACTTAAAAATTTTATTGTATTGTTGTTGTTTTAATTATTTAATAACAATTTCTACACTACAAACAAATTCACATTTCCAAGAGTTCATATGTAATATTTGGATGGCCATCTTCAGTTAAATGGGAAACCATTAATTATCTAATAATGTGGGGATGGAGAGCATTTTAAAAATTAAGTAGAAAACTTATTTATTTATTTTTTTTACATAGGGGTTAGTTTGCTTTTTAAGGTAGCATTTGTTATATGAAATTTATTCATGAAAATCCCTTTTACCACAATTCAACATTTCAAGAATTTGTTGGACCATTTTGTGGTGTCAATATAATGAAAATAATATTGAAAAAAATTTCAGAATAATTTTGAAAATTTTTGGAAAATTTTGTTTTCTTTTTCCAGTATTACATAGATAATAAAAACTTGATGTAAGGTTCAAAAAAGAAAACAAACAAATATATTATTTTGTTTTTTCCTGTTTTCTAATATACTCTGACATTGAAATTTTTTCAATAAGAATTTAAAGAATATTTGAATAAAATTACTGATGTAATATCTGTTACTGAAAATTTTATTTTAAAAATAACATTGCAGATGAATATAACAACTGTAAATTAGAATAGAATTTTATAATCTATATTCACAAAATTCATTTTCTATTGTAGGCATGTGGAGCCTGGAAAAAAGAAAATGAAGAATCTGCAAGAAAATTAAAAATTGCTGAAGATGACCGACTTCAAGCTATGAAACACAGGGAGGAGGTATGTTTTCTTATTAATCTTATTTTAAAAAGTTTATCCTGAAAAATACACCTGCATGTACCTAGTGTTGCAAAGTCATTAGCAAAAAATATTTATTGTAGTCATCATTTAATCTATTATTTGTTATCAAATAATTCACTGTTTTCAAAATAGTTTTTGTTTTGCTGTCATATGGTCAGGGGCGTAGCTAGCGTTTGTGCCGCCCGGGGCGGTCGTAGAATTTGCCGCCCTCTAAATAACGTAGAATTTCAAAACCTCCAAAAAATTAATTTTTTATTTATTTATTTATTGAAAAAAAAGTACTATTAGAAAATAAAAATTATCAAATATATAATGAGAAAATATTGATATTCAATTCAAAATTAATTAGAAGTGACTCACTTCAAGTGAGCAAATTTTAGAACAACTTTCTTCCTTTCAAAAAACTACCATTAAAAATTGAACGAAAAATTCAGGAAAAAAATAATATCTGGAAAAATAGAACGAAAAAATACATTATATATGTAACATACTGTCCTGAACTAAATTTGACAACCAAAAAATGCCGCCCCCCCCCCCAAAACGTGCCGCCCCCCCCATTAGCTACGCCCCTGCATATGGTTTGCCAATCTTGTTTCATTTGGCTGTTGTGATCTGGTTGGTTAAATTAAAGATTTCATATTATGGATGTGTTTAAAAACATGACTGTCTTTAAACTGATTTAAAAACTAAATAAATAAATTTTAAATTATAAGATTTTTAAAGTCCAATACCTCTGAAATCCTCAGTAAGAATAAATTAAAATAATGTCTAGAGAAAAAAAAGAGACATACAGATTTGCCCTAGTAGAATTGAATTTTTTTGTACCTGGATTTCATGATGAAGTTAGTGGCAGAATAAACATTTGTATTATGATTTCAAAAAAAGATGTGAAATCATACTGTTGTTTAAAGCTCTTTCATAATGATCTTACTAAGTGAATTATGCTGTCTGAAAGTAAATAAAAGAAGTACACAAAATTCAATGATAAAAAAGAAACACACACACACACACACACAAGCAGATTATTTTAGAGTAAATTATTTAATATTTGTGGCATTGAAGGTGTTTAAATGCATTTGTTATATGTAAATTTAAGTACAACTTATTATTTTCCAAATTTTTTTTCCTCAGATCCATTTGCTTGCTTTTTCATCTTTCTCTCAAAATGAGCATTTGATGAAATTCACAATTTAGTTTCCACTAATTTGCAAAATGATGTTTTCTCTCTAATTGTTTATTACTTTGTAATTTAAGAAAAGGTATCATACTAATAAATTTTGTTTTGATGAAATTAAGCTGGAATATTAGAAATACAACCCAAAAATTTAAGATTTTAACTAATTTATACTGCCATTTTTCAGAGTCTTGGAACAGCAATTTTTTTGGTGCTGTGTTTGAATATAATATAAGTAGTGGTATCTCCAACTGTATCATGAAACTTGCAGAAGACATTGTCATAAATAGTTAGCCCAATACCTGAGCTAATGTAAAACATTTACAATCAGGTTTAAATTGCATAGCAGACTGTCATCATGTGAGGCCAAATATAGTTTAATAGTACACTTTGTAAAAACATCAGTTTCAGGCCTGTGATTTTTGCTCATTCTAAAGAGCCAAATAAATATTCTGTTATAATTTTTGAGAGAAATGAAAAAAAAAAAAAGAGTTGTAAACAGTAAATTGTAGAGTTAGAAGATCTTTTTCTGCAGTAAAGTTAACAGGGTGAAGTTACATTGTACAAACCACTGGTTAGACCCTTTTTGAAGTTTACTGGCTCTGCCATAAAAATTTTCACTATGAAAGGAGAATTGCTTATTAACTTTTTTAACAGAAATTTGCTATTTGAGCTGTAATTTCATTAATTAAAATAAACACACAAAGCTTACTCTGTTTATACTATCAACATTTTAAGGGAGATTAGATTGAAAGATTGAAAAATCTTTTTTTTCTAACAGGTTCTTTCTTGTGAATAATGCACTTGTAACACTTGTGGTTATTAATGCAAATTAAATAAAGATTGTATCCTGTTAAAGTAAAGAGGTCTTAATATAAGTTAAAAACTTTGCTCCTCGCTATTTAATTTATGAAGAAAGCTAAATTTAGGGTGAACAGGTAAATCGTTATATAACTTTTTTAAGCACTACTGGTGGTGTATTATAAATTGTTTTTTTGGAATTTCTGAAATTTTTCTTTTTGTATTACTTTAGATATATTTTATTTATTTTATTAATATGAAATGGCAATTTTTCAGCTTCAGTATTTTGGTGTTTTTTCATAGGCCTTGAATCTTGTGAAGACCTTCAACAGGAACTTGACAAACAACGAAGTAGTCAGTATATACATTGTTTAAAAAGAATGTGTGACTTAGATGTTCTTCCACTTCAGCAAATACAACAGTACAAGCAGCAGTTACAGATGGACTTAGAGCACTTAGAAAAGGTAATGTGTACATGTAAATTTCCTGTTAAAGCTATTTGGCACAACTTGAGTGTGTTATTGACCACTTGATTTTTTTGTTTTGTTTTGCTTTTGAAGTTATAGTATATTATTATAATATTAATAATATATAATTGCTAATAAATTGGATGTAGGAACTGAAGTTGTGTCATACACCAGCCAGTTTCAACAATGCAGATAATTTGTTTACTTTGGAGGCAACCCTATGAGAAGCTATAGTGCCATGGTTATCCTCTAAAGAATGTTGCCTATCTTAGACCACAACAGGCCTGGCACATCCAACTTTAGCAGTGAAAAATCTTTACTAGAACTTTTCATTTTTAGATATAAGAGAAGGGTGAACTTAAAAAAAGCTTTTTGTTCATGGAAAAAAACCACTTATTTTTAAACAATTTGGTAATTTTGCTTCTAAGTTACTAGAAGTTAGGTTTGAAAATCGTTCTACCTGAAATCTGCTTCAGATTTGTAACTTATTTCATCTGTCCATTAAGTCATTAAATGGGGATAAATTATTGACATATAAAAAACTTGCATCATGCTGGCCTGGAGAAATTCATAAACTTCACCATTTTGACTTTTTGTTGAATTTCTATTAGTTGGCAATGAATCGTGTTTTCTGAAAGTTTAGCACGTTTTTTTGTTGTTTTCATATTGATCATATTGACTAAATTATTTTTTATGATTGAAGCAAATGTTATGCTAACTTGTAGAAATGGAAATGTTTTCTCATTAAAGTATGCCTTCAGTTTTATTTAGAAATAAACAAAAATAACCAGATTAAAAAAATTTAAACAATGAAAATGCCAAAATAATCATGATTTTAAAATGTTCATTATTACTTATTTTAAAATTAATATATAAATTTATTTTAAAGATAATTCAGACGAATAGGCTACTTTTATTATTGAAAAATTATCAAAATTATTAGATGGCTAGAAATTACAAATTAAAAATAGTAATTGTAATGTTTTTTATCAGATTTTTTTAGTGCAAAGTTTAAATATTGAACCCTATTAATCTTGTGTCATACCCTGTTAGGTCTTAAGGAAAATTCAATAGAAAAGTAAATTTCTTCAACTAGTTATTTAAAAGAGCTGAAATCTCTAAAAGTTAACATA
The DNA here is from genome assembly GCA_018389105.1 of Nautilus pompilius. NCBI lineage: Eukaryota > Metazoa > Mollusca > Cephalopoda > Nautilida > Nautilidae > Nautilus > Nautilus pompilius. The sequence continues at coordinate 71,683 of JACATO010001618.1, forward strand.
TTATTAATTATTTAATTTCATTTTTTCTGTCATGTTTTATATCTCTATCATATTTGTTACTTGCTGCTGCTAAAAGCAGTAATATAGAATCTGAAACAGTTTCTTCCTAATTTTGAATTTACAGTGGGATGGATAAAACATTAAATTTTAAAAAGAAAATACTGAAAATTATAGTTTTCTGTAAAGCAAGTCAATAAACATAAACTTGTATATTGCAATTTTTAAACTTAAATCTCTATAAAATCTCAGACCTACAGATGAAATTATGAGTATAGAAATAAAGATTACATAAAACTTTCATAAAAGAGCATTTCATTTTTGTATAATTATGCTAAACTATTTGTTAGTTTTTCTCAAACATTTTAAAATATATTTGGATATTTTGGTTATCAGTTAATTTGTTTTTTTTTTATATTTCTAGGTTCTTTATCAGTTCCCAAATCGGAAATGTCTGCTATGTCAAGAGAGAACTAGAACAGTTACCTTGGCATCATGTAATCATTTGGTTATCTGTGATGTGTGTACATCACAGACTAATGACTGCCCTTACTGTCACACACAAATTAAAAGGACTGGCCTGCATATGTAAAAGTAATAAAATTAGGATTACTCGGAACTTTTAAAAACAATTTAATCAATTTTAATTCTGATTATGTCAATCTCACTGATATTAATACAGCATGTTTGAGTGACCAATGAGCAGCACATTTAAACCAATAATGTGACTAAAGATGAAAATCTGTTAGGGACTATTTTTTTAAATAGAACTTTTGCATACCAATAAAAAAAAAAAAATAAAATAACCTGCTTTTGTTGCTGGTTTGTTTAGTTCATTTAATCTGTAGATTTTACACAAATGTTTAATATACTCACTTGGTTACATTAACAAATCATCTGTTATATATGTTCAACTATTGTTCACTTGTTTCTTTTGGCATGTTTTCTTTTTTCTTAATACGTTACTTTATTAACTTTGGTCTGGATATTTTTGTATGCTTTTCAAATAACTTTTAATTTCTATTTTGGAAGAAATATATTTACAATTTGTTTACTAGAATGTTTTTTTTGTGAATTGATCTAAAACAAAAATTTACTTTTCACTTTTGATTTATACATTATGTCAGATGTTATAAACTTTTATGGTATCCAAAAACATTAAATGATGGTGATTTTAGGAACTTCTTAAAAATATTATTATTACCACTACTACTATGATTCACTTAGCTTGCTATGTTAATTCTCATAATCTTTCTGTATAACATTTCATTATTATAGACATTTAGATGATCAGTACAAGCTTTATTTTTCTCACTTTCTTTATCTTCTCTTAGAGGGAGAAAATGAGAGCATAACTTGATATGACAGTGTTACAAAAAATACAATATTTTGAATTCTATATATTTTGGCAGACATATAATATCTTTTTTATTTTGTAGCTTATTGATTGATCTACTTTGAAGAAACTAATGCAGATGTTGAAAATAAAAAGATAGATAACTAGACAATAAATATAGGGGGGAAGGAGCACCAAACTGTCTTTTTAGTAAATGATAGATAAAACATTATTTTGGTTTTTGTTTTATCAGAATTAAATTTCTAACAGTGAATTTTATTTAAGTTAAGAAAAACAGTAATGAATGACATGCAGTGAAGCTTTGCTTTTCATATTATAATAGTTTAAGCTTCCAATTTTAAGAGTTATGAGATGATATTTCATATAAATGTTTATTGATGTCTTTAATTTATTTTAATGCAAAATTAAGTATTAAAATTATGAAAGCTGATCAGTGCCAAAAAAAACTTCTCTTGAAATATTAATAAAAGCATCCCTTCCAAATTCCTGGCTTACTAAGAAGTAAAGTTTAGCAAAAACAAATATAAAAAAAATGAGACAACAGATTAAATTGCTTTTATTTTTATCAGCCTGTATTATTTTTGTGTACCTTCCTCCATTGCAAAAACTGCCTTGCATCCCATTAACTTATTTACTATAATGACTTCTACTATAATAATAATAATAATAGTTAACTATAAAACTAAATTTTATGAAAATGCATGTACTAATTGACTTTGTGAGTTGTCTTTTTATGAAACATTTTAACATAACTACTTTAAAAAGTTTTTTTTGTGTATTTAAAACATGATCATCAAGGCTAAATAGTAAATCTGAAGAATACAAAACAGTTAATAAATTGAATAATAAATAACTACTATCTATCCATTCCAAAAAAATTTTCTCTTCCTTTTTTTAAAATGCATATAAATGTTTCAATCTTAGAACAAATGATTTAAATTTTAAATCATTCATCTACTGTTGATTTCAATGGTATAATGGCAGCTGTGAAAATAAAGAGAGATCATTGAATAATGATGGCATGTGAAAGAGAGATTGAAAAAATATAGACAGGTGAATAGAGTAAAAGTGTAAAGGGTGTGTGTAAGATTAAGTGTGAAATAGCAAAAGTAGGATTTTTTAATAAAAAATTTTTTCAATACTTTCTTTTCACAAGAGCATCAACAAAAAAAGTGTTTCGCGAGGTTAAAGCAGTGCTGCCATTTATCCATTTAAAATACAACAGAGTTTTGCCATTTTATATCGTATATTGCACATGAAATTAGAATCCCATATTTGAAAACTGGCTTCTGCATGTTTCTTTTTTGTTTTTGTTCAACTCTCTTTACAACATGGATTTCAAATAATTCTGCATTGAGTGATTTCTGTTTCTCAGAAACCCTAGACCCCATCTGCAGCAAAATACAGCCACAAAAAAAAATTTTTTTATGTTTCTTTCAATTTTGAATGAAAATTTAGAATTTTTTTTTTTGATAAAAATATTTGAGAATTATAGAAACTTTTACAAGACTGTTCAACTGTTTTTCCAGTGTTTCTTCAGATCTTGTCATAAATATGATTTAAATATATTAGTATTATATTCAATTTCTCAGGTTGAAAACTCAAATGAAAAATGAAAACAACAGTACAACTGAACATTTTTCTAAGATTTTGCTAGGATAATTTTTCTAAAAATGTAAAAAAAAAATTTTTTTAGGAATATTTAAAAATGGTGCAAAACTGGTTTTGAAATACTTAGTGTAATGTGAATAAATGTATTTAACATCACAGTGTTTTAGATAAAATTTGATAATTATATGTATGCATACATGAAATTAGTTTTTAATCAATACACACTTGAATTTTTTTAAAGCATTAACCATTAAGATTTTTTTGGAAAAAAATGGTATACATTGGATCAACTTATTAGCATGTTTCTATAATGTTGGCCTGAAGTCAGTTAAAAGGAAAACACAAATACTGTTCTACTGGAGCTAGTTTTTACATTTGGAAGAAAATAAAATTTTTAAAGAATGTAATATTTTAAACTGTTTAGTATAATTTTAATAAATCTTAAAATTTTATTAATTCTTATTTTTTTAATGCTGTTAGTAATTGAAGTAATTTAGTTTTAGTGTATCAAATACAGCAAACTTGTCATATACCCTATCCAGAACACTAACTCGATGGGAAAGAGATGGGGCAAGACTAACCTAATGAAAACTTCTACTATAATTCTTAATTTTTCAGATTTAGGGTGAAACTGGAATGACTGGAGAGAACCCAAGCACCTGGCTTGTGAAGAAGAAGAAACCATGTTATGAAGGTACGCCAAACTGATTCAGTTTTCTGCAACCCTTTAAACATTGGAGCAGCAAAGAAAAAGTTATAAATGTTCTTCTATCTATATAAATTTCTCTTGTATTGCATCTATAAACAGAGATATGATATCTGTAATTTTTTCAGTGTAAAACTAAATGCAGAACATATAATAGTTAAAAGATCTTCTCTTTAGTGGCATGAAAAAAACAGACTGGTAATAATGTTTTGGTTAAGTTTTTAAACATTTGACAAACTTTGTTTGTTTAATATAACTTGCTAAGATGCATTTAGATTGAGATAATGTACTGAACAAGAGAAACTAAGAAACTCCAAATTTTAGCGCATATATATAGATTAATGTGGCTCAAGTAAAAGTTACACTTTCTACATATTCACAAACAGATCTGCACGTATCATGAGGCTCCAACATAGTGGAATCATGTATGATGGGAAAATATCTAGCAAAGGAATGCATTTCTGTGTTCAACAGTCTAAAAAAGGCCCTCATAAGTATTGTTATAATCCATTTAAACTTCACACCAGGTGTTCAGTCTGCAAACATAATAAATTTTGAAATTTGATCTCTCATTAAAAAAGAAAAAAAAATAAAATCTGTACTATTTGCTGTCTTACTCTAAACACTTATGCTACTACTAGAGGCATTTTTGTATAGTGCTAGGTTTAGATATGTGTTGGACATTACCATACATGTTAATAAAAGCAAATTTCATTTGAAATACTATCATGTATGTGTAAATAGTTGCTATTTGTAATTTTTGGTAAACTGTTCATCAAAAACGATCAAATGCATACAATTAAGTATTCTCATTCTTCAAAGATCATCTTGTATATGTGTTTTCTGTTCATTACAAAAGAGTTATGGTAAATGTTTGAAAAATATTGATATGAAAGTAATGTAGCATCTAAGTTATTACAAAGAAAACAAAGTGTCCTATTTAAATAATTGAACTGAATAGAACTAAATTATACTGTGCATACATATTGATTTTTAAATTGAAAGTGAAGTGTAAAATATTTGGTATGAATTGGTTTAATTGTGCTTCACAAATGCAAGTGGAAACAAATTGGTAATATTGATAATAATAATAATAATAATAATAATGATAGGAAAAAATTCTATTGTAAATGCATACTATTTTTGTGGATATTTATAATGTTATGAAGATGATTTCCATAATCCATTAATTTTTTTCATTTTCTTAATTTTGAACAAAAACAAACAAATAAGGTTACTATATCCTGTTTTGCTTAAAAACGTAATTACTTAACTAAATAAATAGACCCAAGTATGTAAATTATAGAAAATGAGGGGTTAGATTAGTTATAAAGCATTTTCCCAAGTGGTAAGCACCTGTTATGTGTATACCATTTAACATAATAACCTCTCATATTAAAATGTTTACGTCAAGAACAAAAATATTAACGGAATAAAACTGGATTGCTTGACTAGTTTAAATTAAAGAAGAAATCATATTCAAAATGTGTATAAGGGAAGTAGAACATCAACTTTCTTATTCCAACAATTTTTTTTTTGCCATTGAAGAAGAAAATTTGATTTTGTTTAGATCTTTATTTCATTTAAAATGTTAAATTTACCAATGCCTTTAAGATTCTACATATTTTGCTGTTTTACATTTAAAGAAAATTTTGACATTTTGGGGTCATTTGAATTTGTTAGCTTTATATATTTCATATTTATTACAATGCCTTCTAACTATATTGCATTATTCCCTGACAACACTGGATTAATTATAGTTTTCTAATGAAAATGATTAATAAGAACTTTTTACTTTTAATATTAGCGATCTGGTGTAATATGTATTTGGACAAAGCGAGTACTCCAGATGCCTGCCTGGTTCGAACTACGGAGCTTTCGTGATACCACGTAGCTTGGACCTGGCCTTATTTGGTCAGCCAAATAACTATGGCAACGGCCCTGGCAGACAACAGATTAAATACCTACCTGTGAGTCATCTCGTGCTGGTATTTATAATATTTATTCAATCAGTTTGACCACTAGTAGAACAGAATGGTAGATTTTTAGGTCCAAATCTAGAAAAAAGGCTTAATTAAAAAAATTGGTTTTTAAATATATTACTGATAGCCATGAATGCGTAAATATTCTTTTAATTCACACAACAAAGTACTCGTTAAACATTTCAGTTACGCTTCCATTAACTTAAAAAGGGTTAGTAACTCGTACAAAACTAGTGTCGCGATTAGTCGTGTTAAATATATTTGAAGGGATGTTCTAAATGACGTAAGTTTAAAACAGTTTATTTCTCATGATTGTACTAGTATTTAATATTTATAATGTGCGTGCTTTACATTTAAGCAAACAAAATAATATTTAATATATTACACGACTTAGTTTAGAAACAAATTTATCCATGTTTGTTTTTATGCTATTTCTCCTTTGAAAATCTACAAAAATGTCAGTTAACAAAATAGGAGAATTCAAACTTTCACCACTCAAACATTTATCAATATTTGAAATGTTGAATGTTTGTTGAGAAATTGATTATGACAGTTTACATCTTACATTATTACGCTAAGGTTTTTATTACAAGGGATAATTTACACAATGTATTATTAATATTTTATTTCCTCTTCAAGAAAAAACCTAATAAAAAGTGTTTTTTAGTTAAAAAATAGTCTCACTTTTTAATATATCTGTCGTGGTAGTTGAGACCGCTCGAGTTATTTATAAGATACATAAGTACTGTATATAGAAAAAATCTTTTAGATCAGTATTAAAATTTCAGAAAAAAACGACACCTATACTACATATGTATGCGCTGTTGAAATATCAAGATCTAGTACTGTACTTGGTTTATTTAATAAATATTTTAAAATAGTTATTAAGTTACAATAATGTTTTCTATGTTCGTCTTCTCTATCTCTCTCTACTGTATACATGTACTAGATCTTTATAATATGATGAGAGAATGAAATAAGAAAGATGGAATAATATATATAGTTCCCCGTGTCTAAATGAAATATGAGTTTTTCGCACAGCACATGTTTTCGGAGTTATGTCCCCTTTATAAATCGATTACTATTATTATTATTATTATTTATGTTATAGGAAAAAAAACAAAACTTATGAAATTCTCCACTATGGACGTACCTAGCTACATTTTAGAATTTATTTGCGGATATCTTCGCCTAACCTAATCATCAAAGTTGTTTTTCTTCCTCACCAACCTATTAGAGAAGAGAGAGAGTCATGTTCATCAGACATTTTATAGAGTTTAGACTAGTTTGTCATTAAACCTCATTTTGTAAAATTTTTTACAAAAGCAGAATAAAAATTCAGATTTCAGAATATATATATATATTGAAATCCTGTTATTATTTTGAATGTTTTAAGATTTTCATCAAACTTTCAAATGTTATAACTTGACAATTATTTGCTTTCAATGAAACAACTTTTTTTTTACAAAGATATTATTTGAATACTTTCTCTTTTTAGTGTAGATATTTAATCATTTTTTTTTAATGTTCATTTTTTTGCTGTGATAATTTGAAAAATTCGTTTTTATACGGCGTTAAGCACTCGAAAAAGAAAATACTATGACAAAAACTTGCACAAAAAACGGATTGAAATCGCTCTAAGAAAACAAACCAATCATGAACATTTATTTCGAACCAATGATTTTTTTCTTTCGGACATGGTTCTGACCAATGACCGACTCAGCAAATTCGACCAATGGCTGTCCAGGGTTGGCGATGACGCTCTCTTCCAGTAATTATGCCGGCCAGGCACGTGACGCAGCCCTACTACATGCATAATGCGTTCATAACCAGAGTTCGTTGCGAATAAGTGCGGCAAAATTGTAAATCGCCTACCTCAAGAAGGTAAGAAAAAAGTTTATAACATTCTGTTGACGCGCGTCTCGCTCCTCTTCGCCGTCCCGTAGCGCTTTCCGTGCGCCCCGCTATTAAAAGAGATGGCAGACGGCCGCTTTCCTTTTCACTTTTTTGTTAGAATAATTTTTTTCCTTCCATTCGTAAACTTGTTAAAAATGTCTTCGCCTTATGGTCGCCATATTGGTTGTTGTTAGAGAACACGAGCCTTGTAGAATTAGAAAAGGTCGACCCTAACCCATACCGAAATCCTTTGTCACGAAGCACGTGCTGAATACATTGTTGTTGACGTCTTTCATTTTTATTGTGATGCATTTTATTTGCAGCGTTCTTGTAACCGATTTCTATTTCTATGTGCTGTATATTTGTAAAATGTTAATATTTATATCTTTTTTCTTTTCTCTTTTTAATTCTATGTAAAGTGTCGAGAATCATTACTTTTGTTATTTTGAAAGAAAAGTTATTTATACCAGATTTCCCGACGTGGTACTAAGTAAGAATTGTTTGTGATAATCAAATATATAAACTGCATGTCATAAACAGATGCAGGTCAGACTGATATTATAAAATGTAGGTCAGAAGTAAACACGAAATGCTAAAAACTGTTTCCGTGTTTTGCGTATATGCTAACATCTGGTGCGAAATGTGTGTGTTGTGTGTGTGTCACTTCCTGCTTTGTAAAATTATGCTAATTTGCTTATCTTCATATTTTCCGAAATGCTTTGATTCCTCCACAGTGTAGCTAATTGGCCATGGCACGTACAAAGCAGACAGCCCGAAAGAGTACCGGCGGTAAGGCGCCAAGGAAGCAGTTGGCAACAAAAGCGGCTAGAAAAAGCGCACCTTCGACCGGCGGCGTGAAGAAGCCCCATCGTTACCGGCCTGGCACGGTCGCCCTGCGAGAAATCCGTCGCTACCAGAAGTCGACCGAGCTGCTGATCAGAAAGCTTCCATTCCAGAGGCTTGTGAGGGAAATTGCACAGGATTTTAAGACCGATTTGCGATTCCAGAGTGCAGCTATTGGGGCTCTACAGGTGATTTATTTGCATTGTTTACACAATTGACTATGTAGGAATCACGAGCTCTGCTAAACATTCAACCAGGTTCAAAGAGTCAATACGTAGAAACATTTTGCCTCTCTCTTTTTTTTTTTAAATATTTTTCCGCGTTAGTGAGATTTTAAACAAAAATAAATTTTGATAAGTTAAATAACACTTAAATTTGTTGTATAAAAGTAAGTGTAATTTTTAATAAGTATCTCATTCTCAGATCAATTTTAAATAGAATATACTAAGATTTTAGAATCAATTACATCTACTAGATGGAACTGATTAATAAACTGAATGGGGATGGCAAAGTATTATTAATGACATTAAAAATTGCATAATCTCTATCAATCTGATTTGTAAAATTATGTTAGAATTGATGATGTACTTATAACTAAAAGTTCAAAAATTTGGTAGGCAGCATATTTCTCTGTTAAAGTACACCTCAATAGGAAAGTTGGATGATTTTTTGTGCCATTTGGTGGCCAAATACTTTGTTGATCAACCAGTGTAATTTAAAATGATACCTGTCAAGTGCACTAGAGCTGACAACCACATTTTTTCCATAAGAAACTTCTTACATATCTTTTCAATATTTATTTACTTGGTTATTTAAAGTAGATTTGCTGATCAGGGTTACTAGGTTCGAAACGTTTCCCCATTTATTATTATGAGGAGTGAACTCAAAGATTGTGATGATAAAGATTAAGTCTATACTAATGCTTTGAATCAAATATTGGACTAGGTCTCATAAATTGTTTTGCTGCAGTCAGGTAAAATATGGATACCCCATCAATTCTCTTGCATATGAGGAATTAGAGGGTGATTTTCCATTTCATACTACAAGGTATACCCAACTAAGCAGCACGTTAAAATTATTCTAGTGTTTTATGGTCTGCACACACCACTTCATCATCTTAATATAGATTTATTCATAAAACTGCAGCTTTCTGGTGTCTGAGATCATATAGACCACTTCACTGAACATTTCAGTTGTGCATAATACATTAATGGTCCATACAGGTTTCAGTATGACCTTTTTTAGCCTGGTTGTGGTTTATTTCCACTGTTACATTAATGGTTGTCAGACAGGATAGTAAAACTAGTGCTTTTTATTTTAACTGCCAATGACAACCATAATTTTGGGCTGGCTTATAAATTAAAATATATTACATTTTAAACATGCATTGAAAAAAATTGCATTAACTTAATCATTTATCTAATACTATTAGTATATTATTTTTGAATTAAAATTAAACTGCTTTTTAATATAAGTAAGTAGTTTATAAAATGGTTAAAATGATCTTTGAGTGCATTTATTTAGATAGCAGTTATGTCAAGCATGTATAAGTAGTTGTGAAATGGTAGCTGGCTTCTTCACTAGTAGCAAATACCTATTTCAAGCTATGGGTACAACATGCCAAAAATACTCAATTTAACTCTGCTTGCATCTCAACATTTTAGTGACATAATTTGCAGTACTAATGTAGTGAAAGATTTAGAATTTTTTTATTGGCATATTTAAAAAGCTAAGTCCAGAAAATTAAATGAATGTAGTTGATAGCTAGAATTCTTCGATGAGTTCTTTCTAGTGTCAAGTCTTAGCCATTTAATTTCTAAGCTAAGATCATTTGGATGTTTAGGGTTTGAAAATATGCTAAAAGTTTTATCTTAGTGTTTTTTTAATATAGTTATACATCAGTAATATATACCTAGAGTATTTAAACTAAAATGATCAAATCATGTTAGAAAATTTTAAGACAAAAGTAGTAGCTGCTTCTGTGATCCTTTTGTTTCTTTCCACACCAGTGAGATAAGAAAATGAATTCAGTAAAGTCTCTTAAGATGAATTTTCTTTACACAATTTCACTATTAAATGATTTATAAAGTAGGGAATAAAATTCAATTTACACAGTGATGTTTCATTATAACAATCCCACCACAAAAGGTACAGTGTTTGATATTCTTCCATGATAGCTAGTGAGCCATCACTTATCAAATTGTGTTGTTATCTCTTAATAACAATGGCCCAAAAAGAAAAGGTGAGGATATTAGTGCTTCAGCAATGAAAATAAGATGAAAAAGTCACTCTTTGGAAGTAAAATCAAAAGTCATTGAGAAAGTTGAAAGACTAATGAGTATTTCACATACTATGAGGCTGAATGAAGCAACACGCCAGACTATCTGTTCAAATGCGGATAAGATAAGTGCAAGTGATCTACGTTCTACATCAGTGAGTACCACCAAAATCAGTCATACTAGGCCTGACATTATGAAAAGGCTTTTGGGTACTTGGATCGAGCACCAAACAAAGCAAAACATTCCGTTAAGTCTGCATGTTATAAAGTGCAAAGCACCGAGTTTGCATGAATCATTGAAGAAAGATGAAAATGAAAGTGATGTGAAACTTTTCCATGAAAGTCAGCAATGGTTTTTCTGTTTTAAGAAGCAGTTAATCTTCATAACAAAAAACTGACGGGAGAATAGCCATGGCTGATAAAATGCAGCTGAAAGTTTCCGTAGTTTGCTGGTACAAATTATAGTTGATGGTAGTTATAGCACTAAGCACGTGGTCAGTGTAGATGAAACGGGATTATATTGGATAAACAGAACTTATATTTCCCAAGACGGAAAAAAACGCCCATGGTTTTTAAAGCCACAAAAAAATCGATGCTCTCCCCTATTAGAAGGCAATGTACGAGGAGAATTAAAACTTAAACCTTTAATGGTATGTTATGCATGGATCCCTAGAGTTTGGGAGGGTGTTCAAAGGAAATCTTGCTGTTTATTGGCATTCTAACAAAAAGGGTTGGATCACGTCCTGCATTTTCATGGAATATTTTAAAGATTATTGTGAACGAGAAAATATAGCATTCAAGGTGTTACTGGGCATCCACCAAACCTAGTGAATTTATCAGAAAATATCAAAGTCCTATTCTTGCCTGCAAATACAACCTCGTTAATCCTGCCTATGGATCAAGGTGCCATTGCAGCCTTTAAAGCTCATTACTCATGCCGAATTTTAATATAAAAAATGCAACTGACATTATCAGTGAGGCCTAAATTATGGCCAGGATGTGTTAATGAGTTTAAATGGTTCACTTGATGAAAACATTTCCAAGCTCAATTGTTTTGGACAAAAAAGCGGTCTTTGATAAGGTAGAAAGGAAGATGTGTCAAAGTTACTAGACTTGGACAGAGAAGAACTTATGCAACTAGAAGAAAAAACTGACAGCATTGATGAAACCAAACAACCCACACACATTAACAATCAAGAGATTATCCAAAGCGTTTAGTTTATTGGATGAAGTTGATTCTGAGTACCAGTGTAGCTAACCAAGCCGTCTTTTGTTAAATCACCAACTTCATAAGAAAAAAGGGTGGTCTAAGCGGTTATCGATTGAACATTTAATACAAAAAGAAGAGATTCCTCAATTTGCTATTCCTTCAACCTCAATGGTAGTGGCAGACTGATGATGAGTAGAGGCTGTGTTACCCTCTCACTTTCACCTATCAATACAGAAGTGGAAACAAGGCAGCAGATTATGGAACCCTGGAAGTTTCAATTTTTGTCGTAATACTGAGTCAAGAAACTGTTCCTGAGTATGTATTTGTTTTGTTTATATGTACTGTATTTATAAGATGCATTTTTTTTTTTTTTCAAGAAAAAAAGTATACAAAAATTACCCTGCGTCCAATTCGCCAGTATCACCGATGGGAGGCCGAGCACCAAAGGTGTAACACTTGTCTCCCACGGCAGGCACTCCTGGTTGTGTCACTGCCCCCCCCCTCCCCGTGCCTTCCTGTCGTTCTGCCACCCTCATAGAAACATGGACAATACTCGCTGGTGACAAAGGCCAGAACTCGAAACTGTTACCACAGTATGACTGACACAATCGAGCCCTGGTCCCATTGGCTAATGCCATTGGGGCCTGCAGCTAAAAGACTCGGACCACGATGCCTGGGGCAGAGCACGCTACAAGGACTGGACTGTGACTTCGGCCGGACATACACTAGCCAGCTCGATTTTAGGCAAAGTTGGGTACCAACAAAACACAGCTGTTCTGATCAGAGGTAGAGTTCACTGATACCAGTAGATTTCTGTTTAGCTGTTGTGAACTTGCTATATGTGCAGATGTTGTTCCCAGTGAAATGTACTAAAATTCTTTTTTATGATAAATCATTGAGTCAATTCTGGTGCGCTATGTATCAGTCATATCCCAATGTCATCACCCACCATGCTTGCCTTCTGAGTTCTGCTTCCATTTGCCTCCACTTATCTCTGCAAGACTGGATTTCCAACTTTTTGTTCACATCAAACAAAGGCAAGGAACAGCTGAATGTTGAGGATGACATGAGGTTGGCTTTGGCAAATACACAGCCACGAATTTCCAAGCTGGCTGCCCAGAAGAACAAGCATCACATTAGGCCACTAAATTTTGAGGAAGGATGAGTGTAAAATATTTTTTCCTGGCGAATTTCTCAAAACTATCAATATATTCAAATAAAACTCTTATTTAAGTGATTTTTTTTTTTTTTTGCTAAATTTATTCTTTGAAAAAATTTTTTCGATTATGGAAGTGTAGCAGGGGTCTCAGGTCTTTTGAACATTAGAAAAGGGTCCACTAGTCCAAAAGGTTGGGAACCACTGATTTAATGATTTAAAGAAATTTTTTAAAAATTGTTTTTATTATCTCTTTAAAATATAATACATTGTACACCCATAATACTTAATTATTTTTCTTCTCTCTCTCTTCCTCACATCCATCACTACCTAATTATATGTATTCTTATGGGAAATTATATTTCACATGATTTTACTTAAGATTTTTTTTTTTTTCAGACTGAAATGGAACATATGTTCTGATCTTAAGTTTTGCAATTGAAAAATTGTATTTTTTAGAGTGGAGACAGTTTTTTGCTGTGATTTTTTAAATGAATGTTACTCACAAAAGAGAACATGCATAGTCTATATAACCTCATATACTACTAGAAATTTCAAATTTGAGAAGAGACAAAAACAGACAAGATTAAAATATGGAATAAAACAAACAGTTTAGCATACATTGATTGTACTTAATGTATCTATTTGAAATCAATATTACAAATTGTTTTTACTTTAAAGCCAAAATCTTAAATAAACAACAAATGGCAATATATTTAGCAAAACTGACGTGATTTTTGATCAGTTCACCAACATTTTTATGCAAGTTTCATCTATATTACATCAACTTACGTGTACGGTACACTCAGATCTGCACATATGCATAAATAATCCATGTGGAAAAGTTCTGTTCTGTTTATTTAGCTGTCAGACTTTTCTCCCCGCTCAGCAGTCATTTTTTGAGCCAACACTTATCACTGGGTCCAAATGTAGCTGTACAGTCAGTCAGTCTTTGATTGCAGAAACTGCAAGTGTTCAGGGGATTTTTTTTTTTTATCAGTTTCTATGGATTAGCTGGAAATTTTGATCAAGTTTAGTTTCAACTTGTTCAGATGAAGAATGATGATTAACAGATATGCTTCTGAGTTTATTATCATCATCCACAAGCTTTATTATTTTTACATGTGTCTTGGGCTCTGTGATCATGGAAATATTGGCTTTCCCATAGAATGGCACAACTTTGAGAAGCACAATTTTTGCACCCTCCCACTTTGTTTGGTTCTTTGAAGATTGTACATCATCAGGGGTTTCTACCCTTCTGGATTTTTCGTAATTATTCCTGATTTTCTTTTTCATTCCAAAATTCCTGATGCAATGATGAGATTACAGGACAGTCGCACCTTCCCCCAGCCCCTTTTTGGCAGTGTGGAATGAATTTCAGATATCAATTTTATGCCATTTCTTCTGAAATAAAAGATCGCTTCTCGTTGGATGGCACTATAACATAAGTATTGTTTTGGAAGCTCCCAGTTCCCCCAAAACTTGCCTCTTTGTAGAAAAGGCACTGTAATTTTCCATTGGGTTTTTTTTTTCTTTTTTGCATTTAAAATTTAACCGCCATAACAGTGTCCTCCTTCCCACCAAGCTGACCCTAGTAATGGCCAGTGCATCAGTTGGCTAATAATCACCTAAATACAAGTGAGCCTGTATCCAACTGGCAGACTCAGGCAGAGCACAATGGATGTTGTGGAATGCACATGCGTATGTCTGTAATGTTATTGCAGATTAGTTGTAGTTTGTGTGATTCCTGATTTTTATTGATTTTTTCCATGGCCATTCCTGATTTTAGTTTCAGCGAGTAGGAACCATCATACAGCGTAGTAGTTGTCTACATGTTGGGAGTTGTGAGCCAGTTATTTGTGAATCATCATCAGTAATGCCTTTTCCAAGCCCAAAATGGTTTTTGCTTTACATGTCCCAGGAGTTGATTGTGTTGTATTAGTTGGTCTTTAGAGTGTGACTGGAGTTAAAGCAGAATCTGGACCTTCTTCATCAGCCATGTTTGAGATCAAAGAAAAAACGCCAATGTGAAAAAGGGTGTAAATATTATAAATTGAAACCTAAGTTAAAATATACAGTTTTTTTTTTTTTTTCAAATATACCAA
This sequence comes from Nautilus pompilius, assembly GCA_018389105.1. Classification (NCBI taxonomy): domain Eukaryota; kingdom Metazoa; phylum Mollusca; class Cephalopoda; order Nautilida; family Nautilidae; genus Nautilus; species Nautilus pompilius. The sequence goes on from JACATO010001618.1 coordinate 86,824, forward strand.
ATTATATAAATATACCAGTTGGCAATCCTGCCTTGATCATGGACCAATTTTAGCAACAATTATGCAATGGAAATTCCCACTTTAAATTGCATGTATGTTGTGCAATAGGCTCTAATTTTAGTACTGTTTGTATTGACCTTAAAGGCAATAGGAAATCCCAATTTCTAAAAAAAAATTTTCCTTTGTATTTATAAAACTGTGAAGATGTTTTGATGTGCTATTAATGGGAAACAAAACCAAAAGGGAGAATTCAATTGTAAGATTGTTTCATTTGAGTCTTATTATTGTAAATGGCAAATTGTATATTAAAATCATGTAGGAATGCAGCAACAATGTCATATTATCAGATATACATCTGGAATTTTAGTAATTTTTCTGTAAAAGTATTGTTTTGAATGATGATGACCATTTCATTTAGGACTATCAATATCAGATGTAGAAATCATAGCTTGACAATTCAGTAACTTTTAATTGACTTAGGTTATGGATTTGCATATTACCTTTTAAGCCTGCCAAATTAAACTTTGCAGTCAAAATTTTCACAATGGTCCACCTAAACCAGCTTCAAATTGCCTAAGATTTTACTGTTAGTGTTTTTTTTTCATTAATGCAAAACTTTTAGGGTAGGGACAGAAAAAAAAATCTAACAAGGGATATTTGATGCACCCTAAAATGTATGTATATATGTTATTAGCTAAATTACTGATGATTTAAATGGGTAATTTCATTGATTTTGAAGGCTATATTTGTCTTATTAGAGAAATGTAAATAGCTTAAATTGATTTAATGTATAACCTGGTTTTGAAAACTTAACTCTTTCTGTTCAGGAACTCAAGTATTTTATATGAATAAACATTAAGCTATAGAATGACGTAAACTGCACTAATAACTTTGCCCATAGTTCATTAATCCAAATGAAAAGAAAATGTGTAGGAAAAAAGGCAAATTTTTATTCATATTGCAGAAAGTCAGAACTATAGAGTAATGACTGCTTTTACAGAGGTGCCAATACTAATTCAGTTTCTTTCTCACTATCATTGCTTTTGAAATAAGTCTCATTCTGAAAATCTTTAATGGATGGCATAGAGTTATAGTTATGTTTAACATTACATATGCTTTAAACTTTCCTAGTGGCATTTGTCTCCTGTGTGGTAGGAAACAATTCTCTGTTATCGGTTCATACAAATTCACTAGCTTTGGGCCATTAGACTGCAGTAACAGTAGCCCATACTGACCAGAGATGCCTCATACATGTTTTACTTTTTGTGTCTGACATCTAAAGGATTAGAGATCTAAGGTATGAACACTCCAGACCACCAGAATGGAAATATTCAGTGTCAGATTCTATCATACACATATATGCAAATAGTGCACTAGGTGATTTAAGTTGATCATACACGGCTTGATTAGTAGAATTATTCTGCAGGAAGTCAAAAGTGATATAAATAGCCAGAAGTGACTATGTGGACCTTCCAACCTCCTGTGTGTATAATTTATAGTATAGACAAAATTTATCATTGCTGAACTTTGGGTCATTTTGAACAAAAAAAGGATTAGCCATCTGCATAGCATGGGAATATTTGCAAGTGATGCAACAACAACAAAAATAAATTAATAATAATTAAGAACTTGCTTTTGGAAGATTTCCAACTGAAATTGCTTGTGAACAAATTATAAGTTGTCCTCACTTTTATTAATGATTTATATTTTGGGCTAGTAAACTAGCTTAAATAACTGGTTTTGGGTTAGTTGCTAGTGTTTGCATTTTGTTGTTTTAACCTGTTGGTTAGAAATACAAATATTGAAAATAAAATCCTTGTTTATATTACATACATATGTATTAAGAAAATTAGGCAGTAAGATAATACCATATTAAGCACTTAAATAGTAATTCAAAGCTAAATTAATAAAACGGTTTAATTTTTGGTTTGCAAATATGCCTACTGCAGTCATGTTGAGATTTCCAGCTGACCAGTATCTTATCCTTTAACAGGAAGCAAGTGAGGCTTATTTGGTTGGTCTGTTTGAAGACACAAACTTGTGTGCCATCCATGCCAAGAGAGTAACCATTATGCCAAAAGACATTCAGCTGGCTAGAAGAATTCGAGGAGAAAGAGCATAAATCATTTTTATTGCTGACCACAAACACAATCATGTCACATCATTTTGTATATCATTTAGAACATCAACTTTTTATATGAAAATTTAATAATAATTTTAAAAATTGTGGTACTTTAGAATTTGGAACAGTTTTTAAAAGAAAATAACATCTAACTCCAGGTTTTTGTGAACTTGGGCAGATAATTTTTTATTCATTAGATAATTCAGTTGTTAACATTAATGTCTAGACAAATTTCACATTTTTACTTTGGTTCACAAAATCTAGTGTGTGTATGTGTATGTGTGTGATGTATGTATGTATGTATGTATGTTGTAAAATGAATTAGTATCTTGATCTTTTTTTTCCTTTAAAATAAAGTGGGTGGGGTACATGTAGTAAACTTAGACTACAATTTGAATATACCTTTTCTGAACTTTCTGTTGTACACTGGCAAATTGCTATCTTTTTCTGTAATATTGTCTGAATAAATAGTATAGTGTATATTCTGTGGATTTTTGTTTCTTTTTTTAAAAAAAAATGGTTGCATTATAAAAAACTGGTTAATTTTCTGTTTAAAACCTTTAGACTTGAAAACAAATGCTTGCATTTGTATTAAGTTAGTAAGCCTAATACGATTTTTGGCTAATGCAGCAGGAGAATTAAATGAAGGCTTTAGTGTAAATTATAAGAATGGGTAGGGTCTCCATACTTGTTTTGGTTGCATGTAATCTGAATTTGAGAGGAAAAAAAATGAATGAATAATTTGCTGTCTTGATTTGAATAGAAAGCATTGGTTGAATTATGCTAATAGCTGTTTGTTTTTATTTAACCTTTCCTAGTTAGAACATTTACAAGATTGTTGAACAAAATGTACCTCTTTGATTAAAATTATTGAAAAACCTAAATGTCAATCAACACAATTTAATAGTTCAAAAGAAAGAAAATTTCAATTAACTGTGAGAAAGATGGGTACATATAAATCATCTGATTGTTACAGATACCAGTAATACAATGCATTTTACTTAACTCCCATAGTTGTGTTCACTGGTTAATGGTTAGTCTCAAATGTCTGATATCAGCTCAAGAAATCTGCTGGCTTACATCATCAATCTTTGGACCAATGGAGAAGCACCAGCTTGTTGATAAGCTATATGATGAAAATAAAGCAAAGCATACTCAAACTTTCACATCACTAGAAAGAAGGGATTCCTTCATGTAGTGTACTATCTATAGCATAAATGGAAGTGATTGTTAAAAGACCCATCAATACTCAATTTTCAGGCAGTTTGCTTTTTTTAAAAAGAGATTCTTGCCATAATTTGAATTTCATTGATATTTTGCACATAAATAACTGAAAAGGTTTAATTATGTGCTAAAACATTGGATTATGAAATTTATCTAACCAGTTCTGATCCATTGCTTTTCAAGTTGTAGTGTAGGGCGTTTCACATTGTAGGATATAATTATGGTTGGGAATTCCCATTCATGTGACAGGATTTCGAGTATACACTGGTTACTTTACTAAAATTATTTTATGCAAGTCTGATCTAAGAATAGAGAATTTTCTAATATGTTAAAAAAACCAGTTGAAATTGGAATATTTCTTATCTGTAATATTATTTAGAAAAAACTTTTAGTGCATTTAAAACTTGCATGGGTACATTTTTTCTTTGTTTTCACTTTTTATTTTCTTTTGAAATTTATTGGTGTTTATTATACAACAAGTTGGTAAAAAAAAACATTTCAGTAAAATGAGTAGTTATTTTTTCTTGGTTAAAATTTGGATTTATTTTGGTAGACAAAAAAGCACAATAATGCTTTGATAAACTAAATCTAATGTTAAAAAAAAAACACTGCCACCACTGAGTTTAAGAAAATATGCCTAATATAATATAAAATATGTAAACTAGTGTAACTTCTACAAGTCCTGCTGTGTAGCTGAATTTTGAAAAAAAGAGAAGCAATGCTGCTCAAATTGGACTGCAATGAATTTTCCAGAATTCATGAGGATTGGTGATGCAGTTGTCTGGAGCTGGCAATGCCATACACCTAAATTCCCTTTCCAGTTTAATACTTCAAGATCCACAAATAGGAAAATTATATTAACATATTCTGTGAATTTAGAAGTTTAAGCCACACTTTTGCATTGAGGATAAAGCAGCACAATCACTTTACGCAATGAGAATTTTCTGCTTGCTGACAAGCAACAGGGACATAAAAAGATTGTTTTCCTTGAATCTCTCCAGATGTGCTTTTGCAAAAAAAGTTCTGCATTAAGGAATGTTGTATCTATTGAATGAGGGAATTCCAATTTTCTCTGGTGCTTCGTGTAGTGGTTCAAGCATTTCTGAGAAATTTGACCTCTACGGAGATTTTGTCTATTTTTTTTCATGCTGCCAAGAATTTTCAGCTTTTCCATTGTTGAACTCTGATCTATAAGATAACCCATGCCTTCTAAACACTGCAGCCAATTACAGACTCAACCATCTTGTTAGTACAACAGCAAAATGGAATGCTACATTCAAGCAATATTTTCAAAAACATGGAAGAGCTTTTTTAATTTAATGGAATACCTGAAAATTGCACCAGCAACATTTACAAACTTCTCTAAATCAACCATTTTTGGAACACCTGTTGCATGAGAAACAGACATGCAGATGTTTGGGTGGGCGAGTCTGACAAATTAATCCAGGATTTTCATTGAGTTTTGTGCAGTAAGAAGCTGAATTTGAATTCATTGCTGTTGCAACTATCTGACCTGATTTTACAAACTCCAAATTTGCCATATTGAGGGCAAGCAATGGTAAAATCACCATGGTTGGTTGGTCAAGAACATCTGTTAATTTGTTAAAAATTGAAAGAGTAACCACATTTCCAATCAACCCGACTAATTTTGTTGATTGAATTTTGCAGCCAGACAAGTTTTGTATACACTCCCTTAAAGGACTGGCAGTGAGGCCAAACAGCTATCCTGAAAAGCATAGGTCATGGATACATTCATACAGTGCTATTTTTTATCCAGCTGACTATCAATTTTGATGGCACACCAAATGTATTGCAAAAACTCATTTGTATCTTGTTTTAGTTTTCTAATGATGATCAAAATCAATTTTATGCTCAGTAATGTACTCCAATATAGATTTTGACTTGTGTCCATTTTTGAGAAGGGCAAGTTATTTGTTTGAGTGAGATGATACATAATATACAGATGTGCCCACTACATTTTATTAGCATGACACATTTGATATCTTAATTTTAAAAAAAGAGTGTACTTGATTGATACAAAATTTGAGTGAAATCCAATAAAATCTGAATCGTAAGATTTGTAACACCTTTTAATTTTTTCATTAAAAATGAGTAAACCAAGAACTAGCCTAATCTTTTTAAAATAAAAGATACATTATACTTTGAAATATAAAGGAAGTGATTTCTTTGCAGAAGTAACTTGTCTATTTATTCCCACTGTTTCAAGAAATGCTTAGCATAAGCATTGCAGGAGGGAAAAAAATGTGGTTTCAATGTTGTAGGGTTAGGCCCCATTTTCATAGCTGTCTGTATCGTGGAGTACGTTGAATCTTTGGAGGAAATTAGTGGATATACACTGAAAAGATCCTTGTAAATGGTGTGATATATGAATGTAAACAGTGATGGGTAAAGTGAAGGTTCCTGATAGTCAAGCTGTTGGCAGATTTCATGAACAGAGTTGTCCCCCAGTATTCGCAGGGGTTACATTCCTAGAGCACCTGCGAATATTGGACATGGTCCGTATAAATGCCTATAAATGTCAAAATATAAGTAAATATATAGTAATTTAATATCGAGATAGCTACACGCGGTAAACTGGGCTGCATCTGCCTGAGACAGCAGTGAGGAGAAATGAATAACGGTCTCCGATTGGCTACTTTCAAACCTCCAGCCAATAGCATTTATTTTATATTAATATTTTGCTGAATTTACGTTACTGTTTATATTACAAAGTTAGTAAATTATATCGTTATTAATAATTTATTGTTAAAAAGTGTGAAAAAATATATATTGCCACAAAAAAGCCATTAAAAATCACGGAACACTTTTGTGAATATGCGGGGGGGTCCACGAACAATTAGTAGTTAGGTTCTAAGGAAGATTACGTGGGGTTCGACTGTACTTATGCTCAAGACACTAAGATCATGAATGATGCTTGTTTGTAATGCTATAAAGTGCAAAGCAATGGATGATGAGGAAACTGCACAGCAGATAATTTCACAATCATTAACTATAACTGAAGCTGCCTCTATGTATAGCTTCCAGCTATATGTTCAATCTACTGTACCATTTGTAAGCAAAGACAAGCTTCTGGGAACTCATTCTGTCCAAACAACCTTGCTGAACTAATACCTGAACAGTACACGTTAACAATTCTCTTTTAGTATTCTAATAACATTAATTATATGAGCCCAAGCTTATGACAGTATTTAAGTAAATGTTAGTTTTTGCCTGTATATCTAAGTCACCCAGGTCAGAACTGATTTAGATAATAACTTCAGAAGTTGTCTTGATTAATTACATTGTTTCTTTCTGTCCTGCTATCTTATTGGATTAGTTATTCTTATGTGTCATATATTGCTGGAAATACAACAGTAATGATAACAATTACAAAGAAATATAAATTTTCATTTTCACAGGTTATTACTAGATGATTGCTTTCTTGAATATGACAGCAACAACACAAACCACCATATTCTATTAGTTGCCTCATATCTCCTTGACTCAGGTTTGCTGATGGTACTTTTAAGGTTGTCCTGGAATTTTTTTTATCAGTTGTACATCCTTCATGCCTTACTGCCAAACATGCAAGAAGTCACATACACCAGTGTTCTGCAACAACTGCTCAACATCAAACCACAAATAATGATGGACTTTGAATCTGCTGCTAGCAATCCTGCATATACCATTTTCCAAACCAAGAAAGGATATTTCTGTCACCTGGTGTGTGTACAGCAGGGTCCAGGAAGCTGATCTACAACGGTTGTATAGTGAAGATAATGACTTTTCACTATCAGTTCGCATGCTGCCAGCACTCACCGTTTTAAGGGAAGAGGCCATTGATGCTTTTGAGATGTTGCAGGAAGAGACCATGGTAATTTGTGACTACTTTGAGGGGACCGAACTGAAAGAGTTTTGCCAAGCACGAACAATCATGATGATGACTGGCATCAGAGTTTCCAAACAAATGTTGCTATTTAGCATCCCAACAAGTATAGATTCTTTGATGTGTTAAGAAGAGCACAGGCCCTACTCACTGCTTCAATTAACCAGACGTGCTGGTAACCCACCTGCACCACAAATGCAAGCAGCAACAGATAAGTAGGCAGTCCATTAGAACAATTGTTGGAATGCATGAGAACAGACATAATGGATTATCTGCATGGTAGAACCCACAATTCCTCATTCTAAAGATATGTGACTACTAGAAAATTAATTGAAAATCAGTAATTAATGGGGTTTTTTTAAGTGTAGATATATTACCTCAGCTTTTCTTACCATAATTGACATATTAACTGTATACTTCATGGATAATAAATAGCAAGTTGTTGCTTTAATCCAGAATTTATTGGGGAGGGTCCAGGGATCAATAGGCCTAGACCTCAATGTTGTGTATTATGCTAAGTGGGTAGGTGGGTAATTCCAATAAGGTGATTTGGACTACTAGAGTACTCAATCTCATTGAATTGCAGCTGATAACAAAAGAGAATTCATGGTCAAACACTAGAGAGATTGACCTCACTATTGAGTGTAATTTTTTCAAATTAATCTCAAATTTTTTTATCATTTCCATCTTGTCCATTATTGTATTGACTTGGGAATCTGTCATAACTGGGTATTATAAAACTACACTAGTTAACATTGTTTTTGCATCAAACTAAAGTAATGCTGCACTTAGATAATTTGGTGCTGCTTATTCAGAAAATCAACTCCATTTTTGTATATCAGGTCTAGATTTTTTCTATACAAGTTGGCTTCTTTACCAGAATAGTGATTGATATATTGAGTTTACAGGAAAAAAACCCTTCAAATTATAATTACCTGTATTCATTAATTTACATGCATTAATAAATATCAAATAGTATTTTCAAATTGTGACTAATTTTCAACTTTTTTGATTCAGATCATGTAGGAATATTTTCAAAATAATGGCTACTCTAGGTTGTGTTGATGATGCAGATTCATTCTGTTATATCTGGCCTTTTCACATCAACTTCTCACAAAGAAGCATTACCCCATTTATAAAAACAGCTTGTTTTCATTACTTTGGGTGCAAAATTGAAGATTATGGAAAGAGCTGGGTGCCACACATTTGCTGCAATACATGTGTATGCCAACTAAAGGACTGCTTAAACAGTAGGCAAGAAAGCCTGCCATTTGCAGTGTCAATAGTTTGGTGGTGGTAGAAAAATCATTTTGATGATTGTTACTTTTGCCAGCAGAAAATTGCTGATCCTGTGGTGGAATCAGTTATTAAGCCAGTACCTCACTGATGAAGTAGTTCCAACACCTCCAAAAGACAAAAAAGTGCTGAGTTTTTCTTCTGATAATGAATCACATGAAAACAAACCTAATGATGTTGGATTTTGTCCTAGTGAAAATAGTCTGCATTTCATTGCACAAGAAGATGTGAATGACTTGGTTAGCAGGGCTATCCAGGAAGAATTATGTAAAAAAAAAAGGACTACTCTTGTGAAAAAGTTTCTCCTCGACCAGGAAAGTGTGAAGTATTAACAATTACTTGATCCTGAAGATGTATTATTACCACCCTGCCACATGAAGCTCACCCTTATGAAGAAGTTAAGGCCCTAAACAAGGATGGATGTGGATTTAAATATTTATGCAAGAAGTTTCTTAACATATCTGACACCAAATTAAAGGAGGGTATTTTTTTTTTAGCCATCTTGAAGGAAAGGAATTACAAGCCTGGAATTAATTCAAGAGTATGCCAGAACTTTCTGGGCAATGATAAGTCCAAAAACTATAGGCAAATTATTAAGGAGCTTTTCAATGCTTATAAAGATCTACTTTTTCCTGAAAATTTTGGCAATGTTTCTGATGAGTGTGGTGAGAGGATTTGCCAAGGCATTTCACAAATAGGAAAACAAAAACTTCAAAGAAAATATGATCCAAAAATGATGGATGCTCAGAAGAGAAACATCTAGATGATTTTAAGCAAGTAGCAAATAAATCCCATTTCTGCGCATGCAAAACATGATTGTTATTAGATTGATTTTTTTTTTTGTTAAAACTTTATGAAATAAAATTTACAAACTTTAATTCATTTTATTTTAAAATTTATTAGTAAATGAATACTATAAATTAAGTATTGGACCATAAAAGCAATATATTCTTGATACTAAAACCAGTTATCTCAAAATCCTGATCCAATAGAGCTAAACTAATATTATATTTGTGATCAGCACCAAAAATTTAGTCATGTGTTTAAGTCACTAATGTAGAAAGAAAAAATTTTTTTGTTGTCGTTGACCAATGTTATTAGTCTAATGCCCACACTATCAAATTTTCTCTTTTTTTTTGGTAAGAGATTCTATTTCAGCTAAATGTTTTTCTGGAAATCTGTATTTACATCACATTCTTTGTTATAGTTAATGTTTCATCTGGTTTTAATCCAGGAACTGTCATAGAAAAACATTGAATTTATGGATCAAATTCCCTTGGGAAATATGTGGAGTTCATTGAAAACTTTCTTGTTTGACAGGATTCCTCCTATAAATTAATTATATACAGAAAGAATGTCTTTTAAACAATTAGAAAACTATGTTAAAAGAAAGATACATGTAAATATTCCATAAGTTTTATTCTTATTAATTTGATAAGTCTTCATAAATTTTTGTAACAGGTTTTTAGAAAACAGATTATAAGAGAGAAAAAAGATTCTCAAAAATCAAGTATTATGGAAAAGCAGAAGCAGACCCTCTCATATTGTTTTAGCCTTTTTAATGGTGTATTCTATAGTTTAAAAGTTTTTAACTTATTTGGAAATAGTTTTAATTAGATTTTTTGTCATCAAACCTGAGATAGTATCAAATGAAAATCTGTAAAAATTTGCTGTTTTTACTCAAATGATCAAATTCAAAGAAAATTTGGGTTATGGCTAATAAATAATGTCATACTGCACACAATTCTTTAATGTTTCATTCAAAATGGCTGCACCTCATTCAGATAAGTGTATACATTAGCTATTAAAAAAAAATATGTTAATGGTTTAGAAGATTTACAGGAGAATGAGATGTATGGTGTCATAGATGTACCGATTAGCCTTTTAGTAAAGTTTACAACAACATGTATTTGCCTGTTGCTGCTGGGAAGTCAAAAATTTTTTTTGAAGTAGGAAAATAAATAGGACTACTAGATTTTTCTATTTTGACAGATCTCTACATGAAACTTCATATATCTAAAATCTTAAAAAAGAATTGCCAATGAAAATTTTTGAAAATATACCAAATTCAATACATGGACTGAGAAATATTTATGGCATGATTTGAACTAAAATTAAACTACCACTGGATAAAGTCTATTTGGTAGATAGGGACAATGTTGGTAAAATGGTTGCTGGATTACTATCTATATTTTGTTTTATCCATGATCTACAACTTTGCATTAATGATGTAATACTTAGCTAACAAGTGATAAAGGATATCTTTTGTACTAATCAATAGATAGTAGGTCATTTTCACCATTCTACTAATTCACAAAAGTTAATTAACCATCAGGTTTGATATTCCAAATCTATATATTCTGCAGCCTACCTAGCTGAAAAACTTTGCTTTATAAAAGCCCATCAAAGAGATCAAAAGTTGTTGGAAGAATACAAGTTCTGTTATAATTTTACCAAACTAGATATGATAACTATGGGTCATCTGAAATCAATTGTTCAAAGGCATTTACATAAATAAAAAATCCTGTATTTATGTATGCTTAGGCACTCTAAATTGAAGATCCAAGATAAAGATGGGATATGGATAGAAGAAATTGTAAACATGGAAGACAGATTAGGAAAAATATAAATACAGTTCTTGGGGATCCAGAAATTCCATTAACTTCAGCTGCTTAATCAATAATGATTGTTCCTGGACTTTGGAACTGCTATGAAGAATTAGCAATTGGGGAAAAATCCAAGCTGTCAGTTTTACTATGGAAAAGCAAACTACAGTTTTTCCCAGGCATGAAAACCCTTAGTTATATGGAAGGAAATTCTCCATTTAAAGAGGCTGAAAATGCTTACATAGGTGCATTTACATGCATCTTTATTTCCTATAGACATTGAACAACATTTTAGCCTCATTGGACATATATAGTATATCAGTGAACAAGAAATCACCTCAATCTAGAAAGTGGTGAAAAGTTTGTTTTTATTTAGTTTTCACATACTAGTTACATATTAATCTGGAGTTGGAAATGCTATGGTGATTAGCTAACCAGAAACATCTATACTTTAGATCTAAGTGAGAAATCTTAATTATATTTTTGACAGCATCTAGAAGTTTAATAAATGTGTTGAATATATGCTTGTGAAATGCTTGCCTCTAAATTCACCTAGTGCAGTGGGTCGTGGAACCCTGGAAGTTTCCATTTTTGTCATATGACTGAATCAAGAAACTGTTATGTAATGGTTTTGTTTATATGTACTGTATTTGCCGGCTTATAAGACACTTTTTCCAGGAAAAAGTATACAAAAATTACTCTGCGTCCAATTTGCCGGTATCACCAATGGGAGGCCGAGCGCCAAAGGTGTAACACTTGTCTCCCACGGCAGGCACTCCCGGTTGTGTCACTGGCTCCTCTGTGGCTTCCTGTCGCACCCTCATAGAAACACAGACAATACACGCTGGCGACAAAGACCGGAACTCTAACTGTTACCACAGTATGGCTGATGCAATCGAGCTGCGCTCCCATTGGCTAATGCCATTGGGGCCTGCAGTTAAAAGACTGAGCACGCTACAAGGACTGGTCTGTGGCCGGATGCGCACTAGCCAGCTTGATTTTAGGCCAGGGTGGTCGAACTCAAATAAGCAAAGGGCCATTATTGATCAGGTTTATGCAAGTGAGGGCCACTCTCCAAAAAAGTTTGATTAAAAAAGATATTTATTAATACTTATACTAATAGAAAAATTTATTTACTACAGTGGCTAGTGCGAAATTTGAGGTTTTTTGTTTTTAACTAATTCTACAAAATCAATTTCTAAGTCAGTTAGTGCAACTCTGACACATGAAGCTAGTGTTTCATCATCTAGCTGATTTCTCTCTTTTGACTTTATTTGGTTCATAAGAGAGAAGCTGCTTTCACAAACATAGGTTGAAGAAAACATTGAAAGCATGTGAAGTGCAAAGTTATTTAGTTCAGGATATGATTCTGCATTTACCAGTTTCCAAAATTCTAATGGATTGTCAAGGTTTTGAGAAAGAAGAAAATGATCTTCTTTCAGCTCACATAATTCCAACTGCAGTTGAGCAGGTGCCTTATCCACTTCTATAGTAAAGGGATTGCTCAGTATCTTAAGGTCATCCTGAATTATTTGGAAGTCCTGAAATCTCTTTTCAAATTCAGTAGAAATATCACTAAGTATGGAAACGTAATCTGAAAAGTCAGTTTCTTTATCAGCAAATACTTCCTTGCAGCTTGGAAAGTGTGTCAAATTGTTTTCCTTAATTGTGGAATGAATAGTTTGTTCAACTTCAATTTGAATGCATCAATTTTACCCACAAGATAACAGATATCATGATTTCTTCCTTGAATTTGTTTGTTCAGAACATTCAGGTATGAGGTAATGTCAGTCAAAACAGCTAATGCAGATATGAAATCTGGATTTTTCAGGTCATTCTCAAATTGAGTAGTGTTAGCAGATATTTCACTTTCAAAGAAAACAAGAATTTCATTTCTCAATGCAAAGAACCTCTTCAAACAATCTCCAGCACTTAGCCATCTTACATCACAGAAAAGTGACAAATCTGGATAAGCAGCATTTACCTCTTCTAAGAAATTTCTGAATTTTCTGTGAGTTAAAGCTTGAGCACCACCACGAATAAAATTAACCATTTTAGTGATAGACTTCATTACAGGATGCAGTCTGGCAGACTTGGCACAAAGAGCTTCTTGATGAATTATACAGTGGTGTACTGGAACTAAAATATTGTTTTTTCTCAGCTCACCCACAAATCCAGTTTTCTGGCCACACATAGCAGGTGCTCCATCAGTACAGACAGAAGAAAGTTTTCCATATTTAAAATCTTCATTTATAAAATTTCCAACTACCATGTCAAATGATTCAAATATATCTTTTCCTGTAGTTCTTCCAGACATTGATTTCAGATCCAAGAGTTCAGTTGTCACATTAAAATTGTATTCAATAATTTTAATAAAAATAGATAGTTGACATATGTCACAGTTGTCTGTACTTTCATCAAGAGCAGCTGACCAATATGCACAATTAGCTATTTTGTCTTTCAGAGTTTTTTCCAGTTGTAAGTCAATATCTTGAACTCTGGTAGAAACAGTCTGGTGTGATAGAGAAACGTTTTTAAATTTATCAGCAACTTCCATTTCTCCAAGTGATTTTGCCATTTCTATAGCACATTCTTTAACAATCTCTGCTGTACGAAAGGATTTACCCTTTTTAGCCAATAATAAAGATACACGATAGGAGGCATCCAAATACTGAGCACTAGCAGTAGGAGTTATGATTTTAAATTCTTAAAAATATTCTTCTGTGCTGTAAGTTTATCAGTTAATTGTTGCACAAGCACCAGTCTAGCAGCTTTTCCTATCACATTGTCATATTTTTAGCATGCGTTTTATAATGACGACTCACATTATATTCTTTCGAGCAGCTGATAGTTTGATGACAATCAAGGCATTTAATAATACCATTTTCCTCGATGCATAAATATTTATATGTCCAGTCTGCATTAAACTTACGATGTTCAGAGTCAATTTTTCGCTTTTTTGATACATTAGACGCCATGACACGAAAACTGATACTAATTCAAATTAAAATGAGATTTATGAATACGAAAAATGTTTGCGAAAAACCTTCAAAATTAACGGAAATTAATTACTATATATGCGAAAATAATTCATATAAATATAATTTTGTTATAATGTGTAAAAATTTATTTAAAGAAGGAAAAATTTTTAAAATTTAGTATGACCTTCGCAGGCCACATTTAAGGTACTGAGGGCCGTATGTTCGACCACCCTGTTTTGGCAAACTTGGGCCCACCAAACTCAATATAATTCAATAAAACTTAGGTATTTTTTGTTGCTAAATGTATTGATTTTTTTTCAATTATGGAAGTGTAACAGGTGGTCGCAGGTCTTTTTGAGTATTAGAAAAGGATCCACTAGTGCAAAAAGGTTTGGAACCACTGACCTAGTGTATGTTGATTGGCATGTAGGTATACCTATACTGATAAAATTTCAATTTCTATAAAAAGATATTTTTCTTTTCCTCTTCCCATGCAAAAAGAAACTAAAATGGTGCTAAAATATATGTGGGGGGGGGTACTGATGAACGAATGAATAAATAAATAAATGCCTGTGGGATTTACCATCATGTCATTTCCACCTTTTACTTCAGGCCAAGCAATATTCCAGTTTTTTCTGATTAAAAAATTTTAAGTTTTTCATTCACTGTTATGGAGCCTAATAATCATTTTACTGATTAATTAGAAAAATAGCTAATTAGGTAGATTATCAATTAATTGGCATATCCCTAAACTAGCCATATTTCAGATTTCTGTGTGGACTGGAGATTTTTGGAAGTAAACTATAAATGTATATACAGTCGACCCCCACATAATCGCAACCCTGGTTATTCACAGAATTTTCCTTAGAACCTAACTAATAATTGTTCGTGGAAACCCCCACATATTCGCAGAATCGCAAATATCTTCCACGATTTTTCGTGGCACTATATATTTTTTCACTTTTTAACGCTAAATTATTAATAACAAATATAATTTACTAATTTTGTAATATAAATACTAACGTAAATTCAGCAAAATATCAATATAAAATAAACGCTATTGGCTGGAGGTTTGAAAGTAGCCAATCCAAGAGCGTTATTCATTTCTCCTTGCTGCTGATTGGCTGCTGCCCACGAGATGCTGTCTCAGGTAGATGCAGCCCAGCAGCCCTGCATCATCCCAGTTTACTGCGTGTAGCTATCTCGAGTGTTTCTCTGAGTGTTGTATTGTTTATTAAATTATTATTATTATATATTTACTTGTATTTTTTTATTATATTTTACGTTATATTTTGACGTTTATAGGCATTTATATGGACCACGTCCAATATTTGCGGTTTTTCACTCTTTGTGGGTGCTCTAGGAACGTAACTCCCGCGAATACTGGGGGATAACTGTACTCATATTAATTGTTTTCCACAAAACATTTTTGATATATCACATGTCTTTATTCATTTCTCCTCGCTGCTGATTGGCTGCTGCCCACGAGGCGCTGTCTCGGGCAGATGCAGCCCAGCATCATCCCAGTTTACCAGCGTGTAGCTATCTCGAGTGTTTCTCTGAGTGTTGCATTTTTTATTAAATTATTATCGTATATTTACTTATATATATATATATATATTATTACATTTCATGTTATATTTTGACGTTTGTAGACATTTTTATGGACCACATCCAATATTCGCAGGTGCTCTAGGAACATGAATACCGGGGGACAACTGTATTTGAAAAATATATTATATAGAATTATCATGAACATTTTTTTAAAAACAGATCATACAGTAGAACCTTTACAAAATGCACGAATCATCTCTGAAAAATAGTACAAATGCCTTTTTTAGTTTTAGCCATTATAAGAAGATTCATGTAACAGTTTTAACTTACCCATTTTTGAATTTCAGCAAACGTGGCACCACTTTTTTTGGTATGATTGCTCAGTATTGCAACAAACAAGAAATGGAAAAAAATCAAAGTCCTTTAGGCACTCAATCGTGAAAAAGGCATTATCTTGGTGAAATCATAAAAAAAAGGCATGAAAAGGCACTTATGACAATATTCAGACTATAATTATAAAAATAGATCTTTACTGGAAATTATTCTCAAAGAATACTTGGTTTGAAAGTTTCCAGTAATTTTTATTCAAAACTTGAACTTATATACTTTTAAGTCCTAATTTATTGCTCTTGTTTGGTCTAGTATTGACAAGAATTCATATCAATTCAACAACTCATACTTTAGTGTTAAGGTGTAACAGAACTTATTACAGGTTGAGAAATTCTTTTGGCCAAATATATTTCGGATTTTTGGAATATAGATATACTATTATAATTTGGTAGCTAACTCACTGGGGACTGGGCACAAGTTCATTTACAACATTATAACTGCATATGGATACATATACCCCACAGGCAGTTTTATGCAATTTTAAAATCAGTTTGTGTGCATGAAACCATAACAAAAAGATGTACATTTAACAATCAGAACATTAAGCTTACTAGTATCATATGGGTATTTCTAGGCCTTTTCAACATTTTAAAAATATTCACACCAAAAAAAAAAAGTGTCACCCAGGAACCTGGAATTTTCCACTTAAAGCACTCCAAAAATATTTCAGATTTTGGAGGTTTTCAGAATTTCAGATAAGAGATTTTTGACTTGTATACATAATCTGCAGCATTTCTCTGAATATTTACAAGTATTTTTCAGCTAATTATATCTTAACATGTGTTGCATAATTTTTGGGAATTTTGTGTCAACCTTTTAGATTAGTGATGATTGATAAAAGTTGAACAAACCTGCTTGGTGAAATCTGTCGGGGGGGGGGCATTTTATTCATACCAACTGCTGCACTTCATTGTGTTGCTATATTTATCTCAGAAAAGCTGAGAAACTTCCGACAAGCATCTATCCTGGAAGACTTCATTGTCTGAGACTTTGGATTATGTTGGTTCTTCCAATTCTTTTCTAGGACTGGAAGAATTTACACTTTCTCAATCAGGTTAGATTTTGTAAAATCAAATGATAGTAATATTTCTATACTCATTATTCAAATTGATACACTGCCAGACTTGATGTAATTTTCCCAGATGTTGACCTTGAATAGATACTAACTGGAAAAACTAAATATTGGTGGGTGAAAAAGTGCCAGAAGGTTGGCAATTGACTTTTATTAAGCAAAATACTTATTAGCACGTTTTGTCAAATTATTGAATAGTAAGAAAAATTAAAAGTAATGTGTTATACAATTTTCAATGGCAGTGTGTGTTATTTTTTCCATTTTTATGTAATATGCTTCATAGTGAATAAAACAAACAAGGAAAAACACATGAAAAGAGTACATTAGTAAGGAAGCTATAATGGTGGTTTTAATGACTTCCAAAACAGTAAAGGAAACTTAATTTCATAGCATTAACCTGTAACTAATATACATTGTTCAGACTAAGTTAAATTTAATTTTAGAATATGAAGCCAACATCTCTGTAAACTATATTGGGATAACCACTTTGTTTAATAAGGTATGTATTGTAAATAATTGTTCTTTTCATATTGTGTATATATATATACTGCTTAAATTTCTTTAGAAAATTTTTTTAATGTATTGGAAAATGATCTAGTAATGTTTTTGGATCACTTAAAATAATTTAATGTTTCCTTTTAGTATATGTGAAATATAGGAAATTACTAAAAACATTCAAATAAAAATTTGTTTATTAGCAAGTATAAAAATATACAGGGACCATGGTTAATTCAGTATTCTAAAAGGGAAAATAAGGGATGTGGTTTAAACAGATGGTAAAATACAGTCTAAAATCTACAATATTGCTTTAGTATTTGCCAATACATTGTATAAAAAAATGGCAGTACAGTGAAGGTGAGTTGCACTTTGTCATCATGGAATTGAAAAGTAATTCTTTGAGAGAAAGCTGTTTTTCTTTTTCTTTTTTTAAAGCCAATCTTGAGATCAGTAAGAAAACAAAACCATGTCCTCAACATTCATAATCTTTAATGTGAACTTTTTAGTTTACACTTTATAATACAATTATAATTTAGTATAGTTTTTTTGGAAATATTATTTAAAAAAGAAAAAATGTTATATATTTATAGCTTTCCTGCTGTCAAATGAATGCTTAAACTTCCAAGCTAGAGTTAAGATTTTTAAAATAGTTACTTAAACTTGTTTTTTGCCCAACTATTTTTTAATGTTTCCATTCATTCTTCACTGTTATAAATGTGCACTTATTGCCATTTCGGAAACCGTAACAAAATGAGTCAGTGACACAGTTCAGACAACAGTTTCTCTCTTACTATGGTAAATTTATTTAAAAAACAAAAAGCTGTGCTTAGAGTGCCTATCTGTGGTATTTGGTTAACCATGTGAACCTCATCAGTGAGCTATCTAGTTGAATATTAGTTTTACCACTATAGATGTTGATTAGCTTATGAAAATATACTAGAAATAGGAGTCTAAAATACAAATTCTGGTTAGTGTAATGTTTTCTTTAAAATGTCTGTTTACAAAATTAAAAAAAAATAATAGAATTCTAAAGATAATAATGAAAACATGGTAATGTGTTATTAACAAAGTAAAGCTAGTTAAGGCATTTTCTCTTTACCTTAGTGGTGGTAATAATGAACCTACATTTCAGCCATCTTTCCATCACCATCATCAGGAGTTAGTCTTGAGAAGACATTTCTGATTGCAATGATGCTAATTTATAACAGACATTTCTATTTTTTAAAAAAAAGTATAGTCAAGTGTAATGGGTGGATCAAAATGTTACTAGAAAGAAAAACTTAGTAATGATAATGTTAGGGAAGGAAAGATTATCAGTTAATACTACTAAGGTGGGAATATCGAACTAATTCAACGTGTAAAAAAAAGAATGTGTATACATATTATTAAGTAAGGAAATTAAAATGGCTTTGAAGCTGAAAAAATTTTTGTGATCCAATAAGATCTCAAGATATATGCATTCTTTACATTTTTAAAATTAAAAAGAAAGAAAAATCAAAAGATGTAATTGCCTGTATTTCATATAGATACCAATTAGCTGGACTATAAATCTTAATCAACACAACGGAAATATCTAGATGAAATGCTGTTTCAAGTAAAATCATTGAAAATAGAATATGATAATTTTTATAGGTTATATTTTTATTGATTACTGTTATCTACATTCTACACCAACTCTTGATCATACCATATCTAAAAGCATTTCCACTTTTAACTTTAATGGATTGTTTTCTTCCAGTAGATACAATTTTCAATCAAAGAAGATCATTTTACAATAGTCTTTCAAATGAAGTCCTCTTTTTATGTAGGGGATATGTTCCTGAAAAAGTGCATACTGTACTGCCATGTTTCCATGTATGGTAATAATAAAAAGCATGTAAACTACTTTAGTTTCATTTGCATACCAAAAAAAAACAAACATAGATTCATCAGGATGATGTTTTGTGATGGTCATTTATGTAGGGTCCTGAGAGAACATGGTGGTGTTGTGGTGTTTGATGGCTAGGAGGTTACTTGAAGAACTGAAAAATACTAGATTGCTTAGCCAAACATTGCTTTTGATCATAGATTTCCTTGTAGGGAGAAAGAGCAGTGATCAAGTTGTGTTTAAACTGTAGGCTGTAACAGTTGCTCAGGGATTGAAAGAACCAATTTATTTGATGCTAAGTCCTTAACTTCCAGTACTACCTCTTCGTCTTCTGGTTGATCATCATCATTTGTTTTTTCCTTAAGGTTATCAACACTTAATTCCTTCATATCATGTAGATCAAGAAGTTCCAACACATCTGCTTCCTCAAGGTTTTTAAATCCATCTCTGCCAACCTCATCTTCCTAGTCACACAACATCTCTCACTGTCTTTGAAATCTTGGAAATGCCGGAAAGTCATTACTGCATTCTTTCCATAAAGCTTTCCATGCAAAATCTGTATTGGATAGCTTCACTTTGTCCTTTACAGTCTTGATGTTCTTGATAGAATCCTTAATATTGTATGCCTTCCATCAATCAATCATGAATGTCTGGCTTGTTCAATCCATCTGTGCTGACTAGCAGCTTGAACATGGCTATCACTCCTGATCTAGAGACTGTAGTAATGAGGTGGTGTTAGAAATCAAGAAGAGAACATTGACATTGAGGTGGATGTGCATCAGATATTTTGAGTGTCCTGGAACATTATCTAGGACTAGGAGCACCTTGAGCATAAGATTAGATTTCCTGCAGTAGTGTTCAGCATCCACAATAAAATGGTTGACCAGTCACCCAAGCCTTCTAATTAGAAGTCCAGTAATTGCGTAACATGTTCTTACTGAGTTTACTGAGAGCAGATGGGCTTGTAGAGTGATACATGCAGAATGGCTTCATCTTGTAGTTCCCCACAACTTTGCCACAAAGCAGTAGTGTTCACCTGTCCTTGGCTGCTTTGAATCAAGATGCTACTCTTTGTTGATGTAGGAACTTTTGGCAGTGTAAAAATTAATCAAATCACTCCTTGCATTGAATTGCTCTTGTGTTCCTTCTGTAAGCTGGTTATAAATCTGCTGAGACTCATCTTTTGATTCTGGTCTTCTATCCAGAATCTAAGCATCTTTTCCATCTCCAATGCCAGATTCCTCACTCTGGTAGTTATATTTGCTGAAAGAGATGTTGAAGCATACACAGAACTTCTGATTTATCAATCACCTGTACTGTATGGTTGACTTGCCATGATTAAAGGCTTGAACAACCGCTGAAGGCCCTTTGCCACAATGCAAATATTTAAGATGTCCAGTTTTATCTACAAATTTAGTCCAGTCCTCTTTCTTTTCATATCAGGAGGGTAAAATTCTTGGAAAAAAGCTTCCGCTTACTATAACAGACATGAGGCTGAATGGCTGCAACAGCTGATTTCCATTATATGCAACTTGTTTGATTGCTTCACCATCCAAACACATTCACATCAAGAGGCTGCTCCAGTTTTTTGAAGAAATTTCATTACCTGAATAATACCTAGCACATGACATCACTCTTGACTACATAATAGAAAGTTTTTTTTTCATATTTAACAAAGGTTCTTCATATAATAACAAATTCACATGATGAAGTTACGTAAAGAGAGGACTTACTGTATGTAAGTCACAGTCAACTTGGAGATCCTTTATTTATAGAAGAAAAAATTTTAAAAGCCTGCTATTTTGCTTGTATAAGAGAAACAGTAAAGACAGTTCCCGACTTAAGGGTTTGGGCTCTCAATTCTATATGTAAATTGGTGGTGTTAGTATGCTGGCTAATTAATTAATACTAGATGAAGTGGAGAGTTGTGCAACATAGGCTCGAGGAGTTGGTGAGGATGTAAGTTTTGGTGGTCATTCAACCTTTTTATAAACCTGTTGAGAGTTGACTGCACAGCAGTATTTTTTTCCTCAGTAAAGATGGTTCCACAGCAAGACATCGTTTTGGATGGCTCTGTTGACCTTGGCGAACCTGGCAGCATCAGTGTCCATCTTCTCAAAGGCTGCCATCCCTTTGGCAATGTCCTTGAATGCTTTGGCCATTTCCTTCATTTGGAAGTGTTTTGGTGGCTCCTCTTCATCATCATCCTGCTCTCCCTCCACAACCTTCTGGGCCTCCAGCTCTCATTTGTCAGCTCTTTACTGAGTGAATCAAGGGGATTTTCAACATCGCACTCAAGGTGCAGTTAAGAGCAGATCAATGACTCTAGTGGTCTCTTTGCCAACTGCATCTTTGAACCCTTGAGAACTGGTTGACAAATTGAGGTTCTTCCAAACACCATTCATATTTGTTGGCTTAATCTCATCCCAGGCTGCTGCAATGTTTCTTATTGCATCATAGATGTTGTAGCCTTTCTAGAAGTCCTTCAAAGTCAAGCTCAGATAGCTTGAACAAATGTCCCATGTAGATATTACACCTTGAAGGTTGTTATCAGCTCTTGATCTATTGGTTGCAACACTGAGATTGTGTTTGGTGGCAGAAAAAAAACTTTGATGTTGGGATACAACACATCCAACTGTGTAGGATGACCTATGGCATTGTCAAGGATCAGCAGGATTTTGAAGGGAATTCCTTTGGCCTGGCAATAGTCCTATTGAGTGATAAAATGGTGCCAAAAATATGCCTCAAATATGGAAACTGTAACCAAGGCCTTTAAATTTGACATCCATACAATAAGGAAGAGACCACTTGTGAATATGCTTCAGTGCTTGCACATTTTTGCTCTTGTACATGAGCAGAGGTTTCAACTTACAACTCCCCACCACATCACCACCAAGGAGCAGAGTTAGACATTCCTTAGTTGCCTTAAAATCAACACTAAACACTTGCTCCATTAAATAACCACTCTCCTCAATTACATTAGCCAGCACTTTTTGAAACTCTCTTGCTGCCACTGTATCAACACTAGCATCCTTACCACTCACTTATACCTTATGCAAGTTTGTACAGATTTTAAACTGGCTGAACCAGTCATTACTCACAACAAAGTTCCCCTCTCTTTGCCTTCAGGTCTCTGCAAAGACTTTTAGCCTTTTCCTTGATTGTCAGAAGGCTAAGTGATATGCATTGTTGATTTTGATCCTTGACCCATACAATCAGTAACTTCATCTCTGCTAATGCATCAGAATGTTCCCTAGTAATGACAGTTGTGTTCACAGGTGCAGAACCTTCCACTTGTTCTTTGATGTGATGATGATCTTTCACTATGGCATTTACTGTGGATGCAGAAAAAACCTGAGCATGTGCAAGAGAAGTTATGGATTCATCACTCACATGTCTCTGTACCATATTGTAATTCTTCTGTTCAAGACTAATTGTATGTCATTTTTTCGTAGTCCTAGCACCTTTAGAATCACTGCATTATTTCTTGGCAATGATTACAAGGCTAAAACCTGTAAGAATACAACATGAAATGTATTGCAACAGATGCTGCACACATAAACAAGAGTAGGAACTCACTGTCTCGTGAGAAAGGAAGCAACCAACTGCAATACTCTCCACAAAACAAACACAATCCTCCTACATGTTGGAAAGGAATTTTTTAAAAAAAGTAATTTTAGATCTTATGTAAAGTTGGGGAATACATAATTTTGGGACTGGCTTTGTTTTGACAAGATAATTTAGAGATTTGAATTAGAAACCTGTCTGTACTATTAAAAATAGGTTTCAATTATCAGTACCATCCTATCTTTACAAAGAAAAGCTTTTAGTCTTGAAACTACAATTAAATCAAGTATGATTCCATTAGAATTTTAAAAATTTCTGTATGATCATTATATTTGTGGAATCTAGGTGTGCTTATGTGAGTAATGTAATAGTAAAAATAGCTTTGTTCAAAGTACACAGCAGATCGGCAGTTGAGCAATCAATTAAAAATACTTGAAACATCATATCTGAAGATAGGATCTATATTAACATAACTAAACTTTTTTAAAATGCTTTATTCCGTATAGCTCACAGTTCCACTCTCTTTTTAGAAATGTTGATTATTGACAGGTTTCTCAAAATATGAGTTCTAAAGGAAGTGTTTTTTTTTTTTAAATTCTTTCATATGCATAAAAATTTGTGATAGTGCTACATATTTCCATAAACTAATGTAACTCTTAACTGTTTCACTGCTAAGTTTTTCCATGTGACCTTATTTTAGCAGTAAACCAATAAAAAAAATTACTATTAACAAATCAAAGTGGCCATCTTATAAGTTCAGCAGGCCATAATCCTGGGCCTAACACAATTTTCAGCAATGTTATTCTGGTCACAATGTGTGAGTTGCTGCAGCAAAACAGTTAAAACTTATGAGACAACTTAATAATTTATTAGAATTTGTTTGAAGCAACTTATACAGTATTAACTCAACAGATAAGGTATGCTTAATCAGATGACTAACCTAATCAAGTTTTCAGAATAGAAATAAGGGATGACTTAATAATACCCATATTTTATTAATGATATTATTTTTTATTTGTATGGAAACAGATCATTGAATAATTAATATTAAAAATTCAATAATAGGTAGTTTATAAGTTTTAAAAACTTAACATATATTTGATGTGCTGCATGATTCTCTTGCAAAAAAAAAAAAAAAGTTGACCAAAAATACTACTACAAAGCTAGTAGTGAGCTATACTTTGAGTAAAGAAGAGTACAAAAAACAGAAAATAACTGTTCTCTCTTTTAAACAAAATTTTGCTTAGATTCTACGAAAATTGCATGGAGTTGAAAGCAGTTGTCTGAAATGCATCAACAGATGAACAAACAAACATGCTTGCTGACAAAGCAAGTGAAATGGAGATGGAGATGAAGAAATCAATAATATAATTATACTGGACCAGGTGTGCCACCATTTACAAGCAAATTTATAATCATATGAACTACAGGAAAGTACTATGCTGTCTTAGACTGATATACTGTACCAATTCTAAAGCAAATGATGACAGAGAATTATAATCACTCTGTCTGCTACAGAAATTGCCATTGGTTGACTGACTCATTTATTACTAATATACTGTGAAATTTTATTTCTGTACTAGTTTTCTCAAAATCTCAGAAATACTTAATAAGCTACCAGCTAATAGTTCAGAGTGATCAGAAAGTAACTAAGTATATTTGTAATCATTTTTAATTCCTCTCCTTGTGCTTTGTTGTTTTGTACTGTCCAAAATAACCAACAGGTGTTGGCAGTTAATTCAATTTTTGTGTAGTGGTTTCTTTCATATGCCAAACAAATCCTTATAATCAAGAAAGTGATCGCGCGAATAACGGTAAATATACCACAGGAGTTAAAAATGAATTCTTACAAGAATTTCCTGATGGAAAACTTCCAAACAAAAAAGGTTGTAATGCCATCGATTAGCAAATTTTGAAGTTACTGGACCAGTTGAGGATTATCCATGATCAGGTGGACCAAAAGTGTTGGACAAGAAGAAGGTGTCAAAAGTTTCAGACACAAAGATTCAGAACCCTTCAAAATCGCTGTGTCAACTTTCTCAACAAGTAAATGTTTCACATGGGAGGGAGCATGCATCATAGTGCCTTAAAGGAGTTAAATTTTTACCAGTATAAAGTAATTCATCTCTCTGGATATGTTAAAGCCAGAATGCCAGAAATTGGTCTACTTCTAATCCTCATGAACTGTTTGAGAAACCACTCATGACAAAAAGATCGGTTTGTATTGGTGGCTGTATGAAGGAAATTCATTATCAGGCCTATATTTGCAAAAAACCATCAATTCAAAGCGTTACTGAAACGGCATACTGTATCCTTTTATTGTTGAGTTGGATGAAGAAATCGAAGACACCTACTTCCAGCAGGACGGAGCCACTGATCACACATCTGCTCAATCAATGAAACTGCTGGAAGTAGTGTTTGGTGATCGGCTGATACCGGGAGGAATTTGGCCTGCCTCCTCACCTCATACCTCTGGGGGAGCAGCGAAAGTGAAGGTCTTTGAAAACAATCTCCATTCCATCAATGAACTGAAGCAAACATCATTAGAGAAATAACATCTGAAGAATTGCAAAACGTTTTTGAGAATATGAAAAAATGTTTAAACATGAGTGGGGCTCATTTTCAGAATTTATTGTAATACTTTATTGTAAGAGGTATTGTATTGAAATAAAAACTTAATAAATTTTCCACTGCATAGCTACTTTTTGATCATCATGTAGTCTCAAAATGCCAACAGTCTAATAGAATGGAGGAAAAATATCTAAGAATGGATTACACCATTGATTTGTGTTCAAGAACAGCCTATTTAAGGAATTTTTAAATATGTTGATTTCAAACAACTGTACCACAAACAGTTTCACATATTAAACAAAAACATATGCAAACATTCACCAAACAGTAGGTTAGTTGGAGCTTAGGGTATTTGTCATATAGCATGAGAAAATGAAACTTACAAAAAGATGAGGTCTTTCAACAACCCATTTTAGCTTGGCTACATCTGTTTGCATAATATCTTAACCTATTAACTGCAGTATTACCTGACCACTTAAACTTTTGGTCTGAAAATGTGATAAACACTGAGTTCAAATTTTGTAAGTTACCATCAGCCTACTTCAGTAAATTGCAGATCCATTTTTTAAAAATGTTTTTGTTTGTGTAGTGTGTAGATGTAGGCATTGTATATAAAATATTAGAATGAAAAAAATAGATGCAGATGCTATTAGTTAAACAGAAATCGAAAATGTCATTTTTCTCAATAATGGTATATTCACATTATGGAACCAAACTCTTATAACCTGTGAGCAGCTATCAAAGTTAGTTAATTATATTGTAACTAGAAAATTTTATAAAAACAAACTTTGGACCAAAAATTGAGTGCTTAGGCCATAAGACAAAATTTGAAAAAGAGTTAATCTCATTCCATCAGATTTTCATTATTCAAGGATAATTCACCTCTGGTGGCAAGGATCAGCAGGTTTTTATCTCCTCCATGGTAAAGCAGACCATTTCAAACTTGTTCATTTAAGGCTCTTCAACAGTTCCAGCATTAGAAAGAATGTTTGTGTCCATGAAATAACTTTAACTAAAAGAGATTGCCAGACTGCTTTGTTTTTAACACAGGATGAGAGAAATGTCAGTTTTTTTTTTTCATTATTAAAATTTTAAATTTAAAAATCAGCTAAGTAGAAAAAACATACCCACAATTCATATACAAAAGAACACTATATAAAGATCTATATGCTAGATCTTCAAAAGGTATCACTTAAAAATCTATAAAAAAAGAATTTCAAATAACTAGCAGCAATAAATTTCATTGGCTTTGATAGTCTGTTATGAGAACGAAAATATTTTACAATCACAGTCACAGATAGCACCATGACCTTTACATATGTACCCAAGGAACACTTTTGGCCCTAATATTGCACTAGAAACCATGGATAAACACTTACACACACTACACAAAGAAGGAAAACCTAAAAACAAAATATGTGAAAAAATATTGTACAATACTATACACTGAATCAGTGACCTTCAATAATTTGGAGTTTAAAGTGAAGAGGTAGCAGTAATGATGATTCATGTTGATGATGATGACACTGAAGATGATGTAGATGATAGTGATGATGATGATCTTTTTGACAGTACTGCTGCTCCATATGATCCCTGACTGCAGATATGATATATTGGAATCATCTGAAAACATGAGGTGAGGATGATGACATAGAAGATGCCGGTGGTGAAGAAGGAATGGGCTTCTGTTTCATGAACCAAAGGTTTACATTTCATTAAGAATATCGTTATAGGGAGTTATGATGCTTTCTTTTTCACTCCTTATAAATGGCAGCATACAGAGCAATAGCACTTTCTACTTTTTGCATATGATACTTTGTTCCATTGACAAATCATCAAATATTTTGAAGTTCTTGATACTTCCAAAATTTTCTCGTGTGTCCATGCGGGAATTTCAGCTTCTGTGTCACTATTTACAAGTTTTTCTAGGTCCTCTGTAGTTCACTCACCTCATCATTTTCCATACCAGAAAATTTCTCTCCCAACTTCATGCACAAGTTAAATGATTTTTCTGACTACTTCTGCAGCAGATGGGAATCCCATAAAGTCACCCACCTCTTGCTATAACTCCTGCCAACATGCATTAACCATAGATTCCTCAAGTTCATCTTGTGATTCTATGATGTTAGTGATGCAATCAGCAATGTTGTAATCATTCCAACATTTCCTCAAGTCCACTTCAGCATCAGTCTCCATTGCCCTACAGATGTATTCAAAAGTACAGCAGGTGTAGTAGAACCTTGAGATGATGCCCTGATCCAAGAGTTAGATGAAAGATATAGTGTTGAGAGGCAAGAATACCACCTCTATCTTGTTCTAATTCAAGACTCTTGGGGTGGCACAGAGCATTGTCAAGAATCAATAAAACTTTGAACTTGTTTCTTTTCCTGCAGATATTTTTAATCCTCCAATATGAAACTGTTGTGGAACCAATCCATGAAAACAGCAGACATCACCCATGCTTTGATTGGTAGAATACAGGCAGAAAGCCCTTGTTTTGCCTTTCAAGGCCTGAGAATTCTCCAACCAATAAAGAAACATTGGTTTCACCATGTGGCCAGCTGCATTGTCTCATAGGAAAAAGGTAATGCATTTCTTCACAGCCATGAACCCTGATTTCATCTTCCCTTCTTTGGAGATGTATGTTCACATATGCATATACTTCCACCATAAAACTGTTTCATTGGTGTTAAACTCTTGTTTGGGTTTGTAACCCTTTGATGAACTTCCATAATTCTTTATGGTAGGTGTATGCCACTTCATGGTCAGCTGATGCTTCCTTATGAGCCTGACATTGTGAAGCAAAAAATGGTGCTTGAAGTTATCAAACCAGCCTTTGCAGTAAAAGTCAATTTGTTATCCCTCACTATTGGTTTTCCTGCTAAAAATCTAACGGTTTTGTCCTCTATGACTGCTTAGTCAATGAGCACTCTTTTGGCTCACGTCTTCAATCCACAAGCTTAGGACCCTTTCCATTTTTACGACAACTTTTTTCCTCACAAAATGAGATGCTTTTTCACTTTTAGGGTCACTAATAGAAGCATTATGGTGAATTTCATTTGCTTTACTCTTAATAGAGTGCACTGTTGATTCATTGATGCCAGGGTCTATGCATAGCCAACAGCCAATGCACTTATGCCTGAGTCTAGTTTATCCAGCACTTCCACTTTTTATGTTAAAGTTGTTACTTTTTTTGCATGTTTAGATCCTCTGGCACTGTTACCTTCACTTCTTGGTTAATCTTTATCTATTTAAACTGATTGTGAAAGGCTATGACAATGTGATGAGGATGCTTACTAGATTGCAAAGCAGAGGAATATTAATTTCAAAATTAGATTATTTTATTTTTTTGGAATGGTGAAAAAATATATATATATTTTTTAATTTTTATACTAAAAGCATTTATTGTGTTTAGACTGGGTTTTGTATTTGTTCAACAGTAAATAAGATATTCATTTTTTAAAAACCCTGGAGTGCATTTGCACTCCACTTATCCTTCAAACATAGGGATTGTGATTTCCTTATTAATATAACCCTTTATAAAAACATCAGTACCATTCCAATTAAACCACACATTTTTCAATGTGTTGATAAATATACACCCAGTTCAACACAATTATTAGTGCTTCTAAGTTGGAGTGCATGACCAACTTTACATACTATTTTAGCCTACAAATCAGTAAACATTTAGATGCATTAACTAATTTACTTATACCACTGGAGAGGGCTATTTGTAGAAGCAGCTTCTTTCCGATCTCATATTCAAAAAAAAAAATGTTCTATGAAGTAACATACACTTGAATATAATTCTGTTTACAATGTTCTCTTAGTGTTTTATTCCCATTTCAAAAGATTATATAAATGTAATAGAATTGCATTTCAATTTTACTTTATTATTAGTTAAGTATTTTGTCTGTAGTTTATTGGAAAATATAACCACTTGTAAAGAAAAACACAATAATACATAAGAGAAAACATTTTGAGGAATGCTATTTTATTATAATTTTTTTTATTACACTACTTATAGATGCATTGTATTTTAATAATACAAAGAGCTCCTTTAACACTGATTAGCTTACCTGTTTTCCATGATAAAATAAGTGCAATTTTGAATAAAAACTTGGTATTTAATTTGTATTATGTACATTGAGTATCTTTTAAATATCATTATTTTTAATTTTTAATTATTATTATTAATAGGATGTTTTAATATGGGTGTTAGAAATAATTAACCCCCTCCACATAGAAATCTAAATTTAATAATTTTTTTAAAATGTGCAATAATATTTGTCTTCAGTTAGTATGGTATGATAATGGAATGGAAACAGAATTTTATATGAGAACATACGAATCTTATGAATATATTGACCTTTAATTGTTTCAATTAAAAGGGATTACGCTAAATAACCTCTATTTTAAAATGTATTTCAGGTTCTAAAAGTTAAACTAAAACAGTAACAAAACATCTCTGCTAAAAAAGAATATTATGTACATTTGGTTGAATGACAATCATTGTAGAATGAATCTGAAGTAAAAGAATAAAGAGAGCAGTCAGGGTCTGTAAATACTAAAATTTACTTAACCTCTTGTATACCACCTCACTCCACTACTTTAAAAGCTGTTATCAACACAGGTTGAACTATAGGACCTATGATGCATAGTTCTTCCTCATTAATAAAACCCTATGTAATGACAAATCTGTATTGTTTCAATCCCACATTTACATTATGGGTGTTGACTAAACATACAGTTATTTTATCACAGAACAGTGCTTCTAGGCAGGGTTAGAACAGTACAAGTCAGGTAAAAACTGATATGATAATATGGAGGACTAAGTTGGAAAGCTCACTGAAGAATAGTCTAGATAAAGCTGAAGTTTTACAAACTTCAGCTTCATTTTGCCATCTGTATTGTTATGGGAATCAAAACCTTATCAGGAGATTGTAATTTTAATATCTCTATCAACAGAGCTGCCAATTTTCCCGATTTGGGCAGGAGTCTCCAAAATTTGAACCTTTCATCCAATCTACTGATCAAGTTTTAAGAATTGGTCATTTCTTCCGATTTTAGGCACGTACACCCATTTTTTCTGAGTCGTCTGATTTGTGTAACAATAATTAACTTTATCATAAATTCAAAATTTCCCAGTAAACATCAGCCAATTGTTTGCTTTCTATAGCAAAACCAGTTGAGTAAATACGTGATTCATGCCGGAAATTGGGCTTCATTTACTTCTTTTTTTAAAATCTTTTTGTGGTGAATGCATAAGTGGTGGCCGAAGCCCGGTTTGGAGCAAGCTTCCGTTATGGCCTAAAAGGCTGGTTGAGGCACTGAAGCACCCCATGTTAGAGTGACCGCTTCCCCATCCAAAAGCCAATCTTTGGAAAAAAGGCCTCAGCACGTCAAGTCTGAAAACCTGTCCCGACGCACCTAACCTTCCCAGCCAGATAGGCAGGCCAAAGGCAAAAGGCGCCCCTCGCCTCTACTCTTTTTGGGTAGAAGACTTTCCGACTGCCCCTAACCCTAAACAGAGTACTCGCTTCACTTACTTCTTAGCCAATGGAAAGCGATTATACAAATAAGACATCGGTTGTATTTATGGTTCTAAACCAAGTGTGATTGATCACGTTATTACTCAAAATGGCTTCTTTGGCAACTAATGCGAAGAGAAAACGCTATAAGTGCACATTCAAGACATCTATGGAAACAGAATTTCCTTTGGTGCTCAAATGTACTTCGAAAACAGATGCATTTTACAAGATTAGGCCTATTTCATTTTACACTTGACATTTATGAATGCTTTAAATTTCGGACTGATTATGTTGTATCCATAATTAAGTTTATTGTTTTTATTTAAACTAGAATTTTTTTAAAGGCCCAGGATAGGGGAACCCTGCTCAAATTTTTAATTCTTCATTGTTTACTAAGATTAGAATTTTCATGTTTCTTATTGTGTTATTCCAGATTATGTGGGTGATATTTTCAATAGTAGCTGTCTTTATCTTTCATTTTCATTTGTGGTTGTTGCAGTAAATATTTTCAGACATGTTCTGTATTTTTGATTTAAATGTAATGATATAATTTATTCCTTGTACATTTAATATTTCCAATCAATATTTCAAGATATGTGTGAGGTTTTCAAAAATGAAAACAAATATTTAAATTAATTCTCAACTAAGTATGAGTAAAACCATAAGAAGAATAGCCAAAGAAATTACTCCCTCAATGGTGTTATAAATATACACAAGTATATACATGTACATTTGGTGCCTCAACCCTGTTTACTGGAAGTGGAAAAACATTGTTAAGATCTGAAATTTACAAAAATAAAAAGATGATGATATCTTGAGGTTTGCAGAATTTAAAAATTTAAAACAAATGGCAAAATCAAAGAATGCATGAGTATTTGCAAACTGATGGGCTTTAAATCAGTTTAGCTTGATTTCCTGCGAGTTGCGTGAAATCTACCCCATGAGAATTTTGAAAAGTTGGCAAGTATGGTATATATTGGTTTTGCATTTTAAATATACTGAGAATTACATTATATATTTAAAACTTAACTTGAATTTGGAGAAAGTAGTGTTATTTGTAAAGGGTTATGCATGTTTGTGGTAATAAACTTTTTTTAAATGAAATAGTAATACTTTATTTTTCTCTCTATAATAAGTAGAGAATTTTACATTTATAATTTTAATCCTTATATTCTTTGTGGAGCATTTAGGTGTATGTGGGCTATTAATAATCTTACAAGCTTCTTAAAAGGGGGGTTTTAAAATGCATAAAAATAATATTCTGGGCCAGCCAGACTCACAGGTTGGATAAATTTATCTATATGAAGAAATAAATGAAGTTTCAAGTGCAAATCTCCAAGATTATGGATATTTTTATGATAAAGTCTTTGAAAAATCTAAATTCATGGGTGAATTTACCTCCATGATGTATCTCAATCTGGGTAGAGACTCGGAGAACAGATGCACATTTATCAAATTACAACAATCTTAGGTGTGAAAATCTGTAAATGAAATTGAGCACAAAATGTGAAAACAATGATAATATTTTCTCAACTCAAAGCCAATGAAGAAAAATTATAAGTAACACAAATACCCAAAAATTGAGAGAAGTCAGCAACCTGAAAAAAGTTAACAAATGTCAATATATCAAGGAGTTACATGATTAACTTTTTCAAATGTTTATATCTATAAAATCTAAGTTTCTAGAATTTAGTTAAAATATCTAAAATTTGTTTTGTGCAAATTCATTTTCTCTTTATTATGTAATTTATCAAAAATATGCAGGCTGATATTCCTCCCAATTTATAAAAGAACTTTAAAATTGAAATTATTTTCTTTAAAAGTAGCAATAAAAACCTAACCAACCATAAGGTTATGCATTGGGAGGAAACTATATGAGAAGACAAAAGAACACAAGATTATCATCATTAGCATAACTTTCAGCTGTTGCAGAGCTGACCCAGAGATTTTACTTCTAAGTGGGAGGGATCTACCTCTTAGAGAAGTGATTCTCAACCCTTCCTCTGTCATTTACCCCCTTGGCTTGATCTATTTTGCCATTTACCCTCTTACTCCCATGCAAGAAAATGTATAGCCAGTAGCCACATAGAGGCACAGAAAAAAGATTATGGAACAACTTTATTATTATTAAGAGGAGGAGGAAATTTATTTACAATCAAAAGACAACAAAATAAATAAAATCCTAACAATAAAAGGAGTTTTTTCAGAACAAATTTTTGTGGGATAAAAATATATGAATTTTTGTTTTTATGATTCATAAATTTTGAATGAATAAATTTGATTTTATTATCAAAAACAAAGGAATTTTAGGAGGTTTGGTAGATAGTACATCCTACATCAAAGAGGAATGCATCCCCCAAGGATCTACACCCATGCCAGCTGTAATTTTTCTAATACAAGTTGACCAGGTATAGTGTATTACAGAATTAATTCTTAATTTGCAGGTATGATATATTTACCCCTGTTTGAGAATCAGTCTTAGAGGCTTAGCTAGGAAGGAAATAACTGTGGTCATCCATCACCAGAAACATGACAAATAAATTCAACTTTTTTTAATGTATTTTGTGAACACATTTTTTATTGATTTTCAACCATTTAATTAATGATAACACAAATTTTAAAAAATTAATAAAGTGAAACATTTTTTAAAATATATTTGAAATGTAATATAATGTTCTGAAAATTAGTTTCTTGTTGGAGTTCTACTGTCCAGACAGGAGTTATGGCAATTCTAGTGTTTTGTATAGCAAATACAAAGAACATTAATTTTTATACAGTGATTTTTCTTGTTAAATGTCAGATAACATATAGTTTCAATACTGACAGCGTGTACCAAATAAAAATTGTATGGCTTCAAGTTGCAAATGTACTTTTTGACAGTTTAATTTTGACCCAAGTATGCAAAACGTATTTTTTTCATGATGTAAAAAAATTACAGGCAACAAGACAGAATGACAATGCTTCCAAAATAATCACAAATGTTGAGCCATGGGCAGATAAAAGATGATTGCTATCTGTTAAAAGATTAGTTCACAAACTTGTTTAGTTATCAATAAAATAAATCGTAAAAATTCCATCAAATTTAATAAGTTAATAAAGAAATCAATAACAAAAGTAAACTAATTTATTGACTATTTAATGTCAGTATCATTTACACTAAACCCAAGACATTAAAATATGAAGCATGGTGTGATATCAGGAAATTATACAGAATAATTGCTACTTTTGGTCACCAAAATATAATCAATCTCTGGCTGACATTGCTTAATGTATCATAAGCATTAATCTGTATCACGTAGGATTTAGACAACACAAACCCTTTAAAACATGTTATTAGCATTGGCTATTTGCTTTTACTTAATTTTTTTTACATTGAAGCCAATGAAAGTAAAACGTTTTTATTGTAAATAAAATTTCCAAAGTATAATACTCTAGAACTGTTTCTCATTTATCATTACCTTACTTAACAGAATTTAGATTATTCAAATCACATCCATGGATCAGTAAAAAAAATTGTTTAAAATCAAACCTTGTACAAATGTTGCTTTTCTTAATTGTTAATCTGAAAATACTATTATATATTTATTTAATAAAATTAAATTATGCTTCACTTGAAAGAATTGCATTAAAACCATGTAAAATTCACTGCAGCCTTAATGAATATTTTAAGTTTTGTACTCATCATTAACATACTCTGCAGCAACTAGAAAAACTACAGATTCATGTGAAAATAAACATTTACCAAATATATTACATCATCAGTTTGTTTATAAAACTGTCATACTGCATTTCACAAAAAATGAGATTTGAGGAAATTAGATTATGTATGTAAAACATCAGTTTGTCAATAAATAATACTATAATTACCAGCCTTAAATTGTGTTGACTATTTTTATTTAAGAAACAATAACATTTTAACACAATTATCTAAGTCCTTTTAGATTAGACTCAAAATCTTTGAAGGAAAGATGTTGGAAAGAGACACCCACCTTCAATATTGCACTAGAATGTCAATTTGTGCTTATTATCTGAGGACAATTATTGGCACTATATTTTTTTGCAAAATTTTGTCAGTTGGTGACTTCATTAAACAATATATTGACTGATGAAAATTTTGAGAGTTTTATTCCTTCAAATTTTCAAGCATGCTGGGGCTGACCATTCTTTACTCACTTTTAGGACTACCACACAATAAGTTCATACTTTCCAGGGTATTAATTTTGATATTTACGAAGTGTTGGTGGCAAAACTAAGCTATACGAGGTCTGTTGAAAAAGTATCCGACCTTAGGCTGGGTAAAAAAATTACCTATTTGGTGGGGTTCAATTGCTAATCTCCTTCGAAGTAGGCCCCTTGTGCCTCCACACACTTAGCCCAGCGATCCTTCCCCTGTTCGAAGCACGTCTGGAATGCTTCTTCCAGAATGGCTCTCAACTCCGCCATCGCATTCCGCATGATGTCCTCTCGGCTCTCAAAGCGGAAGCCTTTCAGTGGCATCTTCATTTTTGGGAACAACCA
This sequence comes from Nautilus pompilius, assembly GCA_018389105.1. NCBI lineage: Eukaryota > Metazoa > Mollusca > Cephalopoda > Nautilida > Nautilidae > Nautilus > Nautilus pompilius. The sequence goes on from JACATO010001618.1 coordinate 122,507, forward strand.
GAAGTCAGAAGGAGTCATGTCTGGAGAGTAGGGAGCCTGGCAAATGAGCGAAATGCCTTTCTTTGCCAAGAAACCTTGGATCAGCTGCGACAAATGAGCCGGGGTGTTGTCAAGATGCAGCTGCCAGTTTTGCGAGGCCCACAGATCCGGTCTCTTGTGCCAAACTGCATCACAAAGATATCGGATGACTTCCTGATAGTACTCCTTTGAAACTGTTTATCCTTCTGGTGCATATTCGTGATGTACAACTCCTCGGTAGTCCAAGAAAACAGTCAGCATCACCTTGATTTTTCTCCGGAACTGACATTGGGTGCTTCCACTCTGATGACTGAGCTTTGGTTGCCAGGTTGTATCCGTACACCCATATCTCATCTCCAGTTATCACGGTATTCTGGAACTCAGGATCCATATTGGCAATATCCAGCAGGTCCTGCGCAACCTCAAGGCGAAGTTGTTGTTGTTCCCGAGAAAGCAGCTTGGGCACAAATTTTGCTGCCATTCTGCGCAAGCCCAAATCCTTTAAAATTGCATGTGCAGAATCTTTACTGATCCCAACCTCGTCACCAATTTCCTGCACCGTCAAACGACGATCCTCCATTATCAAGGTTCGCAATTTCTCGATAACTGCATTGCAGCTTCTTGATGCCCCCTTCCCGGAACGCTGGTCACTCTCCACCGATGTGTGGCCATCTTTGAACCTGTTGTACCATTCTTTTATTTAGGTTAACACCCATGGCATTGTCACCTGTTGAATTTTGCGAATTGTTTCTGCTGGATATGTCCAAGCTTTTGGCAAAACTTGATGCAAGATCGTTGCTCCACATGTTCCGTCATCACAGGCAAAATAAAAATGCGACAAGTAGTACAGCACCTCACTTGCTGGCTGCCTGACGCATCCAGCAAGCCTGCCAAAAACCACGCATGCGGCTCCCCTATGCACACTTTTGCAATACTTCCCACAGGGAAAAAATAAAGTCTGATTTTTTTGACAGACCTCATAAAAGATTTGATGTTCAGTTAATGGTTTTAAAATATAGTTTTGGGGATTAAATTATACTAATTTACTTACATATCATATCTTGTACCAAAGCCATTTCTTCCAGTACAAAAGAAATGTAGGGATTTTATTAAGTGTACAACAGTTAAAATTGTTTCAATATACCCAGTTTTGCACATTGTTTCATTATATTAAAAAAATACTTGTCATTATAATTAAAATTATTATTTTACACTGGAGCACTAGCCATCAAGTCTAACCTATGAACAAGCCAACTTTTGTTTCCTTTAATTTTTCTGACCCAGTTACCTTAACCATTTTTTGACTGAAGCTGATATTGCATTCATTTTTCCTTGGTTTGAAGTCAAAGCACATCAAGCACTTTTCTGTTGGCTGTTTCCAAAGTCATGCACCCAGCAAGCATATGAATACAGCACCAGATTAGCATAAAGCCCAGCTTGGTCTTGCTTTCCTTCCCTTGTTAATGACAAAAATGAAAATCCCCCAAAAGTGGCAAAAGATTAATGATAACTTTTTTATTGTTATTTTTACCAATACCATCTAGTGGCAGGTAGTAGCAGCAATTCCCTCTTTATACAAGAGACAACACGAAACAGGCTATTATTATCCCACTGACAATGGGAATCAAGTACTAGTGTTGCAAAAAAAAATTCTCACAATGTATGGTAATAATAATTAAAGGGACTGAAAAATTTTAATTGTTTTCATGTATCTTCTAATCGGTTTCAAGATGTGATCTGGCACTTTGTAGTTCCAGAATTGTTTTACCAACTGTGCATATCCTGTATGCCCTATTACTTCCCACCAAAAAAAATTACCCGGAGATAAATTTTGCTAGCTTAACATTGGAAATCTTAGTCCCAATTTTATTATTGGCTATAAAATTTCTTTCTTGATGCCACAAAAAGAACTTTTACCACATGTCCCAGTGTATATCAATGTGTGCAGACAGAGGACTTGTAATAACTATACAAAGACAAAGTTACCCTATCAGTACAGATGCTAGCTGAGGATGTCATGTCTTTGAGATTCCAACATCACAAAACCAAGGTTTCAGATCCCACTAAAATATGCACACCCATTTTGAAGATGATATAACAGAAAAGTATCAAGAGACGATACCAAAGATCCCAGACTGTTGTTTTTAAGTACCACACAAAGATTTGGAAACTTTTTAATGTTTAACCAGATTACTGGTCAGACCCATAAAAATAGCAAAGCAAACTCAGCTCCCCAAAGATGTTGCAGCTTTGTTTCATGAAAGCATGTATAACCTTGAGAAAGCAGTAAAAATAATTGATTCTGTTTTTTTGTTGAACTTTACTTTTTCCACTAAATTCCCAGTAACCAGTTCTAGACTGACTTACAGCTCTTTCATAGGGTGCATTCCAATATGAAAATGTAACAAACTCAAGCCTTTTGAAACTAGACTACCTAACAAATTCTTATTAAACTCATTTCCCATGCATTCTCCCTTGTGATTTTTGAAATATTAATCTTAGCAATTAACAGTATATTCAGTTTAAAAAATAAAAAACTTTGGCATAAAGTATCATTATAAATTGAGAATGAAAAGAAACTAGATACTTTTGTAGTTTGTGACACCCTGAAATTTTCAGAATGTTTCAAGTGTTTTAAATAAATAACACTAGTGCAATAAGTGTTCTTACACAAAATAAAGAAAAAATTTCATTTCTGGTAAAGTCAAATTGTCCATCATATATTTTTTTTCACATCTATTCCTATTGTTCCTGTCTCATCACTTGCTTTTACTTTACATGTAAAAAATTTTCAAAGTAACAAAACAATTAATTTTGTACATGTAACAAGTGGTATCAGATGTTAAAAACAGTCAAGCATAAAAGCATGCAATTTGAATTTTTCCAATAATTACTGCTACATATGAAAACTGTGGTGTTATTACAAAAAATATAGATTTTGCAATTTGTTTACTTACATTTCCTTTGGCAAAATCAAGTTTTTGTATAGAATAATTATTGGATTTAAGAATTTTAAAAAAAAAACAAAAAAAAAAAATGTTTTAACAGTTTAATGAGTATTTTGATGTGTATTTACAAAAATATGATGGAAAATTGGGTCACAATGTACACAAGCACTCATGCACACACAAAACTGTTGTCTACACTTGTTTTTAAACTCAAGCTCTATATTGGTATTATCTTCGTTCATTCTTTAGAAAAATCAGATGTTCACTTATCAAAATAGACAATATAAAAAAAAATAAGTCTCCTGATACCAAGCCCCAACTCAATGAAAAATGACAATCCAAACTTTTACTGTCAAAATATATTCCTATTAACAGGAGTACAAAAAAAGGATATGTTTAATTACTTATCTTTTAAATTTATTATAATTCTTGTCAAATTTAAGTTCAACCTTAATATGCTTCATTATTTTTACTAAAGTGAGAATTGCTCATTTAAACCAGTCAAATTACTTAAAGCTAATAGACAAAGTTAGTGTGTGTGTAGGGATTTATATTTAATCCATATCCCCTACTTATTATTATCATTGTTTGTGATGAGAACCAAAATTCCACCTTTGATGCAGTATTTCAGTCTACAAAAAAAAAAAAAAATTGCACAAATACATGCCCCATCCTCGTCAAACAGAAATAAAATTAGGGGGGGATTCAGCTATATACATAATTAGAACAGCTAAGATGGTATCTTACATAATGTACAAACACTTCTATAGATCTTTCATATTTTTAGCAGTTTCCTTGAATAAAACAATATAAAAAGATTTAAGTATGTTTTAAGTTAAAAATCTTGAAGCAAAGTTATTATCAAAGACCCAAAAACAGCAAAATATTTATATTTTGATGATTAACTTAAAACTAATTATTAACTAATAATATATATTACTGCATACACTTGTCATAAAAGCGTCAATTTGAGTTTTTTTATTCCTCCTTTTTGATATAAATAAGTAATGGAAAAATACCAAAACTGGAGACATAGGAAGTATACTTTTGCCATATATAAATTGGCATTGTGGAAATATGATCAGTGTGGATAACATAGACACAGGAAAAATACCTCCATCTACTTAAGTATTATTAAGTGTTATAAGCTATTAGTCAGAAATGATAGTAACATTACCAGCAGAGATTTACAAATACCTAATTAGGTTTGATTTTGTCAGAGATCACAGTGGCTACAAAAATCATGATTTTGAATACTGAAATCATGAAAATGACTATAAAACATTAAATTAGGATCTTCAATTAAAATTGTCATACATCATGCTCTAAAAATACTGTAATTTATGTAGTTGCACATACATTTGTATCTATGTAGTCAGCCAAAAAGATTTGTAAATAATGTAACAGTGAATTCTAATTTTTTGCAGGCACACTTCAAACCAACAAAAAGGGTTGGGAGCTTGAGTCGCTGTTTAAAAACTTTTAACTGTAAAACTGTTCAGAAATACAAAATACTTTGATTAAAATCACTGCTCTAGTTAGCAACAATGCTGCATGTATGACCAAAACCTGGAAACAAAGTGCTTTATCTGAATACTCTCCTAAATTAGCTAGCAATATCTGGAGTAAATAGGCATTCACTGCCTACAAGGCACTGTTCTAGGAATCAGTACAAGGGGAAAACATCTGCTATACAGTATTCACAAACTGGAACAGTTGGTTTGAAGTTGTCCAGGATTATATGGATTTCTTTGAAGAGCAAGTAAAGCTGTATTCAGCTAATGAAGATGAGGTCAACTTAAGTGGATCAACAGAAAAGTAGATATTACAGCATTAGAAGTATTTACTCCAAAAATAACGCCATTCTTACTGATTACAGAAATCAGATCATATAAGGTAGCAATGATTTGGCCAATCTAGCCACCAAAACAAAATCTTGCCTTAGCCGAGAGCCTTATTGAAAATAGTGATAAAATCAAAACCTGCTTATATATAATGTTCTGTATGCTTTTGTAAACATACTAATTGTTCCAGATCTTGATCTTGCATAACTGAATGTATTTGATTTGATTCCCTTGGCCAAATTAATGTTTTAACATGGTTGAATTCTGATGAATTAAAATATAATTTCTGCATCTGGTTTAAATTGCTTAAGGGTTTACTGGTGCCAGTTCATAGTATGAAAAATCATTTTCTTACAATGATATCTAGCAAAAAGAGAGTTGTGGAATTAAGGGAAGGGTGTGAACTTAACAATAAACATGCTGTTTCAGAAATGTTGAAAACTCCTAAGTACAACAATCAGTAATATTTATATTGTTGGTTTTAATGTGCTATTTAGATTCTCCTAGTTTGTTGTAGTGAAACTACTTTATTTGGTGACTTTTTGATGAATTGTTGCTTTCTTTCCTGGACCTTGGCTGTGAATTTTAGTAAATCAGTCCTAATTTATATTCATTTATCAGCCTGGGCAAATAATTTAATTTAAAAAAAAACTAAGATGAAAAATTATATATTATTTCTCTCTTTTTCTGTATCAATAGTGGACAATCACTTAAAAACTTTAAAGTTGTAGACCAAAATTATCAAATTAAATATTCTTAAGGAAAGAAAAGAAAATGTTTGCTTTTTCACTTACTCTTAAAGAAAATATTAACAATGACACATTAGTAACTACCAAAAATGAAATGTTAAAGATGTAAATTTAAGAAAAATATTTATTTTACAAATCTGCATAGTTAAAATCTTGAAATAATCTTAATGTAATGTAGTAAATTAAATGCGCATTTCAATAAGTTTTGACAAAAACCATTCATAAAATAGCTAGTGACAAGCAGTATTTTCCCTTAATTTCCTGAATGAGATATGAAATTTAAAATAATATATATTGTATTTTTAAACATATTTCTCTAATTAAATCTGTGAAAATGTTTAATTTTCTATTAGTTTTCCTTAAGTGATTAATATTAAAACAAACCTTTTTAAAGGTCAGAACTGCTTAATCAAGTATTGTTATTAGATTAAATGATTCTGACATAACATTTATTGAACATTATAATTTTTTAAATTTTATTTTATTTTCCTACTGACAGCAGCAACACATTTTCCAGGAAAAAGAAAAAGCACTGTTGAAATGAGTATGAAAAAATCATCTATGACAGAGTATACTACATGGTAGTCAAATCAGATCAGGGTTAAGAAGCCTCAGTATCATGTAAGCATGTTTACCTACCCAGAAACCAACTTATTACTTAAAGCCCCCCAACACAAACAAACACACATACACACACACACACACACACAAATCAGACAACAGAGCACAGTGAAAATTGTTTATATTTATTGTATAAGTTTATTGAAAAACAAATCATTAAATTAACAATTTCAGATTAGCTTATGCACTTCTGAAAAAAATAAAATAAAAGTAATTCAATGATAGGTTTTTTTGAAAATTTACACATTGAAATAAATATAAACATTTTATAAAAAAATATGTGCAGTTGCCAAAATTTGTTTTTCTTAAAAGTACTCCGGTTTCATACATACTAAACAATACACAATAGTTTCCATGCAAGTCGCTAACTTTCTGCTATATTTTTAGCATTATTTTAGCTTTAAAATTATCTAACAACATACTCCATGGAGTGCATCTTACTTTCTCTTTGAAAGTTAACAAAAATATTAATATTAAATGCATGAAAATTTTCTTCATATCCACCCTAGAACCCAACTCCACAGAAGTGTGAATGATATCATTAACAGGATGTATCATTTTCCCAAAGTAAAGGACAATCTTGGCCTAGCATTTTTCTTGTTCAATATCATATCCTGCTCTTGTTTAATTCGTTTTCTTTCCTGCTCTTCCAATCTTTGTTTAGCTTCAAGCATCTTACGCTGCTCTTCTACTAATTTTAACTGATCTTCAGCCTGAAAAAAAAAAAAGTTTGTTAAACAGTCAATTTTATTTACCTTCTGAAAACATCCACCAAGTCTGGCAAAGTACAGAGATCCAAAAAATTTTCAAAAATACTTATATAATGAATAATTCACATCATTTTAAGTATAAAGCAAATCTGTTTAAAAAAAAATAAAAATTACAATTTATAATGTTCTAAAAATTCTTGCTTTTTATGTGTTGCTAAACAGTATGTGTGAAACAAGAAAAAGCCAACTATTTTAAAACACATTTGGAAGATCAAGCAAAGAAATAATAAATATTCTTGTTTTCAGCATGTCTCATACTAAATGAATACTTTGTTTAAATGCTCATAGAATAAAAACTTACCCAATGAAGAGAGAATGTCCATACAATTTTTTTAATACAGAAAGAATCATTATTAAAGTTCATAATGCAAAGCCACTTATGCTGCCTGCCTCTGCCTTTCTCTCTCTCTCTCACTCACTCACACACAGAGACAGATCTATTTTAGCAGTACAGTACGCGCCGCTTAATAGAATCCACCATTTAGTAGAATCAATCAAGCTGGAACAGATTTGACTAATGTATTTCCATATAAAAATACGCTGCTTAATAGAATCAAGTCACCAGTTAAGAGAATCAAAATTGGTCTCACTGCAAAATAAAACTAGCCATTCATGGGATTCCCTCGGAATTTGTCCTGCCACCCTGGACAATGCATCTGGTGGCAAAGGCCAGGAGCCAGAACTTGAACTGTTTACACAGTACAATTGATGCAGTTGAGCCACGCTCCCATTGGCTGGCACCATTGACACCAGCGGTTAAAAAAGAAATGGACAGGGACTTCATGGAACAGACAGCAGCCTCAAAAACTTGTGAAGCTGTCTACAGAGCCAAAATTGTCGCAAATAAAGAGAACTGGACTATCATCAACAGACAAGAAGCAACTTTTTGTCTGCCTATGAAAATCTTCCTGCGACACAAAAGGTGGGATTTCACCTACATGTATGATGATAGATTCAGTGTGAAATCAAGACTGTGATGCTTGGTCACTTATGATAAACTTACCACATTTATGCACTGTTCAAAAAGATCTTTTGTTTCTTTCAGACTTCACAACAGGAAGCTGCAGCCCAACTGAAAGTTTCTCAGAGCACACTGCAGTGTATCCTGAAAGATTGTGTTGACATCGAGAAAAATGTTGACTCCGCCAGGAAGAGGAAAAGAACCGGTAAAGCACCTACTTTTGAGACAGCTCTCGTGAAATGGGTGGATCAAGCCAGGGAGAAGAACGTACCCCTCTCAGGAAAGTTGGTGATATCAAAGGCTGAAGATTGGGCCAAAAAGTTGAATGTGTCTGACTTCAAACTGACGGATGGTTGGTTCACACGGTTCAAAAAGAGAGAAGGGCTTGTTCACAAAGGACAGATGGCTGATATGGATTCGTGCAAACACTGGCTGCAGCACATCTGGCCTGACCTCCAAAAGCAATACACTGATCAAGAGATCTGGAATGCTGATGAAAGTGGGGTGTACATATGAGCTCTTCCTGATGCAACCCTCACATTCAAAGATGACAGACACAAAGGTGCAAAGCAACTGAAAGAAATAACAGTCCTGTTTGCATGTTTGTTAAGAGTCAGAATCCATGGTGTTTTAAAGGGGTGAAGAGTCTTCCAGTTGACTATGCTGCGAACAGTTCAGCTTGGATGACAGCAGAGCTACTCAAGAAGTGGTTATTGGACTGGGACAATGAACTATGTGAAAAAAAGCAAGTGCTCTTCCTAGTTGACAACTGTTCTGCCCATCCCAAAAACGTCAGTCTGACCAACATAGAAGTTGCATTCTTCCCACCGAACACAACTGCCATTCTGCAACCTTGTGATCAAGACATAATACGGGCAGTTGAAGCTTATTATCACCGTCATGTGTCAGCGGATTGTGCAGCAGTTGGACAGTGATGACAGTTCCCAAGAGCATCAGACTTGGTGAGAAAAAAAATGTCTTTTAGACATGATCAAGCTCCTGGATATGACATAGGAAGACACACAGAGCATCTCTACCAAGAACTGCTGGCAAAAATCAGGATTGACAGGACAGTGACAATGCACTTAATGAAAAAGGGCTGCAATTTTCTTTGCACAAGCTCAGTGTGCCTATCTCTCAGGAAAAGTGGGAAGAATGGATTGATGTAGACAGAGACTTGGATACAGCTGGAGAGATTACCAACAACGATATTGTTGCCGATGTACTGAATCTTTCCACAGCAGGTGCAGAGGCACGTGTCAATAGACAAAAAGATAGGGGATGACATGCCAGTCCCCTCAAACCATGAAGTACGCTGTGCTCTTGATACACTCAAAAGAGGTTTATATGGGCGCAGATTTGATGACTTCTCACCTCATGAAAAAACTCGAATGAGAGGTATCATGTGGACAGGGAAAGATTGATGCATTTTTCTTGGTGCAGAGAGACCTGATTTTTGTCAGCGCCTAGTAGAAAATGTCCTCTGCCACTACAGGCACATCAGTGTGCTGAACATAGTGTGTTTAAATCTCGTGCTTTTCCTGACAATTGGTTGCTATGCATACTAAAGAACGACAGTTCGATTCAGAATGAGGCTTACTTCCTATTTCCATTGTCCATTTCCATTTTTTTACCGTGAGTCTTGTGTTACGAAAACATGTATGCCAGTTAGTAGAATCAGCCGGTTAATAGAATCAATGTACATTGGCCCGAAGTGATTCTATTAAGAGGCGTGCACTGTATTTTGTGGCAGTTTTCTTGCTATGTATGCTGCTTTTCAAGGACAATGATAATGGTCATGATGACCAACATGAGAAGAGCCAAATGGATGCAACCACACAAGTTTGCATACAAGACAGACAAACAGGGACTTATTACACTGTCTGTGCTCTCCTTAATTTTTTGGCCAGCCAGTTATATAATTCATCAAACCAGCTGCCTAACAGTTTAAATTTTGCTAGAATTTTATATTAATATACATGTATAATTCAGAAAAAATATCTTCAAACAACCTCAAAACAGCAGTTTTGATGAGATTTATATTTTATCCAATTTTAGTTAATTTCTAAATTCAGGAAGTCATGGTGATTTGTAAAGTAAAATACATTCAAACAACAACTTAAACATTCTCATGCAACTTTGCAAAAACTTAGGAAAACTAACTGCTTGCAATGGCAACAGAATTTTTCAAACTGATTAGCAAGTTTGTGATAATCACATCTCATTATTTACAGAATTTTTTCAGTAATCCAAAATGAAATTTTTTTTTCCATTTGTCAATTAGAGTACAACTTGTTTTATTAGACATGTTGATTATTAATGTATTTCAGTGTTTTGTTGATTATTTAACTCTTGTTTAATTAATACATAAAATAGTTTAAATGATTTTATTAACTTTAGAGACTGGTAAGTTAAGTTAAAGTTAGTTCCTTATACATAATCAACAAGAGTATGATTTAAAAATATTGTTTTTGTTGTTTTCATTACATTTACTTTCTAACTTTTTGGTTCTAATGGGATTGCCAAATAGTCAATAAATCTAATAACCAAGAATAAATTAATACTTTTAAGTAATTAAAAACAACAAAATCATCCAAAGCACTTTAAATGAGAAAGAACATACAAAATAAATGATTACTAATTACTACCAACTTCTAGCCCTTGTCGATATACAGTAAATAAGTTAACTTCAACAAATGGAAATATAACAAAAAGATTGTCTATAAAATATTGTTTATCTACAGAGATTTATGTACTATCTGTTGCAGATTGATGTTTATATTAGTTTTACTATTATCAAGCTATATAACAAATGCTGAATCTGTGAGAATTTTCCAAAGACAAATATGTGTTTAAAAATATCACCTTTTAATTTGATACAGCTGTATTTTTTTTTCAAGACTAGTTCAACAATATGATCATTTTTGCATAGTTTAAGATAAAAAAAATTAGGTAAAATATCAGCCTATAAACAAAACAAAAAAATGTTTTAAGTATTTAAATTTACAGTAAACATAACAGCAATAAATCCAGTTTTTAACCCTTTCCTTATCAGAAAATTCAATATTTACATGAAAAACATTCAGACTAAATTCAAGATGGCTGTTTAAAATATATCTATCTGATTAAAATTATTTATTAACATGTTTAATTTATAGTTCATAAAATCAAAAATGTAGAGTAAAATTACCCAACTATTATCTTAGGAGTATAACTACAGATTCAGTTTCTTGAATTTACTTATTGTCATTACTTCTGACACCAAGTCTATTAAAGACCAATAGTTATGTTTAAATACAACAGTTTCATCTCCTCCCTTTTGGCGTTTGTCCAGGGGTAGTCAGCTCTACCTGCCTTCCTCTGTATGGTATAGCAGTTACTCTACTCAACCATGTGATGGCAGAAGTCTTATGATATCAGCTCATAGAAGTCATCCAGTGGCTTCACATCACAGTGGCATCAATCTTCCAGATAGACTGCAAAAATGATGGCAGATTGATTGGCTGCCGATTACACAGATTCCATTTGAGACCTCACCATTGTTGCCACTCTCCATCTTTGACACATTCCTTTATGTCTCTCCACTGCTGTCTGATCAGCACAAAGTAAGCCATAAGGCCCATTAGTGGGCCACATTACATATCTGGGAAGCCACACAAAGCAATTAGGCCATTGGTGGTAAGGAGCACACAAATTTTCAATGTCAAGCATATGATTTCCTTTTTGGTATTGAAATGTTAGTACATTTTCAAAGTAAATGACAGTTAATAATAGGCCCCAGTTCAGTTCTTTGGATGGTTTCTTTTGAATTACTTTGAGTAATATTGTTACAGTAAGCAACAAACTTCCTGGATGTTGAATCAACAACAGTACATATAAGTATATTAAAGTTTGGCAACCCCCAATTACACATCATGCTATGTCTTTTATTTTCTTATTTAGACTTTAGAGGAACCATGGTTTAAGTGGCTTAAAAAAGGTGGCCATAGCCCAAAAATGTTTGAGAAACCCTGAGCTAGATTATGAAATCTCTGAGGCATACACACATGACACCTCCACATCAGCATAAAAAAAGATTTGTGTCAATTTCATCATGTAGCAAGAAGATAAAGCAACTAAATATATACAAAAGTGATCAGTAAATGACTCACCAATACTAGACTGTTTTTGGCTGACTTGCACATCTCTCAAATAGGGCAATTTCTAGCAATTTTCATGAAAGGGACTAAATAAATGGGACTTGAAAAATTTTCACAAGCTATTACAAGCAAAAAAAAATTACAATTTTTTGAAAATATTTTAAATAAATCTAAATCAAAAACTACATTATCTAGGTATTTCAATTCCATAAATCCCATACACTGTATTGTGAAAAAACTTTTTTTTTAAAGACATGGTTACTAATTTAAAAAAAAAAAAAATTTTATACACATAGCTGGTAATTGGAAAATACAATTTTTAAAAGGAAAAAATGCTGCTTCTGTACAAGTAAATTAGGCAATCTATCAGGTTGTTATGAAGTTAAAATTTCTAGTTGATCAACTAAATGATAAACTTTCTTGTTCAAAAGTACAACTGAGAAAAATTCAACTCTAACAAAAAACTAGTTTCAATTACTTTAAAGATCCATAATTCTGTTGTTTCCACCTAATAAAAAGAAAATATCTAATCTCAAAATATCTGTTGTGTAATAGATAAAGTTAAGCTACAATTTTTTTTAAAAATAATTTGTTACTTTAGCATTTGAATTCATAGCAAGATTATGAATTAAGATGATAAAAGAATCTGCATAATAAATTACAACAGAGTAATATGGATTTTCTAATGCAAAGATAATTTTATCATCTTTATAAATATTTTTATAACTTCATCCTAGTGACCTCCAGCCTCTTCATATACTTCCCTGAGACTATTCAGCATGAGAGGCCACAAGTGAAAGTACCTACTAGAACTCTTCATTTGTGGAAGAAAATCCACGTGGCTTGGTGGTGAAGAATGAAAACCCATGCCAGAGAAGTACACCAAACTGAGCTGCTTTCCTGCAAAAATCAAACTTGGAATCCAGTAGCCAAACACCAGATCAATTAAATAAAACAGACATTCTTACATTTAGTAAAAGTTTAAGCTTAGAATATGTACATTATAGCTGGAAGATGTGATTTTGAAAATGGATTTCTTATCAAGATCTGTGTATAAAATACCATGAATATATTATATGGTTTATTAGTCAGTTTTTTTTTACCAATAATAGTGATGACAAAATCAAAAATAACTCATATTTCTACAAATACATTATTACTAAAAAATTATGTTGTTAATGCAATAACTAACATGTCTTGCACATCTTTTTTTTAAGTACAAGTTCTAAAATTAAATCTAAAATGAAATTCATGTAAGAATTGTTTTTAAAAAATGCTTAAAATGTAAATGGTTAAGTAGGTGGGTACCTGAGCACAGGATAAATACACACAAAGTGTAATTATTGAGTTTACAAAACTTCTACTAAAATCTTATTTAAAGATTTTAATACTGATAAAAACACTTTATAATGTACTAATGTTCTAACAATCTCCTATTAAAATATTGGTTATTAATTGAACAAAGGCAAAAAAATAGTAAAATTTTAAAACCTGTACTTACTAATTTTCTTTGAGCATCTTCAATCTTTTTATTATTATCTTTCATTATTTGTTCAAGCTCTTCTCGCTGCTTTCGTTCCTCCTCCTAAAAAGACATTTATCAGTTTTCATACAAAGTCTCTCTAATCTTTGATAATGAAAAAGAGATGCATCAACTTGCAATCAAATCCGCGCCCCTCATTACACTCCATAAACTGGACATTTCAGTTTCTTCAACAATGCATGACAGATATTTCATGCACTATTACACAAACCTTGATGCCAAGTTCCCGTTCCTGGCATTACCTATATCAGGTGATGTCATGAGCAAATGATTAATTTTTTGGAGTAAGTACTTAGACTGTCCTCAGATTACCTATTTAAGTGAATAGGTTATGTTATAGTTGCTGCTTTTAAAATAGTACTATTCTGAAAATGCATAGATATCAGCTAGTGGCCTTTAAAACTCACCTTGACTGCTATTCAGACATAAAACTACCCACCCACCCATAGGTTGATTTTCAAAGCTGTAAATAGTGCACATTAAGACAAACTACAGGCAATTCTCAGGAGATACTTAGAAAGTAATATTAAACCCAATAAATATTTGTTACTCACAATTAACTGAAAGATATGTCTATAATAGAAAAGTGTATGTTTACATACCACAATGGTAGGTAGATACGTAGATATGACTAAAGTCCTTCCTGGAATTCTTCATCTTGAACTCTTCACTTCACAGCTTCTGTAGTTTCATTTTTAAAAAAAAAAAAGGACATCAGCCCCACCCCTATGCCCCACCCATTATGTCTTTTAGCCAGACCCCCTGAGGGAGGCAGCCATAAAAGAAAAAAATAAAAAAGAGCCAAAAAAAAAAAAATTGAAGATAAAGATGTAACATGAAAACACCAGCATAAAGTCTACTATACTTGCTTTTAATCCTGAGTGTTATGCAATTCTCGTTTTCTTTAATCACAGCCAACCTACAAGAAACTTGGGAAGAAAATGTTTGGCCATATGAAAAGAAGTTAAAAAAAATGATGAAAATTAGTTGTGATCCACTTTACAGAACTGATGATTAAATTAAGTTTTTTAAAGGGAGATAACCTACCATCAGACACCAAACTATTTAACTAAAAAAAAATCAAAAAGTAAAATAATTTAAAGGAAAAATAAATAACCCTCTAAAACTATGTAAAAAAAAATAGAATAAAAGATTTTAAAAAAATGTCAATATTTAATAAAATGATGACTAATATAATATTTTTGGTATCTGGGAGGGGGGATTCCCTTGGCGTGTCTTAGCCCAGGGAGTGGATCATTTTACCCTGTACTGAATCTCAGACATCTGTACACAAAACACTATATCACAGGAAGCAAGCTTGTCTCATTAGGTGGGTGAGATTCTTCTATTTAAAATATTTACTTACTTGCCAATTTTTAAAAGAGGAGGACTTTATAGTGCTGTATCTGCAAGCACTTTTATTGGCATCAATTTAATCAAAATATATTAAACAATGTTTTGTTTCACAAGTATGTTCTGTGAACAGAAAACACATTTATTCAATATTAAGCTAAATTTAATCCAAGAGAACAATGTTATACCCTTAGCAGGTCAGGTTAAACTGTTTATTTAGTATAAAATATTACTTTTTAAAAAAAAGAGAAAATATATAGATCTTACACCAAGGACCTGTTGTCTCATTAAAATTAGATTTATTTTTAAAAATATGCTATAGCAAAGATAATAGTTTCCAAGATTTCTCTATGAGGTGAAACAATACAGCTGGTTTTATTTTATTCAATTTCTTTATTAGTTCACATCTTTCTTTCCAAATGCAAACAACAAACACATGACTGTATTCAAGTGTAAAAATAAACATTAGACTATACAAAAAATAGAAAACAAGGCTAAAATTTCTTGTGTGATAGCAGCTATAGTAAGGTTTTAAATATTTATTTTTATTTTTTTTAATTGTCCAAGTTCATTTTATCAAAACTACTTAAGATGTTTTATAAACAGGCTTTTAAAAGTTCACAGAAAAAAACTACCACTAAAAATGAAGAATACATCTAATGATTTTATCAAATGTAAAATTAGGAAAAAATTGCCGTTTATTAAACTGAAAGCAGAAACAAGAAAACCAAGCTGTGATATCACATTCCTATAGCATTTAACCAATAACTAAAGCAATTACAATAAAATTACTTTCTGGAGTTACTAGTAAATAGATTTTCTTATATTTGGCCAGGAATTGCCCCCCTTTTTTTTAATAGTACAATGTTAGCATGCATTTTGGGCAGGGATATAGATATAAACCCAATTTCAACTTATCTACATGCCTCAAAATATAGTTGAAAAGTCTCATCTTCTGACTTTTAAAATATTTGGACTTATCTGCATCACATAAGTATGCAACACAAACACAAACAAAAGGTTATTTTGCATCTAATAAATCATATATTTGTCAAGATAACCAAAAATGTGCAAGAGTTTGATTGAAAAATTTCTGTATTAAAATTCTTTTTATCTACAATAAATGAAAACCACTTTTTTTATTATTTCCTATAGGAACATTTATGTAACTAGCTAAAGTTCTAGTTACTTCCCAAACAAAATTTCAAATAAATTTAAAACTGCACATTGTACATGATAAAACAAGATTAAAAAGTATTTGAAAACTTTGCAAAAGTAAAAAAGACCTTATTTTTAGCTATGAAAAGGTATACAATTAGATGCATGTAGTTGTCATAAACTTAAATATACATACAGTATTTCACTTTTTGTTTTAAATTTTAACCAACTACATTAAATATGAAAGATTCTTTACTTCTGCTCAATTTACTTTTGCATTTTTTGAAATATTGTTAATTATTACAAGTGAAAAAAATTCTCAACAAAGACTTCCTAACAGCAAACATAAGAGATGACCCAAACATTTCATGACTACTAATCTGCTAATATATCATGAAAAGCAAGCAAAGAAGAAAATTGCAAATTAGAAGTAAATGTAATATAGTAGAATAACTGAGTATGCTAGAGCCTGTTAATAAATATTTATAAATATAACTAATTATAAGTCTTAATATTAAAAACAGGACTAGTAATACCATTAAAAAAACAAACTGTTGTTATAATTTACTTGGAAAATTGTATGCCACTACAAAATAAAGATTATTATAAATAATAATTTTAAAAAATGCAAAAGATAGCATATCTCAACTCCATGAACATTGTTTGTTTATTAAATATTGGATCAAGATAAAATTAAGTAAAATTCATTAATATTTTCCAGTCAATTTTTTAAAAAATCAATGTCATTTCCTGACACAAGTGTCCAAGATGCTACTCCTAAATGTTCTGATGTCACTAAGTTTTGCCCTATTCCAGGTAATAAAACTATCCAATGTGTCAAAGCGATGCAGATACTTGTTTATTTGAGGGTCTTGATAATTTTGGGAAAATATTACTCAAAAGTTTGAGACACATTTTTATAGTGTAAAATTTAATAATCTATCTGTATTTTTCACCCTGTGTATGAATACTTGCTAGAATATTTGGAAAACCATTCACATAGTTATACCAGGACTGAGAAATTATTAAGTTTAAAAACGAACTCTCTATGTACCTGTTTTAATTTTATTCTTTAGTAATAACAAGCCAGTCCTGACATGCTAAGGGTTATAAAAAATATTAGTACATATAACAAGAAAAGAAAATAATAAACAACTCTGGCAGCATTAAAAAAGACATGCCAAGAGAACCCTAACGCACAAGCTGAAAGTTTCCAGTACCTCTTTCAACCGTTTTGATTCCAATTCAGCTTGGCGCTGTCTTTCTAATTCCTCTAGCATCTGTTTTTCCATTATCTGCTTGGCAGCTTCTACCCGGCGCATTACTTCAGCCTCAATTTCATCTTTACGTTTCTCAAGTTCCCCTTCAACTCTTTTGGCAACCAATTCTTCAACTCTTCGAGCAACCTCCTCTTCAATTAGTTTTTCCTCAAGCTCTTTTTGCTTTCTGTCAAAAAGAGCAGAAAAAATGCATCCATTTAGTTAAGAAAAGAAAGTATATGACAGCTTTAATTATAAATTTTAACAATAAAATCTAATACTATATTTTCCTGGTAAGCCACAGTTTAAATTTTTTGCAGAAATCATAAAAAAATGCATAAATGATTACTTCCTCAACCAAAGAAAAGAGGATCAAACAGAATAAAAACAACAAAGCAATCAAACAAAAACACTAGACAATCCTTTATAGAGATTTAGCATATAATATCTCTCTTGGTTTATACTTAGTTCCATTTGTTTTTGTTATTTTGTTCTGGTATTGAATCTCTTCTTTTTCTATACAAACTACAGAAACAAAAGGGTAAGCTTATTTGCTAATTGAGATTTTTTTGTGCATTAAAAAAAATCAGTTTGTTTTTTACTGTGCTGCACAAACAAAACAAACTGAATGAAGAGATCTATTTCTTCTTTAAAAAAAACATCTTAGTTTTCTAAAATTTTATTGTTGGATGTTTATTAACAGAATATTGAGACTTATTTCTAGGTATTTAGAAGAAAAGATTCATTTAAAAAGAGAGAATAGTACTTAGATTCTCAACCACACCATGGCTAATCTGACCTTCATACCAGTACTGCATTTTCTAAATGGTAAAGTAATAATAAAATATTTTAATTCTAAACCATGTCTACAATGAAACAAATTTTAAATATTTCAGCATCTCAGAAGTACAAACCAAAAAATTTTCTAATCCAAGAAATCTACTACTAAGAATTAGTTTCAAACCTTTGCTAAAAAAAATGAGCATAACATACAAAAAAAGGCTAGAGATACAAAATCTGTGGTCCACAGATTTCTCATAGTTAAAATTTGATTAAGGAAAATGCATTATTTGCTCTGGTTGTTCAGGTGCCAAGTGGCAGAACATCTTTAGCAGTGAGATAAGACAATGTTTAAAAATGTCAATTTTAATGGTAATAATTGCTTTTTTTTTTTTACAATAATGACAATACTGGTGACTGGAGAAGCCAAATGAATTTTAGTTTCAACTAACTCAAGTCAATACTCTACAAGTTAACTTTCCTATTTCCTACAAAACAAGCAAGCACACACACATGCACAAACATGCCAATATCAGCCTCTTAATCTTCCTTTCACTAAATGAAACTGCTGCCAAAAAATTACCTTTTCCACAAATGCTAAATTTTA
The DNA here is from genome assembly GCA_018389105.1 of Nautilus pompilius. NCBI lineage: Eukaryota > Metazoa > Mollusca > Cephalopoda > Nautilida > Nautilidae > Nautilus > Nautilus pompilius. The sequence goes on from JACATO010001618.1 coordinate 141,257, forward strand.
GAACTTAGAAAATTACAATGTCTGTTTAAGAAAATACACAATTATACAGACAGATACTTGAATTTTAGTGATTACCATGTGCCTAGCTTGAAGAAAAAAAGATAGATTAGTGGGAAACTATTCAACATAACAAAATAGCCTATTGTAAACACTACTTTAACCCATTTTCACTTATGTAAACTGCATGGCTAAAAGAAGGGAAACCTCAAGTAGTTAAGTCATCAGAAATCAAATTAATATACACTCCAATAGCAGATTATATTACAGAAATAAATGACACAATCTAACTATTAAAAAGTTATTTTTATAAGATGCTTTACATTATTTTTAATCATCTAGTCCAGGGGTCACCAAACTATGGCCCGCGACGTCAGTTCATCAGGCCCGCCGACGGGTACTTGCATTTGCGTGATAAAACAGATGGAACACGAGATGTTGTGAAATACAATTTTTTAATTTTTTCATGGATAAATGACACATCATGGGCAAGAAGGCTCAGAAAAATTCCCCTGTCAAGGTGTTAATCGAGCTGGTCTCTAGGCTGTTTTCTCCACCCTTTATTATGGCTACTAAGAAAAGAAAAGTGGAACTCGAGTGTCGCGTTTTCAATGAAGAATGGGGAGTAAAGTACTTCTTTGTGGAAACAAAGGACCAGATAGCTAGTTGCGTGGTATGCAGCAAAAGTGTTGCCGTTTTGAAAGAGTACAATCTTCGGCGTCGCTATTAAACAAAACATCTATCAACATATTCAAAGTTTTCTGGAAAGTTACGCTCTGAGAAATATGAGTCCATGAAACGTGGTTTAGAAACTCAAAGAAATCTCTTCACGAGAAAGTTTGCTGAAAATGAATCTGTCACTCGTACAAGTTACAAAATAGTGCATAAGTTGGCAGAGCGAGGAAAACCGTTTACTGATGGCAACTTCATCAAAGAGTGTATGATGGAAGCAGCAAATGACTTGTGTCCTGAGAAAGCCGATTTGTTTGGAAGTATCAGCCTTTCGGCAAGTTCAGTTGTGCGGAGAACAGAAGAACTTGGAGAGAACATAGTGCTACAGATACGCGAGAAAGCTAGGAACTTGTTGTGGTATTCTCTGGCGCTGGATGGATGAGTCTACTGATCTCTCGAGTACGTCACAACTTCTTGTGTTCATTCGTGGTGTCGATTTGGACTTTCAGATAACGGAAGAGTTGGCATCCGTTTGCTGCATGCATGGAACAAAACTGGAAAAGACATTTTCATGGAAGTGCAGAAAACTTTGCAAGACTATAACCTTCAGTGGAATCAGCTTCGAGATGTTACAGTTGATGGAGGAAAAAACATGGCTGGAATGAGGAAGGGTCTGGTCGGGCAGATCAGGACTCAGTTGGAAGATTTGCAAATTCCAGGCGCTCTGTTCATACACTGCATCATACATCAGCAAGCACTCTGTGGGAAAGACTTGGATATTTCTTGTGTACTGAAACCAGTCGTTTCTGCTGTGAACTTCATTCGGAGACATGCACTCAATCAACGTCAGTTCCAGGCTTTTCTTGAAGAAATTGATTCTGATTTCTGTGACTTGCCTTATCACACAGCAGTGAGGTGGCTCAGCTGCGGTAAAGTCCTGTTTTGTTTTTACAAGCTCTGAAACGAAATAGATGTTTTTCTCACTGAAAAAGATAGAGCTGATCCATAGCTGTCAGATCCTACCTGGCTGTCAAAGTTGTCATTTTTGGTCGACATTACATCCCACATGAATGAACTGAACTTGAAACTTCAGGGAAAGGATAACCTCATCTGTGATCTCTACAGAATCATCAAAGGATTTCGGAGAAAGCTGTCATTGTTTGAAGCACAACTGGAAGGAGAAAACTTCTCTCATTTTCACTGTTTCAAAGAGTTTTGCGCTACAATTGCTGAAGATGTCAACCTCGATTTTTCTAAAAAGATTATTCGTGACTTGAAGAAGCATTTTTTGGAGAGATTTTCAGATCTTGACAGAACTGAGAGTGACATTCTTCTGTTCCAGAATCCGTTTGATTGTAACCTTGATGATGTGCCAGTTGAACTACAGTTGGAGCTCATTGATTTGCAAGCAAATGACTTGTTGAAAGAGAAGCACAGAGAAGGAAAACTTGTTGAATTTTACCGCTTCTTACCCGATGTTGAGTTTCTGAAATTGAAGAAATTTGCCGCTGGTATGGCATCATTGTTGGAACAACTTATGTCTGTGAGCAAACATTTTCAAAAATGAAGTATGTGAAGTCAACACATCGAACGAGATTGACTGATGAACATTTGAAAGCAATTCTCTTGATTGGATGCAGCAATTCCAAACCAAACATTGATGATATCTTGAAAGCCAAACATCAGTTTCACAAATCTCACTAACCTTTTTTTTTGCTGCTTAGTTTGTAAGATTCGGATATGTGCACACTAGGTCTGATGTAACTATATTTTTGCTAATGTCGCCTTCTTTGATAACTTTTTAGTAAATAAATATATTGGTTGTCTGTTTTTTGTGCATTGCACGCCACTCACCCATGATTAACATGGAATGCTAAATTTAGTGTTTCGTCTTTTTTCCCAGAGCTTTCGTTCTGGCTTGCAAGTATTGAACAGAATGATTATGTGGCCCGCTCATTCATTCTTTCAGTTATCTGGCCCACTGTGAAAAATGTTTGGTGACCCCTGATCTAGTCTAAAACTCATGCATGCAAGTGAACATTTTCAAACATATTCATAAATTATAAAAATTATCACCAAAATGCTTGATGGTAACAGTATTGCATTTTCCAGGATTTTATCATGCATTAGTTAGCATCTGCACAAGATACAAAAATTAACAGCCAATCAACAAATTCCTTATATTTTTTAAATAAGTGATGCAATGCATAATAAAATATCTGCATGTAACATTGAAATTCATTCTCTAATTCATGTTGCTTGCTTAAAATAATATCTGAATATGATATAACCATAAGCATTTTAAATTAATAACACATACTGGTAAGCAGAATGTTGACCTGCAGCAACAAGAAGCTTATTTCCTGTTTTATAGTGAATATAAATCTTTTGATTAATGGTTTCATCCATAATGGATAATACTAAAATACAATCAATAAACTTTCTTACTTGGACATTATTTATGCCTGAACATCCAGTCATGGCAATCTGCTCTCTGTACAGCTGTCTACCAGCTTAACAGATGTCTACTGAGTTGCAATCTTAAAATTGTTGGACACACTGACTTTCCTCAAGAAAGTTGTCAATTATACAATGAAGTAAACCTGCTATAATAATCTTTTCAAATTCCAGCAGGTAAACTAAAAATTAGCTCTCTGCAGAAAAACCAAAATAGTTGATTTACAAATGTCAATTTTTTTCTTAATGTATGTATTATAGTTCATCCAAAACTGTTAAACCAATGTCATTTTTTTTCTTCTTGCCTATTAATAAACATGCAAATTTTCACATTAAAAGTTATCAAAAATTTTTATTAAAAATGTCAATATTAAAAAACAGAAACACCTAACAAATGTATTCTAACCTAGTTAGAAATTCTGACTGCAACCCCACCAATTAAATGAAGCTATATACAGCATATTTTTCATAATTTTTTTAAAGCAGGTCCAGCTACAATTTTTTTCATTCAAAATAATATTTGTAGCTACATGCTATAATAGTGAAAATAAACATGGTTTTTTTAATTATAGTTTGAAAAAAACTATTACAACTGTTATAACAAAGAAAACAGAAAGTGTTGTTTTTTTTTAATATTTAAAATTTATTTGCATTTACTTATACGTACATAGCTTCTCAGTTATGTGGTGTGAATAATGACATTTTTTAAAATACGAATAGTAACTGGGTTTATCATGCAAAAAACATTTTATAAATTTTTTAGACTGTGAAAACAACATACATGTTGTCCCTTTCGGTAAACAGAATCTTTTAAAAAGAGCAGCATAGTTAATAAGGAAAAAAATTAAGCATATTTTATCAATTATTTATAACTAGTGTACATGCAGAAAAGTCAGTCAAGCATTTTCTCTTTATGTAAATAATACAAAACTATGAATTTCAAGTTTGAAAATTGTTGTTCATTTACAAATGCACTCTATAATGCAGAAAAAAGACAACAAAGCTAGCATTCTGCTATTTTTTTAAAACAGTATATCTCACTGATACAGCTCTCCTGAGCTTCATATAATCAAGGTTTTGGTCTGACAATAAGCAATTCCATTCTTTTTTTAAAAAAAAATATTTATATTAATGTCAATGATTATTACAGAAAGATCTTTTCATATTGAATGTAGCATAGATTAACACACATACTATGTATGATATTTATTTTAAACTATCATTAGGGTAGATACACACAGTGTACATAATTGTAGATTCATCAATGAAATATTCATATTTCATACATAAATCAACTAGTGCTGTGGTGGCAAACCTTGTGTGTGGCATGCCAAGTTATTACAAGTGACACATAAATCATTAAATTTCATTATGTAGCAATCAAGAGAATATGAAAGTCATTTATTTAACTGTTTGGCCAGATCACAATGATCCAACAACAATGAAATTGCATAACAATGGAACAGAAAAAGTGGCAAAGGCAACATTGTTCCTGTAGCTTCAGAGCTTCTTTGAGGTTGCCTACTGGGAAGATGGTCCTACAAAAAAGTATGCCTGACATATCTGGAGAGAGCCATTTTAATTTGTGTGCAATATACTTAAAAATATTTTGATACCGTAGAATTTAACAGACAGAATATAAACATAAGCAGACACTGCCCAAGTCTTAAATAGACCAATTCATTTATATAATATACTTATGATTTAAAGCTATAACAGGTACACACCAGATAAAACCTCATAGATAGCCATGCTTCTAACAGGTTATGGAAACTGAGAGATTTTGAAATGGGGCTGGGCAATGAGATATTGGTTAAAACCTGGCAAAGACAGCAGTTATAAAGCCTCCTGGATGTCTAAAGCCAACAGAACAAACACTTCAAACTGTGAAAAAGAGCATGACAAATTAACCCTATCAAAAGGCTGCAAATATGGTGTGGTGCAAGCAATTAGGATCAAATTTCCACAGCATAGAGTACAACAAACAAAACACTAATACTTTATGCCAGAGTTATCAACCACAATTGGCAACAAATTCTGCATTTGCAATGAAACTAAAAAAGATAATAAAACATCAACAACATAAGAAAGATGGATCATTAAGCAAAAGTGCATTGAATAAGTGTATCTATACTAGCAACAATCGCAGCCAAGTTTTTGTTTGTTTTTGTTTGTTTTACCCATTTCATTTATTTATCATTTAGCAGAAGCCACAGTTGAATGATAAAATAATGAGAACTACAGATAATAGAATATTCTAAAGATCATTTTAAGATCTTTTAGAGTTACCACTAACTGTCTAAATCTAAGTTAAAAAAGAAAAATAAAGTTTACACCTATACATTTCTTTGAAGAAAAAGCAAATGTTATAAACAAACTAAATCATGTTGATTTTACTGAGTCAGTAAACCAATGTATGCAAATTTTAGGAAAAAAAAAAAACTGCTTACATTTTTGCTTGACTCGATAAAAAGCCTAAAAAAATCTGCCTAACAACAATCCACCTGACATGTTTGGGTCACACTGTTCACCAGAAAATCAGATGAAACTGGATTTGGGTTTTCAAGTGTCAAATGTTTTTTAAAATTATTTGCTCTTTTCTGTACAGCTTTCATCCATTTCAGAACAGTTGCTTCAGAATGAAAGAAGTTATTTTATTAGCTCCATTAAATAATTTGAGACAATTCTGCAAAGGAAGTTAGTTATTCTCATAAGAATATTCAAAAAATGATTTACATTTTTGTACCCCTTAATTGTGTAATTTAGCATCATATTTTTAGATAAAGATAAATTCTTTAGAAACAGTTCCCTTAAATGTTTGTTGCAACATCATATATATTTTGACTATTGAAAAATTATGTTTATAAATAGCCTTTATTTTACTCTTACTCTTTGCATATTATTGAAAGAAAAATTATTTTAAATGTCTTTTGTAGATCTAAGACATTTGTTTACTTTCAAAATCAAATCAGATGTAATGTTTTAGCAAGGAAATTAAAAAAAAAAACAAGTTGAGCCAAATCTCAATATCCAATGCAAATTATGATTGGTCTTGTTTATTTGTAGGATGCAGAAAGAACATCTTTAATAAGATTTATTGAAAATATGTTTTAAGATCTACTGTTTTTATGCAACTGCTACCAAAATATGACTTTTTATACTTTATATAAGCAAATAAACAAAAACAAAACAATTACAGCAGATAAAAATGAATATTTCATAATAGCAAATAATAAAAAAAAAATCACATGAAAATATAATGACATATAGCTACTGAAAGGCTGGCTTTCAGTAGATTTGGGTAAAATATTTTACTCTGATCTTTATTCTTCTAATAAAAGTACATGAACACATATTATCACATCTTTATTTATTTTAAAAATTTCAAATTAAAATAAATAAATGAAAATGGTACATAGTTCATCATAGTGTCTAACGTTTTATTTCTTTCTGAAAAAATGTAATTATTTCTTTAAATAAAATTAATGCATATTAACTACAATCATCATCATGATTTTCTATAATATATTTATTATCAGGCTTCTCATATGGCTCAAACAGATAAGATTGGATTTGCTCTGACTGTTCACAACATTTATTACCTTACTCATTAACACTAATACTCCATCTGAAGCAACCCAAATAACTATTGTATTCATTAAAATACTGCAAATTTTTCCAAAGTGCTTATGAATAAATTCCCTGCAAATATATATATTAAACTAGAAATAAGCTCTTTGATAAGGTATTTCTGGGAAAATGTTGCTTATAAATTAGTTTAACTAATTAATTTACATTGGATTACCAATATTTAAAAAAAAATTATTGCAATGGACCTTTAGTCTATTTTACAATACAAATGGTATCATAAAGCAAACTTGTAACAGGAAAAATATTTTCTATACTAATATACTAATACACAGAGAGACACAAACACAAACAAACAAACAACAACACACAAACACACACACACACATATAGATGCTCAAGCATAATATCTTTCCTTATAACTTACTGCAATCTTTGCTTTTCAAGTTCTGCTTTCTTTTCCTTCTCTTCCCTTCTTTTGGCACGTATAATAAGATCATCATCACTACTTGAACTACTTGAGGAATAAGAACGTTGTCTGCAAAAAAAGAGAAAAATATTGTAATGATAAAAATACAACCATTAAACTTCAAAGATGACACAGTATGAAAGCATTTTGATGAGAATTCAATTACACATTAAACTAACTTAGAAGCAATATACCAGTAGCCCCACCAATTTCAAAATTCCAGTCTGAAAATACTCTAGATTTAAAGTAATCTATAATGAAAACAAGTGTAGTAACAAAGACATGTGATATATCAAAAAATGTTTGTGGAAAACAATTAATATGAGTACAGTTATCCCCCAGTATTCGCGGGAGTTTACGTTCCTAGAGCACCCACAAAGAGTGAAAAAACCGCAAATATTGGACGTGTGGTCCATATAAATGCCTATAAACGTCAAAATATAACGTAAAATATAATAAAAAAATACAAGTAATATATATAATAATAATAATTTAATAAACAATACAACACTCAGAGAAACACTCGAGATAGCTACACGCAGTAAACTGGGATGATGCAGGGTGCTGGGCTGCATCTACCTGAGACAGCATCTCGTGGGCAGCAGCCAATCAGCAGCAAGGAGAAATGAATAACACTCTTGGATTGGCTACTTTCAAACCTCCAGCAATAGTGTTTATTTTATATTGATATTTTGCTGAATTTACGTTAGTATTTATATTACAAAATTAGTAGATTATATTGTTATTAATAATTTAGTGCTAAAAAGCGTGAAAAAATATATATTGCCATGAAAAAAGCCATTAAAAATCACAGATGAGGCGGTTTCCATGAACAATTATTAGTTAGGTTCTAAGGAAAATTCTGTGAAAAACCGGGGCCACGAATGCCGAACTGCAATTATGCGGGAGTCGATTGTATTCACCTATGAAACCACCATTAGATAATGTGTGAAAATAACTCCAGCACAAGCATTAACAGGGTGATTTTTTTTGCACAAATGCAACAATGGGATCAAACCAGTTAAAGCTAAATGATTTATTCCATTAAAAAACTAGGGATTAACTCTCTTTGCACAACAAATAACTTTAAAAAAATCAACATTTTTATTACTGATAAATACAGGCTATACAGTTTAGTTAAAAGCCTGGATGCATAAAGTTGGTAGACTTTCATTTCAGAGCCAAGATACAAGTGCCTTCAAGGTCATATTTCAGAGAAACAATAATTTAATCCTTGTATAATGAAGTTGAAAAGGACTTTGCATTAGGGTAGTTAAAAGATATTTCTATAGCTTTAACAATGAATAGCTGAATCTCCAGAACTAAGTCAAAGTAAAACTATGCCCAAAATGGCATAAATTGTGCTGTGGTGGACATTAGCTGTCAAAATAGGTAAACTACAACTACATATTATATGTTTAGCACACAATAAATATTTGACTAAAAAGTGGGTTTGAGGCATGTAAATGTGGTTGTTTGCTTGGTCATGTAAGAGTAGTAGTAGCATACTTCCATTGAAGTGCAAAAGCCTCAAGTTTCCTCAAAAAAAAAAAGCTTGCTTTGTTGAAAAATGAACCAAAAGAGCTAATAATTGTTATGTCAACAAATGCTACAGGCCAGAGCTTGTTATTTTGGCCATCTGATATTATCAAAGATTTCATCAACAGTGAGAAGGCTACATACAGATACTATAAAGCCAATGAAAACGATCACTAACCTATTGTGCGATGCCAACAGTCCCACTGTCACTCTGATATTGCCATCAAGAATGAATTATGAAGACTGTATCCACATACCCAGATGAATGTATTTTTCAAAAAATCAAGTAGGCCATTCATAAGATATTGCCAAGATATGATTATAAAGATAAAAGTGTACAGGAATTCTTGGTCAATGCCATTATTTGATTTCTCTACTTTTCATCAGTGATAAAGAAAAACAATGTTTGCTGACTTGAGAGAACTTGAGAAGATCACTAAAGGTGCTGACAACCATCTAGTGCAGATGCTCACATTTTCAGCATATTTTAGAATGTCTATATAAAAAATTCAAGTTTACATTGCATTACATATTGAGTAAAAAAACATTACAAAACCACTAATATATTATTTCAAAATTTCTTTCAAAGGTTAGCAATGCTTTACTTCTATTTTTAAAACTAATATTTGTACAATTAAAAGTAAAATCAGATCCAGCTGAAAACACCCATCCTGATGTAACCTCAATCTGAACCAGACCTACATCAATTACTTGGTTGGCTTTCATATTATAAGTATTGATACCAGATCTTTCCTTCAGTAATCAACTGAACACGAAATATAACAATATAAAGAAGACTTGTATTTCACCTATCAATAATCCCTTGTAGAAATCCAACAAACAAAAGTACCATACTTGGCTAAATTAGGCAAAAGTGTCTTGGCCATTTCTGCTGCCTTATTATTTGGTAATGGGGTACTTTTAACAGCTGGAAACATTGCGTACATCATAACAGCACAAAGATCATGTCTTTACTCAGATAATGTTGATATTTTATTAAAGAGAACTTTAAGCTCATTTAGGAGTATAATAAAAGAGAAATAATTCATAAATGGAATCCACCTTTCACTTTCATGTTTATTTCTGCTTCAACTATGAAAGAAATAATTTTTACTTTAATGAATGCATTGTATCATGTGAAAGTGTACTGCTACACGCCTAGTAGTCATTAAAACTAAAAATCTTGTGAATTTTCTGCCAAATTAATTTTTATTTTAACTATTTATTTGTGGTCTCTTAAAGAAATAACTATTTTAATGCCTATAACATTTCTACTTTAAATCACAAAAAATGAGTCCCATCCTATGTCTACAATTTAGACAAACAATGAAATGCATATAAATAAATAGTGTTTTTTTAAAACAAGTTTTCTAAATATAAGATAAACATTTACACTTTAAATATTTGATCTCTTTATAAAAATAAAATCTTCAACATTGTATGACATTTTCCACATTATTCTCCATAGTCATTAGGGGGTCTGTCTACAAAATGTATTAACTTGATTTATTTCTAAAATATTTAGTAACTAAAATTTCACCTAATTATTTTTTTGTAAAAGCCTAAAGACAAAGATGTATTGATATTGGTAGATATCAGGAAAGCATTGATACTGATAACTGCCTAGATCCTCTCCCCAACAGCAACTCATGCAGATTGTATGAGTTATTAACTTCCATTGCAGAACAAAATGGATGAAGTTGGGAAAGTCCCTACTAAAACTCTTTATTTTTAGAAGTGAGAGAAAATCTAAACAGATGGCTGAAGAGGAGCAAAAAGAGATACCAGGGGAGTATGAAAAACTGAGCCAATCTCACAGGATTTAAGTGATTAAATTAGATATTAGTGAACAAAATCAGAAAATAATAAGAAAAAAGTATAAACTACTACTTGGAAGAAAATGGTAACATCAGTAAAAATTGACAATGGGAATAAATTATGGTCTATTAGATGAATTATAACAAAATTTAAGGTACAAAATGGAGGCATACTTCATATCAAAAAAGTAAACATTTAATATTAGTATATGCACATCATTCCAACTCTAGATATTTCTAAATGACATTGAAATGCAAGTTTTTGAAGAAAATAATATTAACTGCTTGTCAGTAGATTAGTATTTTCATTCACTTATTCCAATTTCACATCACTGCCATTTATCGGAATACTTGATTATGTATAATGATATAATTCAAATAATTCTACAATACCCAAACCTACAATTAGGCCACCTTTTATTTTTGTTTTGTTTACACAGTATTAATCAATATTTTGGTATATTTCCTAACTATTCAACCAACAATCCTTTCTTTTTTTCAAACTGTAAGGTGAATAAGACCATAAATTTATCAAACCAGAGAAAAGGAAAGAATAAACTTGTCTTGAAAAAGGGTTATTCACTCATTTGTTTTTTTTCTTTATTCAGTAAAATTGAGAATTAAATTAAACTATAAACATAATAAAAGTAAAAAGTAATGATTGAAATAAGCGTGGAAACCTTAGTACCATAATTCATTTGAACAACTATTTTACCGATAAACTACAAGAAAAAAGTTTGAAAGTATTGATTTTTCCATAACTCAATGACCCTTCTCTCTCTCTCTCTCTCTCTCTCACTCTCACACACACACACACACACACAACAATATCTTTCAGATATCAATTAGGAATTAGAATATTTTGGTGAGATTTTTATGTAGCCTCTTATTTATACGTAATATACAGATATGTTTTTGAGATCACTAATATCCTTAACCAACTAATGTATATGGATTTTTTTTTTGAAGCTAACCTTAGTAATGTAAAAACACATAAGAAAGTCAGTCATATGAAGCGCTTTTTGATATTTTTTCGTTCTTTTTAAATAACTCAGTTTCTTAAAAAGAAAAAAAACTTCATATTATAATTTCTCTCTGTCTGGTAATATTGTTTAGAGGTTTGTATTTATGAAACTGTAATAGTATTCTTAAGTATCGTCCATTCAATTATAAAAAGTAAAAATTTGAACGGAACTAAAATTTTCATTCAAGCCTTTTATCTCTTTTGGTAACTAACTTCTTGAGTGAGACTAAAAAGACACGATTCTGATGAAATTGAGCTGCCAAAAAAAAATGAATACTTGAACACAGACAATAAATAAAACGGTTAAAATGTAAATTTCACTGACCTGGCTCGTTTCCTGTCTTTTGATCTTGCGCCTATGTTGCCATGTCGCCCACTGCTACTGGTCGTGTGTGTTCTATCACGGGAAGGAGAGCTGGACCGCGAACGCACATGTCTTTTTTTGTGCTTTACCCGATGTCTAGTTCTACTTGATGATCTGCTTCGACTTCTAGAACGTCCCATTTTTCAATAAATACAGCCTAAAGTTATTAATTATGTAAAGAAAATAAATTCACTCCCATTTTTCAAAATGGTGGCTTGAGCATAGGGTGATGTTAAAAAACGAAGCTGATAATGAATAGATTACAAACGAGAAACGAAATAAATTAAAATCAAATGTCTAAATTTCTAAATAATACAAAAATCTATTTTCATTATTTTAGATCTGCATATTGTTAACTAATTATTAGATTTAAATTTGTAAAATATTCAACTATATATTATAATTCATTAAAATCAAAATTAATTTTATCATATAAAATTCTAGATACAAAGTTTTCGCTAGTCGAATACATAATTTAAAAATGTATGTTTTATTTTATTTTATTAGCATATAAGATATTTCTGTAGTAACAATTTGAAAACTGAATTATAAATGAATGGTTTACTAGCAATATAATATGTATTTTAATGAAATAATTCTAGTATTATTTTTTTTTTTTAATTAAAAGTAAATATGATCATGATGAGTGATTCTAATCAGGTTAGACAGACTCAGTTTGCTACTAACTAACTTACTACAATTTAAAGAAATGGCAGTATGAGTTAAAACTGTAAAAATAATTTATTCATCTCGATAAAAATAACTTCCAGGTATTTGCTTTTTGATCTTCAGCCATCTGTAGATTTCCTTTCACATCTAGAAATTTTTCTTTGTATTAAAAGCCTGTAGTCCACATTTTTTGTAATCCTATTTTTAACTAAAATATAATAATAATAATAATAATAATACAGAAGATAAAACTGTAAATTCACTTTTGAATTACTGCTGGTCTTCATCTGCAATATCGATTAGGTAAATAGTTTCAAAATTACTTTTAAGATATTTAAACGTTAAAGTTTTTTCATCCATAGAATTAAAGGATTGTCTTGAAGAAAAAAATCCCCAAAGCATTGATAGGCCTTAGACATTAAATAGATGATGCACAAAATTATTAATTTATTAATTAAATTCACGTAACACGCCTCAACGTTTTCAGCTGCAAAAAAAATAATTTAGATTGCGAGTTCTCATGGTAGTATAAGAGATAAACAGGAGTTGAAAGTTTTTATTATCAAGGGCGTCGGGTTTCAAAAGCATTTTTTGAAATTTTTGTTTTTGTTTTTTTTTCTTCAGAAGAGCGTTGCGTCTTTTATATCCCAATAACGAAGATAACCGATAATATTTTTTATATACGCGTAAAGGATTTTTACGTTACTTCAACAACAAACGATTTACTGCTAACAAATAATATAATTTTCTACATTTTTTTTTAAAACGTAGAAAAGAAATAATACATGATCCATCACTTGCGTAAAACTTAACCTCTCCGACCTTTGTTGCTGGTTTTATTTTTTCTCAATTTTGACATTCCGCGTCATTATTCTTTGCTAGAGAAAACGGATGCGCAATTTCCATCTTCTTTACCTAAAATCCATCAGGTAAAACAATTATTTTACTGTCGATAGACACAGGGGCGTAGCTAATAGGGGGCGGCATTTTTTGGTTGTCAAATTTAGTTCAGGACAGTATGTTACATATATAATGTATTTTTTCGTTCTATTTTTCCAGATATTATTTTTTTCCTGAATTTTTCGTTCAATTTTTAATGGTAGTTTTTTGAAAGGAAGAAAGTTGTTCTAAAATTTGCTCACTTGAAGTGAGTCACTTCCAATTAATTTTGAATTGAATATCAATATTTTCTCATTATATATTTGATCATTTTTATTTTCTAATAGTACTTTTTTTTCAAATAAATAAATAAATAAAAAATTAATTTTTTGGAGGTTTTGAAATTCTACGTTATTTAGAGGGCGGCAAATTCTACGACCGCCCCGGGCGGCACAAACGCTAGCTACGCCCCTGGACTCAGGCATGTATATATCATCGTTGTTTAGTGTAAATGCCCTTTGTGCTTCATCTGACATTGGAAAGATTGTGGTAGTAATAAGTGGATGAACTTTCTTTCTCGAATAGTTATAGATCCGGTTTGAGTAGTATGCAAAATGTCCAAAGACAACGATGAAGCATCTTCATATCACTTGGTATCGGCAATTCTTTAGGTCTCAGACATTCAGGATCAGGTCATAATTCACCATTCTCAATCACATACCACAAAATGCAGAGTTTCTTTGTTGAAAAGATGCTTTTATCTTCACTGAAAGTGATATTTACTTTCTCTGCAGCCACTTGAAATCTGTTCAGATTAAAATCATCTCCTCTTGCGACACCTCACAAATTGTTATATTGTCTAAGCAAGCATATGTTCCATCAAGATTATTGTCTTTAATGAAGGTATTCATGATACATTGGAAACATGCTACACCATTAGAAACCCCAAATGGAATTCAAGTAAACTGGTAAAGTGCTCCACTAGTCTTGAAAGCAGTAGAGGGCTTGTCTTCAGCACAAATAGTCACTTGATGGTATGCACTCCACAGGTCAATTGTACTGAAGATTTTATGTTGAGCAAGCTTGTGTACGGTTTCATCAATACATGGGAGTGGATAACCATCTAAGAGTGTAAATTTGTTTATAGTTTCTGAATAATCAATTGCAAGGCATTTCCTGTGGTTTTCTGATTTAGTAACAACAACCTGTGCTCTCCACGGATAATTACTAGGTTCAATTATACCTTCCCGCAGTAGATGTTGAATCTCACAATCTATGAACTTACAGTCATCAGAAATGTATCGACGAGATTTGACAGCTATGGGGTGACAGTCAGCTGTGAGATTAGCAAATAAGCTGGGAGGTTCCACATTTAAAGCAGTTAATCCACATATGACAAGAGTTGGGGGGGAGTTTTCCACCATAATTCACTGTCACTCACACTTTCATGTTGTCTTTGAAAATCTTGATCTAAAATCACATCAGAACACAGGCCAGGCAATACTGATAGCTCACAATGTCTTCATATACTACACCTTGTATCTCAATTTGCACTTTGCAGTATCCATCTGTTTTAGAGGCAAGAAAGGATGTAGCCATAGATACTGTTTTTGTAGAATTAAATACTTGAAATGAGTGTTCCTTCACAACATCTGGGTGTATAAAAACTATCAGTGATACCACTATCGAACATGAAGCCATTAATGTAGATGGAGTTGAGAGCAGGTGGCAACTCAGTAGGTGTAGTAGCAGCCGAAGTTACGCAAGTAATTGCTAGTTGAATTGCAGAGCTGGAGGTTGACTGTGTAGTCGAATTTCGACGCCCCTTACATACACCAGCATAATGCCCCACTTTCTTACATTCGTGGCAAATTGCTTCTCCTCGTGCTGGGCAACGAGACCAGGGATGTCTGTTTAATCCACAAAAGAAACAACGACCAACAGCAACCGACAACTGGGAATAAGGTAAAGTTCCTGTATTTTCAGTTTGCTTAATTTCAGATACTGCTGACGCACTGGGAATTGACTCAAGAGGGACCGAATATGATTCACAACAACTCTGAGCAGCATCTAAGGCTCTGGCTTGATCAAACATGTTGCTAATATCAAGTATTCTGTTTTCCAACAAACGCTGCCGAATTACAGGTGAGTGTAGGCCAGTGATAAAGGCATCCCGTGTAGCTTCATTTCGATGTGGTTGAGCGGTCACAGATTTAAAGTTACAGTCCTTAGCGAGTGTGTGTAGGGCTTGAAAATATTCATCAAGGAACTCACTTGGCTGCTGTCGACGAGTAAATACTTCGTTGGTGGGTTTCACAAATATCTTGTGCTAATGTAGAGATTGCGTCTTCATAAGTGGAGCATTCAGATATAGGTTCATATAACTTCAGAGTCACTAAATTTGTCAGCATGCTCAGTTTATCTAATCCTTCTTGCGGAAGGACAGCGATGGAATTTTCGGATGTCTTCAACCAGTGACTCCATCCTTTGGCAGCCGTACTCGAACCTGGGTCTGTGTCTAGACGCTCTGGTCGCAACAGACGTTCTATAATTCTAGTGTAGAATTAAAATTATGTCTGTATAAATTGTTGTAGTTCTTCTGTAAAACACAGGCTGTATTACCCAAATTAGAAGGTTTATTCAGACATAAAATCCAAGCACACAAGCAATAACGACCACCATGATGAATGATCATCAGATCGTGCGTGTCGCTTACAACAAACACAAAGCACAAATGTCGCTTACAACATTACTACAAACTATGACAATTTGAAATAACCAAACTTCTCTAGGTGATAATGACATCATACAATGCAATTGGATTGAATATGACCATCCACTAAGATATATTGAATGCCTCCTTGTTCTGTACTATTCACAGTATTTTACTACTTCAGCAGGGGAACTGCAAAATTGATATCTCTATGGAAAAGTTTATGCAAGTAGCTATGTGATGTTGGAAAATTTGTGAAACTTGTTAATACTATTTCTTTGTTAAGAATCATCATTTTTCCACTAAGAAATTTTATTTTTCATGGCGATATGTTTTTTTTTAACATAGAAGATGTAAGATCATGCATTTACTCTCTCACTATTAAACAAAACAATGTTGTGGTGCAATTTAAAATTATCTATTTTGTATTGGCAAGTGGCCCATTTGCCAGCAAGTTACATCAAGACAGGAATGTTTCCTAAATAAACAGCTTTGAATCAGGTACAGAAAATAAAATCTCTTCCACATCAAAGTATGCAACCATTCTATTTTCTTTTTGCTGGATAGACTGACTGGTTGTTGAGCTGCTTCATATTTTTCCAAATAGTTGATACAGTTGATGATTTAGTGCCACACCCTAGAGTGATGTTTTTTATGTTTAGTCTATTACTTCTCAACCTGTTTAATTAGCTTAACCTTTTCTGCAGGGATTAATTTGTCAATTCACTGGCTTTGCAAATATCAGAATCTTTGAGTGTCAACACAGAAATATTTCAGTATGAAGTGGCACTCTATAGCACTGGACTGTATTTGCTTTTTGAAAGAGTCTGCTGCTGACTTCCATGTAGCCATATATTCTTTGATAGCAGCAGTCTTCTGTACTGTACACATGCACACCACAGTAACTCAAAGGAAGTTTGTGAGTTTAATATTCTTTTTTGCCTAAAATTCAGCATATTTTATTGACCAATTCAGAGATTCTTGACATTACTTGTTGTATCTACGGCTTTATTCTATTTAACTGGTGAGAATGGTCAATTCCTTCATACAAATCAAGTTTTTAGCTAACTGAATTGAAGTAGAAGATATTGAGATTTCAGTGTAGTCTAAACTTTGAATTGGTATTTATTATTAAGACTACCTGAACAATAAGACTATTAACTTTTATAGTGAAAATTAAATTTGTTGATTTTTTGCTTACACTAATCAAATATTGTTTTTTAAGGAAGTTCAATTGGCATACTATGAGACAGGAAAGTTATGGTGGTTCTAAACTTTTATAAGTCATTTCTGAAAAGTCAGTATAAATAAATCTATAAATATTGTATGTGCAGGTTATTATAAAATTCTACAGTTTGGATTTATTAAAACAAATTATAGATATACAATAATTTTAATTCAATTTGTCTTTTATTTTTTTTTAGGATTTACATACTTGAATTGGTAGAAAAGTCTTCATTTGATTTTAATTTAGTGGCATAGCATGTAGTGTACACTGCTAATTTTAAGATACGTCTAATCATGGTGGAATCATTATATGCAAATATTATGGACATGTTGTCAAGTTAGTGGCTACAGTAACAGGAATGCACAGACATGTATTTTCCCATCTAAGCAAGCACCTTAGACCAGTGAGTATACAATTCCATTTAAAAAAGACAAACTAGCCAGATAGAATTGTTTTTAAATTTATTTATCTAGTTTGTTTGTTTTTTTTTACTTAACATAAACTGCTAACAAATTAGTTTATATATTGCAAATTTTGGTTGACATAAGTCAGTGGTAGGTGGACTACTAAAGTCAAAGACCTGAGTCTGATTTCCATGTGGACTGGCTCAGTTTGGTTTACCTTCTTGGCATATTTTTTTTGTTCTTTCATCAGCCAGTGCATGGATTTTGTTAAGGTATTACAGCTTTTATCCAGATCTGAAAATGAAAAGTTCTAGTGTGAACTTATGCTCATGACTTCCCATGCTGTAAAGTGGTCATGCAATCCATTTGGTATTCACTTTACAGCTTGACTGTTTCTGTGCAAATCTAGAATCTGATAGGATGGATAAATGTTATACCTGTATTAAAATAAAGTGTAGATAACTGCAGTGTTTACATTACATTGTGAAAAAGTTATTTTGACAGTGGTCAAAATCAAAATTGGTATGTGGTACATTTCTACATTAATCAGTCAAGTACTTAGTTTTAATTTCTACTAACCATCACTAAATTTTGTTCCTTCTTAGGTTATCTTTTTAAAAATTGCTAGGTTAGTGAAGGCATGAATCAAATATGTATTGAAGATGTATCCGTAAGAATAGGAGTAAAAAAAAATTTGTATTTGGCAAAAAAATGCCAAAAAATAATGTTCAATTTTGCAATATTAATGCTTAGGTTTTTTTTTTTTTTTTTTTTACTTTTTCAGTTAAGTAAATCTTATTTATTAAATATGGATGATGTTTTAAAGAATTAAATGACCAATAACCATGTAACTAAGTAAATTTTAAAATATGAAACAAACATTAATATCAAATATCTTTATAGTCTACTCACTTAGAATAAATTACTCCATGCATCAGAGACAAATTCAAAAAGCTATTTGTTTAGTGCAAAACTTGAAACATCGAAACAAATTAATTCTATACAGTTGAATATTTCAAAATCCAATCTATAGAGCTGGGTTCTAAATTAAATTTTACAACATGTAGTCATTATGATATTATTCCTGGCTTATCATATGTTCCAATTAATTGCAAAGCCTTGATATATTTTTTTCTTTTGAATTCTAGAAAAATCAGTGTTTTCTTCTTTACTCCCTGCATTGTTCATGGCTTAAAGCAATGAAAACCAATTTTTACTTGTTCAAAATGAAGCAAGCCAGTGAAATTTGTCTTTGCGTTTAATATTGTCTTTTTTTTCTTATAAAGTTTCATCTTACTTTTTACTGGTCATTTTTTTAAAAATTAAATTTCCAATAAAGCATACATATGAGCACAGAATAGCATTGTATGGAAAATTTTTTTATTTTTCTATAATATTTCTAAATTTATTTATAACCAAGTGAATAGCTTTAGTTTTATTCCAGATGATGCAAGTACTGCCCATGTGGTTATAAAAATACTAAATTATAGAAGAGCAGATTAAGTACACTTAAATTTTATAATTAATGGTAGAGATACTTGATAATTGTATGATCAAATTGTAGTTTTCAATGTTCTATGTATGTTAAAATGCTTTAGATTATTATTTGAGTGGTTGGTGATCTGGAGGCTGACTACTAGATCTAGATTGCCATGGTTGAGAGTCCAAGTTCAAATATTGGTTGGGACTGGCTCATACTATATTACCAACTGATTTCATGGATATTTCCCCACATCTATAAATATATAATTCTAAAAAGGGTTTTCACATAAGTGTGGTAATTTTGATGGTAACTTTTATCGGGCTTACACCTTGACCAGTGCTTGAGCTCCTTACTGTACATATCTTGCCTACTAAAACTGTGTTGTGTAATGTCCTTAGACCTTCAAAGTCAGAAAGAGTAAGAGTTCGTGAAGAAAAAGATTAGCTTAACCTTTTATATTCAGGGATGCTCAACCAGTTTATTTGGAGCCACGCATTTGCTGGTAATGTGTGGACATCATTGCTCATCACTGTTAGAATAGCTGTATATGCCCAACTCTCTAGCTAAGGATCTGCTGCTGCTACAAACTGTAGCTGTGCACTATGAGGGACATGCTAAGGCAGTTTCATTGGTTATATTTATTACCAGGTTTATTTCTGTTATCTTGTTTTTTTAATGGTACAAATTTTAAAATAAACTTTATTATAAGAAGCTATTAAAAATAAATGAAGGATACTATAAACATTACATTAATATTTAAGTTTGGACAATTAGATGTAAAGTCATCTCATTACTAATCTTAAATTTGGGTAATCATAATTATTATAGCAAAAAAAATAAATTATCAAGACCTTTGAACAATTAAAGAATAGGCAAGCTGACATTTTTTTTTTTGTACTGTATCTACATTTATTTTTCAGTATGAACTCATTGAGTCAGCTGTTTTATATCATGTAAAAACAGCATTTAATTTATCTTAAGACAAAAATGTATCATTTATATGAATATTGCTAAAGTCTATAATTTAAAGATTACTGGTATGATTGTAGTGTGTCATTTCTGAACTAGTCTGTCTTCTTTCTTTTTAAAATTATTAAGTATAATTTTTTTAATGTGTAACAGAGTTTATATGAATTAAGAATTCCTGATAGTTTTTTTCTGTATGATCTTTTATTTAAAAATTATGAAATTGCCAAGGAAAATATATGTTGTCCTAATGTGTGCTTGGTTTATTTTCCCTGTAATCCCTTATCATATACAATAAACTTTATTCAGTACTTAGCTAAAATGTGCATGATGTCACTATAAGAACACCTGTCAATTTGCAAAACCATTTGTACCCTGCATATTTTACCTCATTGTCATTTTAATGTTTTGTTCCTGTAATCATCCAAACAGATTATGATTTAACATTGGGTTTGAGCTTTAGCCTGGATGAAGCAGCAGATTCTGTCTGAATGAAGTGATTTTCTCAGATATGTGCAGGTTGGTGTGCAGCCAAGCATTGGCATGTTGCATCAGCATCTGTGATATCTCCAGATTTGGGCAAACTCTTTGGATGATTTCCAGTATTTGCAACATTTTGATGTAGAACTTGAGCTTATTTTGGTAATTTTGGATATGAAATCAGTGAAGATGAGACTTGCATTACCAAAAACACCAGGCCTTCCTTAGTGGAAGTCTGAACTTTAGACTCCTTTTAAGAAGATTCTTGGTGGTGCCACTTCATAGTTTGACATTTGATTTCTGGGAAATGATGATGCACTTACATCATATATTTTGGTAATGAACAAGAGAAATGCATCAAAATGCTTGAGCAGTTCAGCACAAGTGTCTTTTTGGTTTTGTTTGAGAAGGTCACATGCATGCACACATTTCAAAGTAACCTAGATTTTGGATAATCTTGATGATTGCTGGTTTTCTAATACCCACAAATCTTCATAATTTCTATGTGCCAATGTTCCAATTGTTCTAAGTTGTCGTGTCTACTTTACATATTTTTGTTGGTGTTACTACTTTTGTAGTTATGTCATTGTGTGGTCTATTTTTTGTGTCAGTTTCTTCACTCTGTTGTGGTTTTCCCACTATTCACTCTCTGCTCACTTTACAGAGAAGGTCTAAATAAATATTTTTTCAACAGCTAGTGAAAGTCTCATGTTGGACACTCCATCTGCAGTAAGAAATTTAATCACAGTACTTTGCTTTGAATGCAAATAAAAGGCAACAACTAATTTGGACTGGCACAGCTGTCAACCAATGGCTCGTAGCAAAAATAAAGCAACAAAAATGAGGGAAATGTATGAACTTTTCCATAGAAGTTTGTTTGCCAGCCTTCAATGTGTATGTTCAAAGTGAAAAGCTGACAGTCAGTGTTTTCCTACTCACCCTCATATTCAGTTTTTTTTAGTGAATAGTCATTATGTCTTGTAGTTTCTGTAAGTTAGTGATTTCATAGCATTACCAGTTTGTGTAGTTACGTTTACTTTTTGAATATTATTAATCTAAATGGAAGTATAATTTTGCAATAGTGGACAATCTGAGTGGGTTAAGCTGAATTAACTTTTATTTGTATGACTGAACAAATAGATTATACCATCTTAAGAGTAGTACTGTTGTTGTTATATATTAATCTACATTCAAATTATTTTCGGTTGTACAAATAAAAAATAAATAAATAATGATAATTTTGGTAACACAAATGAATACAAAACATTCCTTTCTTTGGAAAGATGTGGATGCATTCACAGTAGCATATATTTCTTTCATCTGCTTTTAAAGCTATTCATTGTAAATTTTGGTTTTAGTTTTCAATATATAATGCTACTAATTTATGCCTCTAATGAAATAGTTATAATGTGTTTATATTTGTTTCAGTGAGGAAAATAACTCATTTGGTTGCTTTGAACTCATTATATTCATCAAAAACTGCCTTGGTAGTAAGTAAACAACCCTTAGTATAATGATTGCAATCTGTTTGCTATTGGAAGACTTTGAAAGATTCTGATGTGCATTTCACTTTGATATTAATCTTTTCTCATTTATGTTGGCCAAAACTGGCTGCAGCAGACTGTCTGAAGATGACTGGGCACTGATGAGTCTTTTAATGATCACTCCAGCTGTGCAGAGGTAGTACATGTAGAAGAATGCTAGTCTACTTATCCTTCCCTCTGCTATTTATATTGATTTTTCTCATGAAATTATTTTCATGGTGATGCTACAAACATGAACCATGTATGTTAGTTGTTTATTTACTTGATACAGAGCAGAATCTAACAGTGAATCTTTCCCTTTTGGTTTTTGGGAGGTCTTGAATGTTCATACCTCTGATGTCATTTAGTTGTTTGGACAGTAGGGTGTTGATTGTTTGTGGCTTTTTCAGAAATTCATGAAGGCCAGTGTATGAAAGGATGAGTCTTTAGGTAAAAGTCATGGAAATAACTTTCATTTTTATTATTTTTACGAAAAACTCCCCCACCACTGCAACTTTTAATATTTTTGCATCTGTTTTACATTTTCAGATATCACTTATTCATTTGTGCAATTATCTCGCGACAAGTTTACATACTTTATGATGTCTTATAAACGCAGCAAAAAGAAATTGACAAAAGTGGAGTGATATGGAGCAAGAATTTAATCCATTACAAAAAGAGCTGCTCTTCCAGAAAAGGCTTAAAATTATTAGTAAAGCCTTGCATGATTATGTGCGAATGCCAACACAAGCCATGATTATTGGCAGATACAAATATCTTGCTGAGCAAAAGAAGGAGAGAAGGAAGCGAGTTGATATTATTTCAGAAGAACTGGTGACTCTTTGGTCAAAATTGAACTTTCTATGTATCACAAAGAAATCAGTAAGGAGGAAAATTGAGAATCTGCTTGTAAAGCATGACAAGCACTTAAAAAAACCAAAAGCCAATGATAAAGAATTTTTGCTGGAGTTTTTGACCTCACCAAAGCAGATGGTATATGGCTGAGTGCTGAGGACAAGAAATTACATCAACTACAAGTAAAGTCTAAGGGGGCTATTGGTTATGTCACTGAGAAGACTGGGTCCACCATCCAAGCAAGATGGCTTTGCTAAAATCTCAGGCAAATGAAGTGGGAGCCTTAACATTAGCAGCAACATCATCATCAGTATTGAGTTCTTCCTCCAGTGGCCAGAAAGTGATGCTACTGACACCACTGCTGAGGATCAACCACCAAGAGAAGAAGAATGGGAATTGTCACCACAAAAGAATAGCGAAGATATGAATCTGCCAGAACTGCTGCAAGCTTATCACGAAAACAAAATATTTCTCTGAGAAAATCTGCTAATTTGTGTCGACAGCTGTCAGATGAGGGCTACAAGATGCCAACTCCATCATATGCTGCTGTTTATAGAGAGAGAGAAAAGACAAATGTTGCAGACCCAGAAAAAGTAAAAGAAGACCCTGAAGAATGAAGATTGGGTGTTGCACTTTGATGGAAAGAAGATAGGCGAAAAAGAACTCCAAGTTGTTTTGCTCAAGAATGCTGAAAAGAAATCCGGTTGAAGGTAATGCAATTGCATGATGGCAAAGCAATAAGCATCTACAATGGTCTTGTTGAAGTTCTTGATGAGTTTCAACTTTGGCCAAGAATTCTGATGATAATAACGGACACTACGGCTGTGAACACTGGAAGACTTGGTGGTGTGGTAAAGCGGTTAGGACAGGAATTCACAAGAAGAGGGCTTCCTTTACCACAATATGTTGGTTGTCAGCACCATACTGGACACAATTCTCAAGCACCTCATGAATGACAAGCTTCCTGGGAGAACTACTTCATCTGAAATATCTTATGAATTTGCTGATCATCTAATTCGGAACTACAATGAGCTCCGCCAAAATTTTCTTCAGAGTGAAGAACTGTTGAAAGTGAAGGACCTCAAGTGTCGATGAATGATGCAATATCTCTATGACTGTGCTGTTACTACAAGTACTATTGTAAGAACAGAGCTTTTCCCTTCATAAAATTTAAAAAACTACCTGCGATGAGCAATGCTAGATGGAATTCACGGGGCATTCTTGCTCTTTTGTCTTTCATTCTTTTGCCTGAGTATAGAGAGCAGCCTCAAGCAATCTGTGATTTCCTGTCTGGCGTGTGGATGGATATATGGTTTTCAGCTCATCAATTCTGTGAGGAAGATGCTGCCAAGGTTACGGATGCAGTAAAAGCATTAAACTGCCAAAAAGCTTTAAACAGTTTGAATAATTTCTGGAGCCGTCAGGCCTCAGTGATTCCAGGTGTTCAACGATCAAATATCTGTGCTGAACGAGCTATAAGTTACTTAAAAGAGATCACGTCTACTTGCAAGTCCATTGACAGTCCAATTTACGATTTCTTGATTCTAATTCTAATTGATGTGTACTTTTTGCGTACTCTCTAATTGCATTTGTATTCCTGTAGTTGTTATTTCATGATTACCAGTGGAATAAAAACAATTTCTTACCATATTTTATTTTATTATAAAAGACTTATTCATACAATAGTTGTAGACAACATACGTCTTTTCATTATAAATATATTATCTGAATGTTTTTGATATGCTGACTTTCATTTACTTTTGGTGGGGGACATTTTTCCAAAAAATATATTAATGAGACTTGTTTTTATTCATTTTACCCCAAAACTCATCCTGTAGGACCATGGCCATAACATGTCATGACAGAATCAACACTCTATTGGACAGTGATGAAGAAACAACAAAAGAATCTATTGGTTGAGAGCAACAACAATGATGAGGAGAAGAAGGTTGTCAAGTAGAGTTTGAGCCATTTGCAGCCAATCAACATGCCAGTGTTTTTTGTAGTCCACAATCCCAGGGATTGTTTCACCTGATAGTGTGAGGCCAGTGGATTTCTTCCATGAGCTAATTTTTTTCACTACATAACTGAAGAGTTAGACCACTGGTCAAACAGACTCAGGGGAGTTAGGCAGAGCTGACAACACTTGATATGGACACAATGCTTTACCATTTCTTATTTTAAAAGGAATAATTTCTAATAATGATAATAATAATAATAACATCATAGTGATTTTAAAATGGTATAGAGCTCCCTTTCCATTTTAAAACGTAATTTTTTCGAGGTTAAAAAAGCTCTACTATTTACATAAATATTATTTATAAATGTAACATTTCCTCTGGATTTGAGGATTTAGGGCAATCCTGTAGAATATACTCTACCTTTGTGTCTAGAGACAACCTACAGAGTTGTTTTAGTCCATAATCTCTCCTCTATAGTTTATTGTAGTTGCATGTCAGCTTGGTAATATCAAGAAAAATCATTAATTTTTTTTGAGATTATTTTAATGATGGTTTTTCCATCATATGTATTTTTATGTTCTTGCTGCTGTGCTTGTTTTGCTTCCTAATCTGCATTTTAATTTCTGCCAATGTTACATTAAACAGGAATCCCTGGATGACTAATTACCTTTGAATGGGCATAGCATCTAAAAGAAATATTGTTAGTAGTAAAATCTTCTGCAAATGGAATATTAATTGCTGCTTTGAGTGTTTCACATTCTGCCTTCTAGTTATCATAAATAATACCTGTATAATCACTTTGCTACTTCACAAACCCACTGTGGAATCGTATGTTATCTAATTTCTCCACCCGTAGTATCTTAGCAGAGTATGGATTCATATTCACTCTGCAATGTTTTAACTGAGCATCTCCAAAGTAAGTTTTTTTTTAAATTTAACTGTATTGCTTTAATTTTGTATTTATTTTAAATTTCTACAATTATTGTTTTGACTTGACTTATGAAAAATCTTTTTTTTTTTCATTCTAGGCTGTGTTTGGGTTTCATAGAATTAAAGATTTTCCTGCTACTGGTTTGTTATGAACTGGGTTATTTCTTCAATGAAGGACAAAAGCTGAATTGTAGAAGGAATTTATTATATTCTCTGAAGGAAGAATTCCTAATGATTTTTTAGAAGCCATGGATTAATATCCCCTTATTAATAATAGGAAATTATTGATGTCTTACCTTTGGGACTATGAGCTGTTCTTTGCCTAAGGAAAACTCAGTCTTTTATGTCTTCTGGAAGGTTTGAATCATCTTTGATAACAAAAGCAGTTTTCTCTTTCTTATCTTGCAGCACTTGTATTCCTGATTCAAAAAAATGTTTTCTCTAGTGCGAACCACCTAACCCTCCTTGTCAACTCTCAAGACTGCTTTTTATACTTTAATAGGTTCACTGATGTAGTAGTAGCAGTGAACTTCAGGTGATTCCAGATTCAAAAATGCTAAATTATATATTTGACAAACTTTCATAATTGTTTGCAGTTTGAACCTTTCTTTGTAGATCTGTATTTTCTTCACTATTTTAGCTTTAATTAGTTTAACAGAAATCTTTTAGGCTTTGATTTAAAGTATGAAATTTCCATTTTATTTTTTGACAACATTTAGAAGTTTCAAAAATATGCTGAATTTGTTTCTTTGTTTGTAGGACCTACTGCTTTTAATATTTTGGCTTTTAAATTAACCTAGTTATTCATTAATTTAAATTTGAATAATTAATGGTTATGTAACATTAAAATTTTTAACACTAGTTCACTACACTTTTTACTTATTTATTTATTTTAAGTCTCATAAATGTTTTGAATTTTGAATTATGGTTTTTAGATCAGTATTACTTTTTATGTTTTGACTTTCAGCAAGTCATGTGTATCAACAGAGGGTGAATAGAATTTGATTTTACAGCACACTAATATTTTCCATTAAGGGATGATGTATATCAAAGCATTTTTAAAAAATAAACATAAAGATAGATATTATGGTGACATTTTAATTCTGTAACTCATTTTAGCTCTGAATCTACTTTGTTTACAAGACTCATTAAAGCATAAAACTTTTTTTTTTGCCAACTGAATAAAAATAAAACAGTAAAGTATACCTTTGTACCATCAGTATAAAATTATTTTTTGTTATCTAAAGGTTCTTTTCACATAACATTTACTGGCATCATCTTATCTATATATCATCAAGTTATTTAGTTCGAAAGAAACAGTTGTTCTTTTTTTAAATTTGAATTAATGGTCATTATTAGAGTTTTGGTATCTTATTTTCATTGTAAATTGAACCAAAAAACAAATCTCAGCTATGTTAAGATGACAGGCCAAAGTTTTTTTAGCAGAGTTCATATGAATATTTTCAATCAATGTGATCATTTTCAAGTATGGAAAAGTGTGTGTGAAAACTTGGGTTTCACATTGGATTTATAACAAAGTGATCTCATTAACTGAAAAAATTTGCATGAACTACTAACATAAGATCTTTTTGTGTGTGTGCTGGTGAGTGACTTCTTTTTGAAGAGGGTTGGTTACTGAATTTGTGCACAGTCTCAGGGTGGGGCATAAGCCTTGACTCAAGGCTGAGGACCATGCTGGTGATTCCTCCATCAGCTAGGGAGACTGCAATATAAGCCTCCAGACAGTCAGGCTTGTCAAATCAACAATGCTGATCCAACAAATCCCTAAACTCTAAGACAAGAAAGGAAGCCTGGTCAGGCACCAGAGCATGCCCTGATCTTTTGTTTTTGTGGTTGTGGTGCTAGTGTAAGCAAAGCATGTTTTCTCCTCTTAGAGGAAAAGATAGGTTATTAAATCTGCATGCAGCTTCAAGTGGTGCCTAAGTCCTTGAGTATGATGCCCTTTGGCAGTCATATAATTCCCACACAAGGCTGAGGATCATACTGGTGCTTGCTCCCCAGCAAAGAACCCTGCAATACAACTCCCAGGCAGTCATGCCAATTGAACTGGAAATGCAAACTCCATGGAACCTTAACTCCCAAGCATGATAGCAAGCCTGCCTTGCTTTTAGCCAGAAAAGGCTGAGCCTATCTTCTTAACATTTTATCTTTGGTGAAAGATGTTGCTGTTTAAATTTCTTTCAGTCTTCACTTTGTTTCAACCAAGCACTTGACAGTTTCAAATACATTTTCTTCTAACTGATTGTTTAGCACTAAGAATAAATGAAAACTTTATTTTGTTTTGAAAATTAGAATTCTGTCTGGAATTTTAAGTGTTATTAAGATTAAATTTAATCTGATTACCTGTAATTTCATGTAGTCTGATTATTTGGTTGTAGTTTCTATTAAAATTATAAAAGGTTGAACAAAGAAAATAATAAATACAATAAACAAAAACTTCATAACTTATGGCATGATGTCTTTGAACTATTTTTATATTTTGTTTAACATTAAAGCTAATGCATATACTATTTTCCCTATTGGTAACTGAGCTTGCAACAACTGACAAAAAAAAAATGTGTAAATGTTTAAAAATATATATGCTGGTCTGAGTGAATTTTGAATCATGGATATTGTCATTTATTTTCATTTTGGAAAGTTAATATTTTCTTTAATTATAGGCTATAAATAGTGAGATGATTTAAAAATTGAAGCAGAGATAGCTTCCCAAAACTGTGTCACATATGTTTAGTAAGTCACCAAATTGATATTGAGTATGTGAATCAAATAATGTTTAATCTAACTCAACCACCATATACATTTATCCAATCAGTGTAAGTATGATTCACATTCCAGTATATCATTGATATGAAATCTGGAACAGAATCAAATTTCTTTAACTTGAAATAAGTTCTGATAGGACTAATTGAAATAACAAGTGCATGATCAGCTAATGTAGCAATAAACAATGATAAATGTTGGCTCATCAGTTAAGATGACTACCAGACAGTGGTTTCGTGGACATTTTTCACTAGTTATTACTAAACTGGTTGATTATGTCATTATTCTAAATATTTTAACATAAGTTCTCACTAACAAAACTCAAAATTCACTTTTTATAAAGAATTTTTATTCATGAAATGCAGGACTGTTATGGTTATCACAAAGCAAAATCAAAAGACAACAAGCCTTTTAAGACAGAAAAGACTATGTAAGTGCTGGTTGTATGTCTGATATTGTTTGTTATGAATAAGAAACTAAGAAGAAAAAACTGAGAATTTTGGACACTGATCAAAAATTATTTTTAGAAGTTTATTCAATAATCTCATTGACACAAAAGCAGAATTTTACATTGTCTATGATATTTATACCTATTTCTAAAATAGCGTTTTCCTTTTTTGATTTCTTATATTGGTGCATAACTAAATGCGAAAGGAGTAACCAGACTTAAAGAATCCTCCTGGCCATTGGAATTTGTCTTTCTATCTAACGTCAAATTCTGCTATTTTTTCTCTCATAGTTTTGACTGTTCTTTGAAGAATTGATTGACAAAGCTACAGGCCAATTGTAAATATGTTGTCATTTGATGAATTCCTGAATCTTGTTTGTCAACGAGAGAAAATGGACTTGATATTTTGCCTCTGGAATAATGAAGCAAAAGTTTGTAGTAGTTTCTACGATTTATGGTTTCATGGACAAACAAAATTTCAGGATCTGCTTCTGAACTTTAAGAATGCTCTCATATGTTAAGTAATGCTAATCTTCTGTAGATATCCATAGCTGGACCAAGTACAAACTGTAAAGTTTTTCACTGTTTTGCCTGGTTGGTGTAGTCTTTGGTTTGCATGTATTTCAAGATACTTATTTTTTTTTAGCATGGCTCAATTTAGGATAATATATTAGATAGCTATCTACTCTCTATGTTGTACATTTTGACATTTTTCAAGAAGGTGGAGGAATATCCATCACTTGTAGTACCACATATTCACTGAGGTTATGTGTCACCTATGGTCAGAAAACATACCAATTACTGGGAGTGGTTTGCTCGTTTGGCCGACAATATAGTATATTTTTTGCATGGTAACTTAGAACATAGGGCAAAGATTTCAACAGGTGTAAAATTTTGAAAAAATTTGCAGTCATGCACAACATCTCTTTACATAAGCAAAGTTGTATTTCTTCATATCCAAAGCTAAAATTTTGTATTCATGTCCACAACCTTTCAAAAAGAGTAACCAGTAATGCAGTTTATGGCAAAGCATTTTCAAATAACTGCATGTG
Source organism: Nautilus pompilius (assembly GCA_018389105.1). Lineage (NCBI taxonomy): Eukaryota > Metazoa > Mollusca > Cephalopoda > Nautilida > Nautilidae > Nautilus > Nautilus pompilius. The sequence goes on from JACATO010001618.1 coordinate 171,556, forward strand.
AACATGGAGTAGTTTATCAAGAACCTGTTTTGGATCAAGTCACTAAACCAATCAAATTGACCCAGATTTATATATTGAAGCAGGAAAACTTTGTCACTAAAATTATCAACATTGGCTTTGCTGCAAAAATAATGATTCAGGAAGCTGAAACAAACAATAAAGTACCTCCAAGCTAGTTTTTTGAGGTAACAGAATGAACATTTCATTCCAGAAGGTATAACTTTCAAGATACTTGAAAGATGACCATTCCAGTAAGTATCCAGTTGTCAGGTACCTAGTGAGTCTGGACTTTAAGTTCATGATTAACAAAACAGATTTTGCAATAGAATAATTTGCAAGGTTACTGTAAAAAGAATCTTAATATCAGCAAACAAAGAAATGAAAGAAAAAACAACACTGTACTTAGGCAGTGACAGTCCAGAAATACCACAAGTAGGTATTTGGGGTTTTTTCATGTATAGTGAAGAAATGGTTTGGATTTCATGCTTATCTTGTCCCACAAGTAGTTTTCTCATCCAATAAGAACTTTTGTCAAGCAACATAAGCCAGGACATTCTTCTTGTTGTATATCAATAGGCACATAGCATCACAAGCCTAAGAATTCCATAAATCTTATAAATCTACCCACAGTACGTATAAGATATACTTAGAGGAAAGAACAAAATAAAACAGAAACCTGAAAGGAAATAAAGGATTAGAAAGTAGTTGGGCTAAAGCCTGGGATGGGGAAGAGGTAGAAGAGAGAGGAATACGTATTAGTTTTAGGGGAAGAAGCTCTTTCTTTGGAGGCTGAGAGGAAAAACATAATGGAATTTATCATAAAATGCAATGCTTTGAGATGCAAGAAGGAGAAACAGTCAGAGGCTGCAGAAGAGGACCAAAAACATCAAACATTGGATCAGAAATTAATATAACTATAATATTTGAATGACATCACTAAGATATCTGGGGGAGATTACTTATATTATGCTGTATTCAGTACTCAACTAATACTACTACTCATGACAACATATTTTATGTCTTACAGATCTTGCTTTAGAGCTTTAATAACATATTGTCAATTAAATCTTCATCTTTTAAATCGTGAAAAACCTATTTTTATAATTCATAATGCTGCATATGATTCATTGTGCCACATTTACAAATGATTTTTTTACATTACCATCTTTATATAACAATAACACAACTTAATCATTTTATATTTAGAAAGTGACTATTTTAATATTTTGTTGAAACAATTGCCTATGTTTTTCTTCATGTCAAAATTGTTATATCCAAACTGCAAATTGTTCGTACACATGTGTTTCTAACAAGTGAATCCTACTTCATACAATTTGAAGGATAGTAAGTATTTGTATGTATTTAACTGAAGAAATAAACATTTAAAATATGAACAGTAGTTATTATTTTTTTGTGATAACATATTTTTTTTAATTTAAAAAAAAGATCCAATCATAACTAGCTGAATTACATATTACACTTAATAATTAACTATTTTTTGTGAGATTCAATAAAAATGAGTGGACAGAGTGGGTTGGCTATAGGGGGTGATGCGAAGACAGATGTTTAAAACACTTTTTGTTTTCATTTTTGGTCAGGAAATTTAACTGAGCTTGATGGCTGACACTTCTGATACTAACAGAAAGTATGACATATTTTATTTGCCTTATATTATTAATTATTATTATTATTATTATTAGTAGTAGTAGTAGTATTGAACATGTAAATGATATGAATTTCTTATCTCTCAGAAATGATAAAAACTACCATATGTTTTATATTCCAAATATATAAATTGATAGGTATCAAAGAGTTTAACATATTTTCCCCATAATTCTCATCATATATACTTTTAAACTTTCTTTGAAACAATTGTCTAGAGGTGGAGTTTGTAAGGGCCATGATTTTGCATTTGCCACCTAACTTGATTGGACATTTAAAAAAAGAAATCTACACAACACAAAACAAATCTTCAACACATTGTGTCTGAGAAGTAAACTTGATTTTATGACTTTAATAAAATTATTAACAAACCTGGAATTTGTTCAGCGTGTTATTTGTCATTTGAAGCAAATATTGTAATGAATTTAGAAGTATCATGGAAAGTTGCTTTAAAAGTGTAAAAAAATTTTCAAGACATTTTATTATGAAGTGAAATATATAAATATTTGCCTACATTTACAATCTGCATTTTAGATTTTATTATTACAAGTTGTACAAAATTTTTAAAAGAGTGTTTTCTAAAAGTAAGTTTTGAAAAAAGAAATTAATTTTGTAATTAATAAAATAAAAACTTGTGTAGAAACAGTGTTGCATGAATGTATATCATTATCTTTTTAGCACTAACTTGTCACAATGTAAAAAGTAAATTATGAACATTGATTTGTGTACTTGCTACTAAATGCTGATGTAATGGATTTTTTTAAATTAAAAAAATAAAATAATGCATGAATGTTTTACATATGGAAAAAAATTTTTTTTTATCTCTTGGATGTGTATGTTAAGATAAAAACATTTGGATGCATTAAAGTGTAAGCATGAAGCAGGGCGTAGCTAATAGGGGGCGGCATTTTTTGGTTGTCAAATTTAGTTCAGGACAGTATGTTACATATATAATGTATTTTTTCGTTCTATTTTTCCAGATATAATTTTTTTCCTGAATTTTTCGTTCAATTTTTAATGGTAGTTTTTTGAAAGGAAGAAAGTTGTTCTAAAATTTGCTCACTTGAAGTGAGTCACTTCTAATTAATTTTGAATTGAATATCAATATTTTTTCTCATTATATATTTGATAATTTTTATTTTCTAATAGTACTTTTTTTTCAATAAATAAATAAATAAAAAATGAATTTTTGGAGGTTTTGAAATTCTACGTTATTTAGAGGGCGGCAAATTCTACGACCGCCCCGGGCGGCACAAACGCTAGCTACGCCCCTGGATGGACAGAGTTTGCAGATCGCAAATTTTAAAAAAAGCAACATCATTTTTGTTCTTGTGAGTTTTTCTGCCTGTATCTTATAATCAGAAAATAAACTGAATTTTTTAATTTTTAAAGTTTACAAATCTGCAAACTAAAAACGAATATAACCGAATATAATGACTTTAGTCAGCCATTAGCAAGAAAATTACACATAATTATTTTTCAAAGTAGTAAAGGCATCTTTAGAAATTTCTGAAGTTTTTTCTTAGTTAACCAAAGTTAAAGCGATTTTTTTTAGCAGTATAACTTGACTTACAACAGCATTTATTTAAAAGCTACATTTATTTATTTATTTATTTTTAAATTTTCTTATATTTTGGGGGTGGGGTTGAAGGATTCTTAATAATTTGAAAACATCTATGGCTTCTATAGTTCACTATGAAGGAGAGAAACATTTCTTTTAAATTCAGTGTTTTTTAAATGTATTTCTCTTTTTTTTTTAAAGACTATTTCTGGATTCCAATTACAAAATGGAAATTACTATACAGTAATTTGAAGCAACTGTTAAAAGGACACATGAACTACTAAATGTATATATAGAGAATTCCAATAATGTTTTACAGAAGCAATAAAAAGCCACTCATGATGAAATCTTTAAATTTACCCAGATATTATTATTTTTTTAAATATGTTACAGAATTAGGAATTCTATTGATGTGTCAAAAAATTCTACTAATCACAGAGACAGTGATAAATAAAAGGATAAATTTCTAAAGTAGTCAATTATGGCCTGTTTTACATCAGATTAGATTCAGTGTTTGTTAATATGTGCAGTAGTCTTATTTTTGTCAAACTCCATCCAAACTTTTGAGGTCTAAGGAAAACTCATAGCTAGAAGGGGAGAGGTGTTAAGTATAGCTTTGGTTACTGAACAAGTTATCTGGGTGCAGTAGGGGCTTCTGAGCAGTGATCAAGGTGCAAACCAGTCAAGTGTTATCCATGGAACTGCAGCTACATGTATCCAAAAATCCCTGCTAGCACTTTTCACTTTTAGATGGAGAAGCTGGAGAGTCTGGAGTAAACCAGTGTGGCCAGCAGATGAAGAAGAGCAACATGAAAAATGCCAGGGAGGTAAGCAAAACCAAATTGGTCCTTGCTGGAATTTAAACTAGAGCCTTCAATCATAGACTATTGGTTGCCTAAATGAAGAGATATATCAACTATCTGTAGATCTATCATTTTAAACAGTTTTTGATTAATATCAAACAGATTTTGAGCTTATAGGAAGCTAAACTTGATATTTTTTTATCAGGTACTCTTTTGTATCTAATTTGAATTTGTTTTATTTTGTAATGAAACATATGGTACTTTTTAAGTCTTGATAATAACTTAACAGAAATCAAAATATCAGTAATTTTTAATTCACTCATCAAAGCCAATAGTAGGAATTTCTTTGTTATGAAAAATGGCATTGACTTCTTTTTCTTTTAAATCTGTAAATGAATAACAGTATACAATTTATAGTATTTTATCTTTAATCTTTATTTATTTATTCTTGTTTAGTCCTAGTGTATATAAGTGGATTCTAAGCTGTGGTGATTACCAAGGACAGGCATAAAGTAACTGGATAAGAAATTAAATACAATGAATTTTAAACATTAGTTGATTACACATCTCAAACTGAGTATTTTACTTCTGTTATTAGCAGGAAGCCTGTATAAATTATAAAATAGTATTTTTCAGCATTGGGAATGATAATAGCTTTGATGAAATAGTTGTTCATAGATACTTCTGTGGAGTTTATTCATTAGATCCTATTTAGGTAGTTTATCTCTTAAAAAAAAACAATGTTTCACTGACAATTTGTTTCAGAAGTGCTGATTCAGATAGACAAATAGTAGAGGCAGACAGATTTATAAAATATATGTTAAGTCATCTTTTTTTAAAAAAAAATTGTGACTGTTTTATGTTTTCTGGTTTACCTAGTTTGGTAAACCATCACAAAAAAAAAAAAAAAGCTTTTTCTAAAGTCTACAATTTCTTCCCACAGATAAAAAATGAAAACTTTCAGTAGGGATTTTTTATGATGGGTGTTTCCACTCTGTTCTGTTCTCTTTAGTTTAGGAAACTGACGTAAAGGGGTTTTCTTTGGTGGATACCTTTTGCAGAGATTAGCTTAAAGGTTTGAAGGTGTAGTGATGAGCATTTATTATCTATCTCATACTTCTGATTCCTAATGATTACATCAAGGTTACTTGTAAGTCAAACTTGATAACTAAAGCCTTTTCAACCTTTTTTGTAACTCCATTTATTAATAATTAAATCATCTTAGAGTATTTATCAAGATATCTATATCTTTAACATGAAGTGGGCTATATTTGTGGTTTGTAATGTTCAAATATATGTAACTCTGCTTTGTTAAAGATTTGCATTATTAACTTTTTAACATTGAAACATCCAAAGGAACATAACTCATGACTTTTAAACTTTGAACATTTATAATAAATCTTAAAAAATTATGTAGGCAGAAGAATCAGTTTTGTTATTATTATTAAATAAATGTCTTACATTTTGTTTAAAGTAGGAGTCATTTGTCTTTCTAAATATTTAGAATTCTTGTTCTAATAAGTCATATTTAACCAGAGAGAAAGAAAAACAGATTCTCTTGAACATATTTTATTGTACAAAAATAAGAGAAATAAAAAGTATGAAAAACAAAAGGGATAAATTAATTATAAATAAAATTTTATGGATATTTTTTATTTGCAGGCCCTTTTTGTTTTCAATGATGTTCAAAATTATCTTTATTGCTGTTTTTTCATGTTAAAGAAAATAAATATAATATATAATTGTATCTTCATCTAGTTTCTATAAACATATTCTTATTTGATTTTCAACAGTGAGTTAGTTCACTTTTAAATTTGGTCAAGGATGCAAATGGGGAATAAAAAGAAAAATTTAAGACTTTATTTACAATATAAGAACAGCTTAATCTTTTATTGGTAACTTAACTTAATTAATAAGAATACCAAAATAGGTAAACTGCAGAAATATTTTCTTTTTATATTGTTTTTAGAAATTCTTTTAAAGTTTTTAACATCTTTAAGTTTTATTTTAGAGATGATTGAGTGATTGAAATTGTCTCCAAACTACAAAAGAGTTTTAAAGCAAGCAACTTCTTTATTAATTATACTTTGCATGTTAAAAATCCAAAGAACCAAGGTGAGCCATTTAGAAATTCTAATTTTCTTAGTTTTTTTAAACCAACTTCTTGTAAGTATAGCTGTTAATGTTAATAAATAAATAACATAAATAAATAAACTTTTTTATATTTTAAAATCCAAATTTGTCAGAAATTACAAAACTTTTGACTCTTGTGTATGATATTATTTGTAGAGAAAATGAATCAAAAGTTAAGTTGTGTGTGTGTGTGTGTATTCTGTTATTCCTTGACAACTGTCCTGTGCATACCCAAGCTGAACTTCTCACTAATTCAACCATGTGACCAAGGTATCCTTAGATTAGTGAAGAGTAAATATAAAGACTGTTTTTGAGCAGCATGTTGGCAGCAGTAAACAGATGCATAGGTGTGGAAGGTTTCCAAAAATGTTTTAACGTTAAGGATGCCATCTATGCTGCTGCTAACACTTGGGACACTGTTGATAAGGACACTCTTGTGCATGCCTGGCACAACTTTGGCCTACGACTATAATCAGTGATGACTTTGAGGGATAGATGCTACAAGTGAGATGATGATGATATCAGATCACCTAATGAATGCAAAAGGTATACCCTCAGATGCCATCAGTAACCTAGGAAGCAGATATAGAAAAAGTTTTTGACATTCATAATGATGCTCCAGTTGTACATTCACTGTCTGATGGTGAAATAGCTGAAATAGTTTTGAATCAAGGTAATTGTGATGATAACAGTGAAGATGATGATGAAATTGTTAACACAGTGGAAAAAGTGTCCATAGGCAACATGGTGAGAATGTGTGAAGGCTACTAGAACAATGTGCATTCAAGACTGAACAACAAACCATATCAGTTTATATAAATCAAAGAAAGATTGCTATGACAAAAACCTTTGTTAATGAGGCAAATGACGTTGGAAGAAACACTCATGAGACCGCCCAACACAGTGCATCCTAGTCCACATTCCACTCTTGATATTTCTTTGTAAATGGAGATTATCACAGTTTTTGTGTTAATGCAGAACACATTATTTCTGCAGAATTAGATCTCTAGTTACATTCCCAAGTTTGAGTGTAACACCAGCATTCATTGTTGCATTTAAAATTAAATTTTGACGAGTTCTGTTGTTTTGTTTTTGAAAACAACTAGTACAGACAGGTAAAGATATGTTGCTTTATAACATACGCTGCACCACAATTTATTTCATTACATTCATGGTAGAGAATACACTGTATAGGATAAATGATGTAACTTTTTATTAGGTAAACATGTATTTGAGGTGAATTAATGAAAACATGTAAGATATATGTTACATTACTAGTAAATGTCAGCAGTAGTTATGGTACTGGTATACCTACTGTAGTGATAGCTTACCTTTCTAATGGTTAAATGTACATCTTTTTCTTATGGTTTCATGCACAAGATGATTTTTAAATATATAAAATTACTTTTAGACTGTATGTATCTATATGCAGCTATAATGTTGTAAATGAACTTGTGCCTAGTCCACACTCCATAGTGGGTTAGCTACCAAATTATGCCAGTATATCTATATCCCAAAGTCTGAAAACCTTTTGAATCCAAAAAGCATTTAGCCCCAAGGATTTTGGATTAGGGATTCTCAACCTGTACTGGACTGCCAAAATTGAGGGTTCAAGTTCAGTCCCTGGTTGGGGGCAGCTAGGTGGGTGTACTTTACTGGTGTGATTTCACCAGCTTTTCTTGTGGGTTTTTTTTTTTTTTTTGGTTTCTTCCCACAACTTAAATTGAAGAGTTCTACCAAGGATTTTCAAGTGCTGGCTGGCCCTTCATAGCACATAATTGCCTTCTAGTGGATAACCATGACACTTTTCTCCTTTACCAAGAGTCTCTTTCTATAGATTAGTAAATAACAAAAAACAGTTTTTCTGGTTACTAAACTATCTAGATGACTGTTGTGGCTGGTCTGAAAGGAATTAAAATTCTATGTATAGGCTGATATTGAACATGACTTTAACAAATTATCCTTTATTATAGCCTATCAACTGATTAAATTCATAACTACTATAACATCACCCATGTCAAAAGGAATTATTACTCCAAAGAATAAGATCATCAATATCCAGTCTTACCAAGAAAAAGCAAAGATCACGTTAATCTAAAGAAAAATGCTAACATCATCCTTAGATCTGACAAGGACAATGCTACAGTAATTATAAAAAAACAAAAACAAAACAGAATACCATGACAAGATAAAACTCAGATTATTTAAGATAATTGTACTTAATCTATAGAACATTCAGGTTGGCTATGCTGTTAGTATTTTTTATAAATAGAGATCAGTACATACTTTATAGAGGTTTCTTACAAACTGAAATATTCTCATTGTCTGCACTCACTTTCACAAATGTCACTGATCTATCATTTCTGGATGGTGAGTTGTAACTTAAATAGAAAAGTAATGCCAAGAAAGCCCATAACAGGAAAGTTGATAATTTTATGTCAGCAAAGAAGGAAATTATAAGTACATGTCCTATAGACCAATCAAAACATAATCATGAAAGATTTATTAAAGGACATGTTTATTGTCTACAAATAACTAATTTAAAAATGACAGTGTTATTATTTTTTGTAGTTGCAGTTATTGGCTGAGCTTGGTAAAAGGCAAAACATCACAGATAGCTAGTTATATATTTAATTCTTTCTCATTCAAGTCAGCCAAAACAATCAGAGACATACATCTGAAAATAGTTGAGGACTGATGAATCATTTAATGACCACCTCTCTCTACTAAAGATTGTACATGTAGAAAGATGATAGTCCACATTATTATCACTTTCTTTGACTATTTATTTCACTTTGTTTTACCATGAAAGTGATTTTATTAGTAAAGCTACTGTGTGAACCTTGTGCATTATTTATTTTGCTTATTTACTTGAATCCAACAGTGAATTATTCTTTTGTTGGTATGGAAGTTTTGAGGGTTAATATCTTGGATCTCATTGTTTAGCTTATCAAATAGCAATAGAGGAGTATCAGAGAATGTGTCAGTGGACAGTCACACAAAGCAAGGTTATTGAGTGGAGTTTAATCCATCTGTGGCTAATCATAAGCTCAGGGTTTTAGCAGTCCATAAAACTGAAAATTGATGCCCTGAAGACATAGGCCAGTAGGTTTCTTCTTTGAAATGATACCAGATTTTTTCCACCACATAACAGAATTCTAACTGCTAAGCTACATAGATAAGGAGCCAGGCAGAGCTGAGAACACCTGGATGGATATCATCAATTAGATTAAATTGTAACAATAAGAACAATAGCTATAATTCTGTGCATTTTAAAATAATTTTAATTTGGTATAGGTGCATTTTGCGCAGCTATTTTGGAAATTGTCTGAATATTTATGCATATTAAATCATTTCCTGAATGAGTAAAGTTAAACAGTTACATGAATAAATGTTAGATATTAACATATCTCATTTGTTTTTTTTAAGTTAAAAAAATGAAATAACTCACTTTCTTGGAGGCACCATTGATAAAGAAATGTTTATCAAAAACCTAGAATGTTGGTGGAGTAGAGCCTATCAATCTCCATCTCACAAACAATTAGGCAATACAGGTTATCAGAAGAATAAGATGACAAAAGAAATTTATACATACACACTACATATAAATATACACATATGCAGACAATGCAATGTTTTTGCAAATAAAAAAACTCATCATATCTAAAATTCATTTAAAATATTTTTTCAGTACAGTTGTCCCCCCAGTATATTCTCAGGGGTTACGTTCCTAGAGCATCCGCGAAGAGTGAAAAACCGCGAATATTGGACGTGGTCCATAAAAATGCCTATAAATGCAGACGAATGTTTGGGAAAATATCAAGATGTGCATATCAAAGAGATTTAACATGATCTTCAGGTTGATCCACGCGCACTTGCCAAGAAATTTTCCAGTGGCGAAGCTCTCTCTGAAAAGGCGATAGATAGTAAGTTTACTATAATACTTCAATAATATTAGAATCATCAGGAATATGAGGCAAATGATACTTACTTTCAAGCCATCAGGCAAGGGTAAGTCTTTCTCCCAAAACTGGAGTTGAATTTCAAGGAAATCGAGGGCCTCATCTTCCAAACCGGCTATTACACTTGGGACAAGTGTCATGATTGCTGACACCTTGCGGTTTTCCTTGGAAAATCGGCTATTCAGGTGCTCGCTGAGGTTGTCCAAAAATGGGATGCCAATAGTTCGTTTGAAGTAATCGCTGCTGAAACAAAAAATGTGTACAGTTTTAGGAGGCATGATTATACTTTAAACTATTTGAAGATCATGTTAGAAAGCATTTTTAGTATTACCTGGAAGTATCAGCAGGAGTATTTGGGGGGCTTCTGGTGTTTTGCTGTTTGTGTTCTGTACTTTAATTTCAGCACCAACATTGGCAGCGATCTTCTGATCATCTTGGAACCATCCACTCCAAATTATATCAAAATTCCTTCTGAGAGAAGACACCTCACTGACAGCAGTGTCTATGCAACAATAGGCAGCAACAACATCTGCATCACGCTTCTGTAGCTTTGTACTAAGTCCTTTTAAAGGGTCGAGACTGTTTAGAATAACTAGAGATACAATATTTTCTCCAGCTTTCAAAGATATTCGCAGCCCCTCTTCTTTGGTTACTGTTGCTGCATCCCAGGACCAGTTCATTTTGCTCCCACCAGCCTCTATTATTTTAGGGTACTCGTCTGACTCAACCATAGCATGTAAACTAGTGTAAATGTACTCATACAGGGAATGAAATAATTCTAGGCAGTTGTGCCTTTCAGTGCACCTAGTCTTGCATAATCCCTTGAGTTTCCTAATGTGACTTTCAGGCAGGGGCGTAGCTAATGGGGGGGGGGCGGCATTTTTTGGTCCGAGTGCGCATTTGTCAAATTTAGTTCAGGACAGTATGTTACATATATAATGTTTTTTTTCGTTCTATTTTTTCAGATATTATTTTTTTCCTGAATTTTTCGTTCAATTTTTAATGGTGGTTTTTGAAAAAGAAGAAAGTTTTTCTAAAATTTGCTGTAAAAGAAATTTGCTCACTTGAAGTGAGTCACTTCTAATTAATTTTGAATTGAATATCAATATTTTCTCATTTATATTTGATAATTTTTATTTTCTAATAGTACTTTTTTTCAATAAATAAATAAATAAAAAATGAATTTTTTGGAGGTTTTGAAATTCTACGTTATTTAGAGGGCGGCAAATTCTACGACCGCCCTGGGCGGCACAAACGCTAGCTACGCCCCTGCTTTCAGGTGCAAAAATATCAAGTATGAGTTCAAGAAAGCACTGTCTTTTAGGAGACAGGTGAAAAAACAAGAAAATTTTGTTTATGATATCAATCATGTTACGTACAGCCTGAATGGAACAGGAATGTGCAATAGCCAGATTGAGAACGTGCGAACGGCAATGGGTGTACAATGCTAAAGGGTTGTTCTGTCTGATTATAGCCTGTGCTCCATATCATTCACCAGCCGTCGATGAAGCACCATCAAAAGAAATCCCTCGAACATTTTGAAGGTCTAAGCCATACTGTCTTACTAATTCAAAACTTGCATGGCTACAGCTTGACCAGTCGTTCTTTCTAAATAGCAGAAGTCAATGAAGATCTCCTTGATGTGAGGTTCTGCAGTGGGATTGTCATCAAGGAATCTTAAACAAATGGACAATATTTCCTGGTTACCACATGGTTCTTTTACCTCATCTGCAATGATGCTGAAGTAAGGGATCTTCTTCAGTGGTTCCAAAATTTTCTCTCGCAAAAGATCAGCAATGATGTTTATCAGTTGATTTTGGATTGTTTTAGATGTGTACCGCTGGTTAGCTTTTCCTTGCTCCAGGTGTTCTTTCAGGATAGGATCACTTTTTGCAGAGTGCTGCAGAGTAGCTATAAATTTACCCTTATTTTTTGCTTGATCAGCAGTAAAGTCGTCCCTGTGACCTCTCAAGGGCAGACTGTGTTCCACATAGCTTGATTGTGTCGGCTATGATCGAAAAGATATGGCTATTTTTTTCACTCAGTAGCTTCCTTTCTTGCTCAATGCGATAGTCAATTCTGGTGTCAGGCTGAACATAGGTTTTCAAGAAAGATTTGCCAATTGACATAGCTTTGTGGTGAAAATCCAAAGTGTTGTGTGTGGTAGGTTCCCATCTTTGCCTTTTTCTTTACTGAAACTTTTGAAAGGAGTACAGACTAATGTTCCGAAGGTAACCCTAACTTTAGGAATTGCAAAAAATACACAGTATTTACAAAACCCTCCCCCTTCAGATGGAGAATATGCCAAAGATGAGGGGTGGTTTTTCCTTTCTTTTTCACTTCATAAGTAGCAAATTTGTCTCCTTTAAACTCGTGTGTGAGGTACTTGTATTTATCAGTATCTGTGAGAGTATTTAGTTTAATATGCCCTGTAGCTACCAGGCCAATATCCCAAATAGGCTCTTCAGCAACATTGTGTTCTTGATGGCTAGAAGGGATAGTATTTGAAGAATTTGCTGTGAAGAATATTTACTCAGCCCCTGTACCACTTTGTATAGTAGTATACACATTGCAAGGCTGGGATGTCTCTGTCTCTAAATTAGAATTTTCAGGAGCAGCAGGTGCTGAAGTTCTGAAAAACAATGAATGAAATGAAATTGATTTTAAAGTGATGACATGAATTGGAAAAACAGGTGACAACTGAAAGAGTTAAAACCATAACTACAAAAGAAAAATATATTTTAAATAAACTTTGGGATAAGTAATTATATAACTTACTAACTAAAGAACAGCCTTTTGCAATAATAATATACAGTTGGTAAAATTATTCCAACTAAATGTATCCTGGAATAATTATTTCAATAAATTTAATGTTTTACATTGAGGAAATGTTTAAAATAACATGGAAATTATTAATAAAATTTCTCTATGACAGAAAAAATTGTTCATGTTTAATATAAGAATAATACCTTGTAGTAAAAACTTAACTTTAGTGAAACCTAATATTACTACCTAAACGCAATCGTTTGTGCACCTTACAGATTCCTGCCGGCACTGGTGCTACTCATTTAGTTGAAAACAATTTATATTGATTTTTCTCTCTACTCTGCTTTGTATCCTTTTGATATCCTGACACTAACTTTAATGTTGGTCAGGGAAATGCACAGTAGCACAATGCAGGCAGCAGGTTAAGTTTAGCCAAAAATTGAAATAAATAAAAACAAAATAGCTATATCTATAAAAATATAAATCTACCTAGGTATAGGTATATATAGTATTTTTATAATTTCGTCCTTTTAAGGAGAATGTACTATTTAAACGTTAACAGCACCAGGCTACCTTTCAGTTAAATTTTTGAAATGTTACAAAGAAAATACTCATCTAAAGAAATCTGTGATAGGCTCCATTTACTCGTGGTGAGAAATAAAAATGAAACTAATATTTAATTTTAATTCCGTATATAAACAAAGTTCTATAATAAAATGTATTACGTTTTAACAATTACAGCCGTGGCAAAAAGTTTACGATCAATACAACTTAATAGCACTAAACAGCACTAACAACACTAATATCAATATATTCTTGGTACTTAACTATCAAACCAAAGGAAAAGCAGTTAGTAACTCTACGGTTATACGCCAGTTCATTTAAAGTGATAGACCAATCAAAATTCAGTACATAATCTCACTATATGTTTGTATATTATTAAGTAGAAATTGATTATTTTGTCACTATTATCTGATATTATGGGTAAATTACCAAGTGCCAGGACAATTAAAAATAGTAGTATACCTAAAAAAGGCACCCTTGCCAAGAGAGGGGGGGGGGGTAAACCCCCTAAACCCACCCCCTGGATCCGCTTCTGAAATGCATATAAACGTCAAAATATAACATAAAATATAATAAAAATATATATAAGTAAATATATAATAATAATTTAATAAAAAATGCAACACTCAGAGAAACACTCGAGATAGCTACACGCGGTAAACTGGGATGATGCGGGGCTGCATCTGCCTGAGACAGCGCCTCGTGGGCAGCAGCCAATCAGCAGCGAGGAGAAATGAATAATGCTCTCTGATTGGCTACTTTCAAACCTCCAGCCAATAGCGTTTATTCTATATCGATATTCTGCTGAATTTATGTTAGTATTTATATTACAAAATTAGTAAATTATATTGTTATTAATAAATTAGCGTTAAAAAGCGTGAAAAAATATATATTGCCACGAAAAAAGCCATAAAAAATCGCGGGAGATGTTTAGGATTCCGTGAATATGCAGGGGGGTTTCCATGAACAATTATTAGTTAGGTTCTAAGGGAAATTCCACGAATAACCGGGGCCGCGATTATGGGGGGGGTCGACTGTGTACAGAAAAGAATAACACATCTCAATTTTCTCTTATTTTAAATTTTTTATTAAGACTATTACATATGTGATTACTTTTATTTTTTTGGAAGCAAGAGTTTGGATATATCAATTTTGCATACTACTGTTTTGTTTTATTCACAACTTATTAATTATACAGAAAGAAAAAGATAAGCCCAATGTTAAATGAGTAAGCTATATATTTTAGTAAGCTTTAATAGTTGGAGCAAGGTTTGTAATTCATTTTTTTAAATGCTTTTTTAAAGCTCAATTTTATAGATATTTTTATTTCTCTGTTTGCTTCTACTGAAATGTTGAGTAATTGGAATAGTTATGTCCAACCACTATGACATACAAACTTTGCAGAGGTGTTATGAGAAGACCAAACCAATTCTAGCAAATATTCAGATGTTGGAAAATATTGCAAAGTGAAAAAAATATTCAGTTATTTCTAGCACTAAGTTTAGCACTGCAGTTTACGAGTATATGCCAGATTGATTTGATTTGGTTTCTTCTCATCCCTCTTCACCAGCCAAATGTATAGGTTTTTTAACCATATCTAAAACTGAAGATTTATAGTAGGGATTTTTGTTAGGAAAGCCAAAATTCAAGTACACTGGACAGTCATTCTGACCATGGCTTTTAGTCTCATGCACTCTCCTCTCCATATCTAGCAATGTTCCAGATAAAAGATATAACAATAACAACAAAAAATACCAGCCACAGCCAAGTTTGCAGTATTAATTGGGTATGCATGGAAATTCTTATTCTCATTACTTTTAAGTGTTTTTCTAGACTGGCAACACCAATATTTACAATCAACTCTTACTAAGAAACTCCCCGAAACGTACTAACGAAAATCCAGAAGAAAGAAAATTCAGCTAGATACAAGATCCATTAAAAAAAATTTATAACACAAATGAAATGCCTATTTCTTAAAAAAGCAAAACTCTATTACATTCTTTTTGTTTGCCTTTTTTAAATATTAGATTAAAAACTGATTTTTTCTTCTTATTACACTGGTCAACACAATTAAATGTATTATACTCATTATGAATGCAAACCAACTTTTTTAGACTAATTTTTCATGCTGATTTCAAAATTTCACTCCATTTGCATGCAGCACATATCAGTTTTTCAGTAGATACATGCAAATATTTACATATTTGTATGTATGAAATTATTAATGTAATAAATAAGGACATATTATTTTTAGAAAGTAAATGAGTTTATTGAGTTAAAAATCATCACTATCATTCTACAAAGAGGAATACACAAAAAATGGATCAGACAAAACAGACAAAGTTAGAACAACAGAGTTAGAAACATTGTGATTTGGATTTCCTGTGGTGTTCCTGATCTGGTTGATCACGGTAGTGTCCAGCAGTAGTCAGCCAGCATACTGTCATTCCAGAAGCCTTGGTACCGTTTCTCCATAGCACTAATGTCCTGGTGAAATCTTTCACCGTGTTCATCAGACATTGCTCCAAGGTCATCTGCGAAGGAATCCAGATGGGAGTCCAAGAAGTGAACTTTCAGTGACATGCGACAACCCATTGCTGAGTAACATTTCAGAAGATTCTTGATGCCATCCTTGTAGTCCATTGCCTTCTTGTTGCCCAAGAAATTCTCACAGATCCAATTGAAAGCATTCCAGGCAGGCAGTTCCAGTTCATCCAGTGTTGTCTTGAAGTTGACATCTTTGAGTACTTCTCTAATTTGGGGTCCGACAAAGATACCCTCTTTCAACTTTGCCTGTGTGATTTTTGGAAACTTTTCTACAATATACTCAAACCCTCTGGCATTTCTCTTCCCTAGTGTATTTACAAACTGTTTCATCAGTCCAGGCTTTATGTGCAAAGGAGGCAATAGGACATTACATGGATCTACAAGAGGTGTATTCTTGACGCTAGACAGTCCTGGCTGGTATGATGTTCTTGTCTGCCAGTTTGATTCCAAATAATATCTGTCAGTTGCCCAACTATCCCATAGACACAAGAAACAACAGTATTTTGTGAAATCTGACTGCATTCCCATTAACATTCCAATGACTTTTAAATCTCCACATATTTTCCATGAGTATCTTTCATAGGCAATGGCATGAAGTAAAAGTTCCATGAAGATGAACGGAGTGGGCATTAGGAATGGAGGGCTTCAAATTACCATTATGGAGAAGTACAGCTTTTAAACTTCATTTTGAAGAGTCAATAAACAAACGCCACTCTGCAGGATCATGATTTTGTGATAAACATTCGAAAAGTCCATTGATGTTACTGCAAAAGCAAAGCGGGCCTTCAACAGAAAAACACATTTGTAGAACCACATTTCTCTGCCGTAAATAAGTTATACAAACACCGTGCTCTAGCAGATACTTCTCCTTCAGTCTTGATGCCAACAGTTCTGCTTTATCTTTTGAGAGGGATAGGTCTCTGACAAGGTCATTCAGTTCAGCTTGGGAAAATTTCTGAGGTTCAAAGCTATCGTCATCAGCCATGTAATCTTCCTCAGCAGCACTATCATGACAATCAGCATCATCATCTGATGTTTCAATACCATCATCTGGTGGAACTGGAATTGGCAGACTTCCATTGTGAGACACATGTCTCATTGCAGAATCCAAATTGGGATACACAATTTTGTGTTTATTCTTCATAGAAAATTCTGTGACATTTACTTTGCAAAAATAACAGGCATTAAAATGTTCTTTCGGCTCCCTCCATATCATTGGAATGGCAAAAGGCATGTTCTTCCTCTTATTGAACCAGTCACGTAAGCCATTTGAGCAAGCTGAGCAGATAAAATGTGGTGCCCATAACTTGTCCTGATCTCCAAGAGGACAGTCAAAGTATAGCTTATAAATCTTCTTGATCTCTGGTGTTATTGTACATTTTTGAGCTTTCACAATAAATTGTCCACAGACATAACAAAACACATCAGGAGGATTTCTATACTGTCTTGACATTGTTAACACTGTAAAACAAGTAAGGAAATAGATACAAACGGTTATACTTATATTGAATTTGAGATGATGAAATATTTCATCAGACCAATTATGACTGGACAATTTGAGATGTTGAAATACCTATTTCATCAGACAAAATTTGATTGGTTAATTTAAGATGATGAAATATTGCATCTGAACTATGCAGCAATGAATAATGTAGTTTATTTTAAAGGTATGTTTCCATGATGTAAATGAAATACATGCATACACGTCATTAATTGGAATTTCTATATAATGCATGAGCTAAAACCAAAAAACTTTCTCATCTTGAAAACTGTACGTGATGTCAAAAAACTAATTGTATATTTGAAATCAGCATTAAAAACTACACTAAGTACACCTTGACATATGCTTGATGAAAAATACTTGTTGACCACTGTTATTAAAACAGTTTTCAGTATTCATTCTTTTTATTGTAATGTTTTGTTTGTACAGATATCCATGATGAAAAATAAAAAAACATTTTAGTTCATTAAATATATTTGACATTGAGATTTTAAACACAAGAAACTTTGTGCTAAAAGTTAATGCTGCACAACTTGCTTATTTAAAACAACAAACATGATAGATTCTGATAATTTTGAACATGATATTCACAGATTTTCTAATCATTTCCATTTTGGATCAAATGCCTTGAAAATTATATCTGAATATTTTTATTTTGATTCTTCATTATATAGCTCTCTGCATATACCTGGCTTGGCCAAAATGCAGCTCTTTGACATCTAAAGTATGGCTCATGGGAAAATATTGGCTAAGCACCTTTTTGTATCTTGGTATAAACCAGAAATTTTAAAAGATTGCCAAAGCTTTAGAAATGGAGGCTTCCAGGTTACCACAAATAAATCAACTGTCCAAGCTGAGTAAAACTACTTAAAAATATAAATCCTAATGCTAGAGTTAGGTCAGGTGTTGGTCAGCAGTGCTGAGGGGAGGGAGGGAATAATTTTAGGTTGGTAGGGTCAGAGGATTGGAGAGTTGGATTTTGAAGACAGCCTAATAATGTTTCTTTCTACTGTATTGTGAGATAGTTGGAATAAGTTTGTGGTTGCATCTCTTGAAGAAAATAAAAGATCCTATTCACAGTTGAACAGGATCTGATTTTTCTTATTGATTTTATGAAACATCTTACTCCAGGGAAAGGACAAGATTTTTTTTTACCTTACTGACAGTTTTCAGCTTCCAGAATAAAATAAGGCTTTGCAAAAAGACATACTGTCAAGAAACTTAAACTTCTTTCCCAATCTCAAAAAGTGTAAACACATCTCTTGATATTGAAGTAGAAGATCACAAATTTGAAGATTACAGAGATAAATCAAAAGGACTGCTTGATCATTTTTTAGCCAGGTTTGATGATTTGTAGAAGTTTAGATCCTGCTTTGCTTTTCTTGTAAATCCATTCATAGTTGATGTTGTCAATGATAGTTGTCCTATTCTTGACCTCTGTTAACAGAAACATCTGATGCAGAAATGAAAATATTGGACTTTCATGAGGACCAGGGTCTAAAGATGATGCATAAATCACAATTCACTGAGTTCTCAGAAAAGAAAAACCTCAACTCAAGAAAACTAGTACTGTATGTGACTCATTTCAATTTTCAGTACAATGCTATGAATCACTGCACTTTGTAATAAAGTTTGTAAGTCAAAACAATGTGCAATCCTTACAAATTGATACCTGATAGAGCTCTGTACAACTTTGACAGCATATAAGCCAGATTTTCAAAGACCTACAACCAGGATGAAGACTTACAAGACCTCTTATACCAGTAATTAGCTAGATAATTGTATCAATACCTTTTTACTTAATAAATAATATCATAATAATAGGTTTGAAGATGGTATTTGATAAATAAATCTACCATTTCATTGAAATTTATTTTTTTAAATATATATATATAAAGCCATGTTTTGATGAAATATCTGCTAAGACAAATAAATAGAGTTGAGAATTATCCAGTCTTTTTTCCCCCATTTTCCTCTTTATCAAATGCTAAAATAAACTTAATTTTTGTATAAGATATTGCCTTTGTTTATTATTAAACAGTAAATACTTCCATAAATTCTTTTGTATATATATATATATATTTGTTAGAATATTTGCATATAATTTTTTTTGCAATAAAATGTGCATGTAATAGTAATAAAAATTGTGTGTGTAAACTTTGTTCATGCTTGCGACTCTTAGTTTCAGTAAGTTTGGCCACCCCTGGCGTATACTAAAATATAATTTGTAATGACTTTTTAAAAAGTGTATAAAGTAAAATATCAAATTTATTATTATAAATTTTTAAAACACACACACATATGCACTTCTTAACCTCATTAAAAAAATGAGCATTACATACAGTCACCAGAGGAAATTCTTTGGTTTCAGTTTCCTGAATCATTGTTGCTATTCATTTACTGCTTAATTACATACAAATTCTTAATATCTGTATATCTAGAGATGCTGTAGGAAAATAATATATTTAAATACTTACTTCATTGATTCAAAGCATTCACTGATTCTTCCTCAGTTAGCTAAACAAATTTTTGTTATATTTGTGATACAGATAGTTTATTAATACATTTTAACAGTCTGACACTAAGTTTTGTTATTTAGATAGTATTAAAACTGACAATACTCTGAAATAATGCTACTATTATTGTACTTGTGTTTTCTCCACTTTACTGTATATTATGTAACGTATAATAAAACTAAAGTATCTATGTACCTTACGCCCCAGCACTATACTGTACATAATGATATCCTTAACTAATTAGGAATAGTTCAAACGAAACTGCTATAATAATAGATGAGGTCAAACCTAACTATAAAATTTAAAGAAAATCTAATAATTTAAAAGCAAACAGATGGTTATGAATGCTAACTTAGACCTCTAAGCAGATATTTGAACCAGAAAATAAGAGTAATACTTACTGCCAAAACATGTATGCACATAGAAGAGAAATAATTATATCCCAAGCAATGCATACATCAGATAAGCTTTTCCAACAATTTCTGCCTTTTGAGATGTACATTAACTAGTATTTAGGTTACAATATTTTACTTATTACCATAAAATGAAACAGGAACCTAACAAAATTTTGAAACTTCAATGAAATTATAATAAGTTTTGGCCAGTTAGCAAATCATAAAAACTAAAGTGAAGTTTAAAAATGATTTCTGTTTTCTTATAAATTCTTGTATCATTCCAAAGTATTCATAATTGCTGCACATGAAATTTCTTTTGAACAAAAGAATAGAATACAGCATGCAGTAATTTTCTATATGAATATAGGTTAATTTCTTTTCTGGGCTTCATGTGTAAAAGCAAATTATTGGTGCCAGTGTAGTGATTAAACTGTAGGAAGAACAATACCCAAACAATAAAACAACAACAAAAAATGGCTAAAATTATAATTATGTATATTTATAAACTCATTCATCTATATGCTTTTCAATTTGTTGTGTTAGTAATACAAACAGATTATACCATATAAATGCTGGGTATATTTTAGCTTGTGACAATCTGCTTTGAAAAATGGTATGTTTGATTAAATCATGCCACTATTTTTTTTTTTTTTTTGGTGCAGATCAAAGTCTGCATACTCATTGATTATAAAATTCTCTGGCATACAGATGATGAATACACTCCTTGCCTGATATTTACAACTATATTTTCTGTTAGGTTAATATCACCAGATTCAGATTTTGTGCTAACTTTCCAATATTTTCTGTTAGGTTAATATCACCAGATTCAGATTTTGTGCTAACTTTCCAAAGCAAACATCCAATGTACTTCTTACTGAACATTCTTTGTATCCATATTTAATGTTGACATGTTTTGGTTGATTAGGGAGAATTAATAAATTTCAAGGAATTTCCTAGAGTTATTAAAGTGTAAAAGAGGATTCCACTGAAAAATAATCATGTTAGCTTGTGTCCACCATCTCTGTAGTACAGTATTCAACAGGTTAATTTGTATCTATTGATTTTTCAAATATAGCTTATAAACAGTAATAAAACTTGTATTTTCATACATTTTTTAACTAATTTTATATACAGAATTTGATTTCTTCTAATGAAAAACAAAAAATAGCATTACTTTAGTAAATTTTTAATTTGATAGATGTGTTTAAATTCTTTAAAATTTTAACAGAATCATTCTAATCTTTATAACTTTCTCATTAAACCAAGGTTAAAAAACATAAACACAGTGGCTATTCAAAATTCATAAATTGTAAAATAATAAGATGGCAAGTGTTTTTATGAAGGAGCTTGATACTCCCTGAAAAATGAAATGTAAATGTTTTATATAATATACAAATTGTTTAACATATATTTTTAAAAATCATAAATCTTTCTAAAACTAGCTAGAAAGAAGACTAACAAAGGTCAGAAAACAAATCAAACAGGGTCATTGTTAAATAAATTAAGAGGAGTTTAAAAGTAGCAATATCCAGAAGAAGAAAAGAATGGAAAATTACTGGTTTTATGTTATTTACAGAAAGTTGAGACTTAGTTTAGACATTTCCCATCATATTATTAGTTGGTTTCATTACTAAGGTAAACAATCAGTGTCTAGACATGACAGAGGATCTAGATTTAGTACATGAATCTGTAATACTAATAATTTTTTTCTGCTGTACATCTGAAAGTAACAGGATTCATTAAGGATACCGGTAGTGGTTTATCTAATGTGTAAATAATATTTGAGGCAAAAATTTTTAAAGGAACAGCCTTGAAGTGAGAGCTAAGATAATGTCTGTTCAAAAAATATTTAACTAAAAAAATGACCTCACAGAGATAGATACTGAATTTCTCATCCATTGAAATCAGTTTTCAGTTACAAGACAATATAAAATTAGTCAATTGTCCATCAAATCAATGTATTATTGATATTTTAGGCAAATTCCTATCTGCATTAAAAAAATTGTAAAAAAAAAAATAAGGACCAGCATGTATAAAGGAATCCAGATGCTTAATTCATATATTTATTTGAACTACTAAACTTTAAAAATGAGATATAAGACATCATTTCAACTGAATTCAACCAATCAAGCAGTAATCTTAGCATATGCGACAGATAGATTTAAAAAAAAAAAATTAATGCATGTACATGAGGTTTGAAATGAAATGTGATATGCCCTAATTAATTACAGGAAAATTCTTTATGTGGTTAAATCTATGATTCTATTCATGTAAAATATAATGTTTTTACTTAATAACATCTGGGGTATCATGTACAGATGTAAATTGCACTGAAACAATAAACTATGATAGATATCTTCACAAAAGATGGTGTATTTTCAGTAAGTATCTGGTGAGTATTGGTGTGAAATGTTGATCACATTTCAACAACAGAAACAGCAATATCCAAGACAAGCTGCATCCAGGTAAGAGGCCACTAAATGCTATGACAACCTGAAAAGAAAAAAAAAAGCTTATTCAAATGCACTATTTCTTTTTTTTTTTTGTCCTGGTGTTTCCAAGTGTTTGAAGGAATAAATTACAGCTTTGTTAAAAATTGTTATAATTAATTAAGCTTGATCACTTTCAGAATGATCCTTCTATAAATAATAAGTAAAAATGTTTGATAAATAAACAACTAGCAGTGGGACAGTAATAAAGCTTAAAAAAATGAGAAAAAAACACAATTTTTCATTTAAAGTAAAATGTAACAAGTGCTTGGCCAAAGCTAAATTCTAATATATTTTTAAAAAAGGTTAACAAATAATTATTATATTAAAAGTTATAGAAGGTTTTATTTTCTTTTATATTAAACAATAAATCAAAGTGTTAAAATTATCTTAGTAAAAATTTTAAAAGCTGAAAAAAGAAAATGTACTACAGTAGTGAATTTATCAGTGTTTAATTTTAATTATAGCATTTATTTCAGATAGTCTTAACAAAAGGCAATAATAACCTCAGTTACTAGAGGAAATATGTCAAGAAATTTAATGAAAGTCAAGTTAATATTAATATAACAGTTAAGTTCACTGTAGGTAACATCAATGAACAAAAACACCATGAATGTATTTTCCAAGGTCATGTGGTAAATGTAGAGCAAAATGAGTGGATAATATGGATTTTAAACTTAATGGAGTAAAAATCAACAATTCATTGGAAAAAAATCTTTAACTCATTTAAACAGTTGCACTAAGTAACTCAAATTAGCTAGTAATGAAAAGACACAAAACAGAATTTGTTCATTCTTATGTAAATTCAAAAGGAAAAACCTTGTTTACAGCTAAACCAACAAAATCAAAGCACTCCTGGAAAGTCATGCAATGAAAAAGCATAGGCTTTTCAATATTTCTAGTGTTTAACCATAGAAGGTACTTTCACTATTACCAATAACCAATCTTTAAAAAGAGAAATTAAAGTGATTTCTAATACAAAACTTTCAGTTTAAGTCCTACTATGCACAGGAAAATCAGTATATCCCTTAATAAAAAATTTATTACAGTTGGAAGCTTTATTGTTTAAGTTAGTTTAACAGTCTTTTACTGCAGGGATTATCATTTTGTTAGATTTTAAAATTTTGTTTGGTGCTCTATTGTCAAGAAAAAAACATAAAGGTTTGTAGATGTAAGGTATTAAATATTTAAAAAAAAATTTTAATATTTTTTGCATCAATTTATGAGACCTTGATTAATTCTTTAAATTGTTTGTTGGTTTCCATGTACTTGATGACAGCCAGTTTTCTCATTTCTTTACAATTGGTAAATGAATCTATTTTTGTCTTTTTTCACATTTTTACAGTCCTTTCTAAGATTTAAGGCAGCATTTGAATTATCTGGAGCCAGCTTCCACTAGTCTGGGCCTAGACTGCTAGACCTGAGCATGACTTTAAAGTTTTCCTTTAAACATTTCTTTTAAAAAAATGGTTGGTGTATTATGCTATCAGATGAACATGTCATCTTTAATGCCTGTGTTTGTGATATTTTCAAGTACTTCTTTGCTAAAAATGTGCTTCCAACACAATGTATTGGCAATAATTCACAGGCAGTAAAGGTGGAAAGAGTCTAAATGTTTAATATGGTAGCAGAATGTGCTCCATTTCTCAAGAAGGCTAAAGTCAAGACTCCAGCTCTGTATAGTTTAATTAGTCTGTATTTTTTTTATTTTCAGTTAGATTTAGTTCTAGGAGCCAAAACAAAAATCTGTAGGCAATGAACTAAGAAGTTTTATTTAATTGGCTGAATTGGTGATTTTCCCATACAATGTCCTTGTATAAAGGTAACCAATTTAAACTTGTTTTACACTAATATAGTGATTACTACATTCGGAATTTGCCATCAGCAAAAGTTGTAATGCCATGTCTATAGCCAGTCAGTTAAAAGTATAAGAAATAATGTCTTTCTGACTTTTGTTTTAGACTGAAACTTACATGCAGAGTTTAAAAAAAAAATTAATACAATAAATCACAGCATTCAAAAGCACTTTCATTTCATTGGATTGTACTTTAAAAGTTTAAAATTATAAGAAAATTAATTCAATTATAATAATAAATAATATCTAAAAAAACAAATGTTTAGCATAATTTCTTTCACAAGCATGTTACCTGTTAAGCACTAATATTTGACATTACTGAAATGAAAACATTTCTATATGTACCTTGATGAATGGCAAAAAAAATGTACATAATATGATGCTTTAGAAGATGGAAATGTCTGGTTTAAATTATATTTATAGCATGGAATCCATGCAAATGAAGATTTCCAGATAACTAAAAGTTCCATCTGTAAAGAATGGCATTATGTTAAAAACAGCATAGATTCAAAGTTTGTTCTGTTCTTTTCATTAGTTCATCAGTAAAAAAGATTAAATTAAAAATATTTTAAAGTTTTTTACATTACATCAACATTAACCCTGCCCACCACCCAAGTAGACTGGAATGATTCAGGTTATTTGATGTCACTGACTGTATCACTGTTGTTGAAACTGTTAAAGAAGCAAAATATGCCAAGTACATCTACAAACACAGCAGTTAAAGATAATTGCACTTTAAGCATTGGAAAGCAATCACTCAAGTTGTCTTATGCCAAAGCTCTATGATTTGGTACATTAATATTCATTCCTCATTCTCAATGCCACATTATTCACTGAAAACAACAATAAGCAATTTAGTTTAATAATATAATTGGATATGAATTAAATTTTCTTTTCCCTTTTTAACATACTTAGAAAGTTAAATATCACAAAAAATAAAATAATAATTTGTAAAAATAGCAGATTATGATATTCATATTTCTTTTCAGGTGACAAGTTTATGTGCCAAACATATCACAAAAATCTATTTAAGTTATGTAAACTCCTAAATGCAATGAAAGTTTCTCAGATTAAAGTAAACTTCATGCTGTATGTTATCTGTTACTTGAAAACAATTTCTTTATTTCTTTGGTTTTATTACACAACAAAGCAACTTTGACATTATCAAGATCATTGTACAATAACAAGTAACATATGTGTATCTCCACAGATAAAAACTTTTCTGATTTATAGATTGCTGCTAATGCAAACATTTTAGTGGATAACACAATTCATTCCAAAAAAAGTAGTATTATACAAATGCCTGAATACCCCTGACTTATAATACCAGCCTAGTAAACAAACAAGAAATAGCATGCAAACATTGAACAAATAAATTCCATCTTGTTGGCAAAGTGTCAGACTTAGAGTTAGATATACAATAAACTTCCATGAAAATTTTCTTTTTGTTTTCCTAATAAGTTAGTAATATTATCATTGCCATTTATCATTCAAAACAATAAACTTATTTAAATTTTAATGCAACAGTATTAAATCAAATTAAAGACTGCAAGTTTGAACTATCTTTAATTATCAAGTTTTTGCTTTTTTCCTGAAACCATAAAGAAATTTAATCTAAAATAAAATTTAAAACTATATATACATTGTCATGAGAACAGTTTCAAAGATTAGGCTTTATACAACTTATAACTGAACATGATGAAATAACAAATAATATGACTTCCTACACCAGCCGAGAGGAAATGAAAGTGAGAAAGAAGCTTGATGCTGGATTAAGTCTATTTTAGTGAAGAGTCAACACAATGAAGGGAAAATAACTTTAAAGAGTCGTTATAATAACTGCATGCAAATACGTGGTATGATATTGAGTTCTTATTATGAATGACAAACACATTGTTATTACATGCATTTCATTTTAATGAAACTAAAAATTCTGTTTATATAAATAAAATTGCTTTGCTGATATTGGTTGCAGTGTGTGTATATGCTTGCATGTCTGAATGTTTTCAAATAACTATAATCCTACAAATATGTCTAGATTATTTATTTAGAAATAAGTACAGAATTTGAAAGCAAAATATTATTAGATTTACTTTTATTTTCATACTTTTAAAACTTATATAGATGATGCCATAACTGTTCTGTTGAGATAAATCATATTAGTTATGCATATGTAGTATAGTATTCAGTTATATGTCACTTGTTTAAATGTAACACCATGCTGTACAGGGTTCAGATGTACACAACACTTGTGTAAGTCAGCTCTAAATTTTTATATGAGCTGTTCTGAATTATACTCATGCAAAATGGAATCTTTTACTACAAAATTGAAATTTTCTATTGAGAAAAGCATGACTTTGGATGCTCCTCTGAAAAATTCTATTAACTTTCTAGTAATGCACTTGTCCATCAAAACGAGCCATTTAAATACAATCTTAAAACTATTTCTTCTTACCAAACTGCTCTATAACTTACTCTAAATGCATTGTTCTGGATATGACTGTTTCTTTATCTCATCAGAAGGTTTTCTTAAGTGAAAAAAAAAAGTTAAAATCAGTTTTTGTTAGATATTAAAACATCAACAAACATTCCCATTATTATTATTGTGTTATTTTCAGAACAAATAAAATTATAAAATAAAAAAAATTTTAAATATGCTATTTTATTTGTTTAAAATAATATTACTCTAGATTTTTGTTTATTTTATTTTACAATTATATATGCCAGAGCCATGAAATAGAGTATTCACACATCAATTCACAGGAGCTAACAAAAATAAAAGCGGTGTCTTTAAAGTAGAGATGCTTTTCGACGAGGTTAATTATGGTAATGAGTGGTTGGTGTTGGTGAATGTTCCATGAAATGGTGCTGCTAGAGTATTGCGCTTCACTTTGATCCCATCTCTGCTGGTTAATATACCGTAGTGAGTTCGTTTTTTTAAACTCTTTTCTAACTGATGTAACTGCATGATCTCCATCAATTTTAGAATCATTTTCCATAAATACTTTCGTATAATGGGAAAAAGAGATTTTCGAGAATTTTGCAAATGTCCATGCTAACTCTTGAAACAGCCTTAAAAAAGCACACAACAGCCAGAGTTACATATTCTATTTAAAACGGGAATATGAACAAAATTTTTCTATTTCAGTTTTGACTATCTATCTTATTTACTTTTATATTTTATGATCTTCCCATGTCTGAACTTGTACATTAGCATGGCAGCAGTCTTGTGGAGTATGTACGGACAGAGCTTCATGATTTTGATGGCTTGAGATGGTCTCCTGATCATGAACCCAACCTATCTAAAAAAACTCCGATATATATTTGATTTATTCCATTGTTGATGACGAAAAATAAAAAATCAAGTAGCTTTGAAGAACTCTTAAGTGACCTTTTTCTCTCTTCTCTGAAATTATATTGAGTTTTAAAAAAGTATACGTTTTAAACTCACTGCACCGTTTAGCCATGTTATTCATTGCAAGTCTTTTCTTTTAAAACAAACTTGGTCATGTTCAGTATTTTTGCCAGCATTTAGCTAGGGCATTCAAGCCTGCATGGTGAAATTGAGGTATTTATGCTTTTACTCATTCTAAAACAGCATTTTATTTATCCTTGCTACTTTCAATGTAGATAAAGGTATTTCTTGCATACTACTAAACAGATGAAAGTCACCAAATGCCTGGTCAAGACTATAAAACAGCCTTTCACATGCACAACATGAAGTCTAGCATTGTCCTGCTGCAGAAGCACATTTTGCATAGTTTGTGTAAGGCAATGCTTTTAATAATTTTAATAAATTTCAGATATAATTAAAACTCAAAAAAAAAGGTGAAAGTAGCATCAAAGAAGAAACAGCCTACACATGCTATCCAGGATTTGCTCCTGCAGCAGGACAATGCTAGCCACACTTTGCACTTGTAAAAAGTCATTAAAAAAATTGGGTGGGAAAAAA
Source organism: Nautilus pompilius (assembly GCA_018389105.1). NCBI lineage: Eukaryota > Metazoa > Mollusca > Cephalopoda > Nautilida > Nautilidae > Nautilus > Nautilus pompilius. Next base: position 200,262 of record JACATO010001618.1, read on the forward strand.
TTCTTTATCCAACTTTTCAATGGTATGTGGGAGAATCTCTACCATGAATGACATAGATGCACAATTGTATTTAGTTAAATTCTATAGCAGTACTAGTTAACTTGATTTAAATTTACTGACATTACTTGTAGAAAATCCCTCATATTTGATTTGTCTAGACAAGTTATGAAACAATTTCCAGGTGAATCAACCGAAGCTTTAGATGAGTCTTCATATTTTCTTCATCTTTACTCAAACACATGAATGATATTACTTTACTGTGCAGCATTCTCAGAGTTCATGGTGGTGGTAACAGCAGAATACAGGAAGATTAGTGGATTACCTTGGTTGACATGACTTTACAGTTTGATTATTTTGTATAGGTATGAAGTTTGAATATGATCAAATTAATTTTTATTAATCATTTTGATTATACTATATAAATCTATTATTTGGTAAAATAATACCAGAAATGACATGCTACTACATAGTAGTTTAGAGTATCTTCATTTCTGTGCTTGTTTAAGTCTGGTTCAGCTTTGTGTTTGTTTGCTTTTATATTAAAGAAATCTTGGAAATCTGAAGAAAAAAAAATTCATGCATGACAGCAGACGACTAATCAATTTAATTTTTCCAATCAGGTAAGAGTATAACAGACAAGGTTATTGAAAATGGCAATACTGATGTCACAGTGAAAAGGCATGTGAAGTAATGAATATGCACATATCAATTTTTAATCAGTTTTTCTTTATAACTTTATCATTACAGATTGTTATGCAATCATGCCACCTTTGGAATCCTTCATGTGAGTATCACTTACTTGCTGCAGGGCACTTTTTTTAATGTATGTATTAACAGATGGCTGAAACTTCCTGAATCTAATCTAACTTAATTGTCCAAAGGTGGCTAGGATAAAACTGCAGAATAAATGATTTGTTATTGTGAAAAATAGGAGCCTGGGGTTTGTACAGATAATATTTTCTTTAGATAATTTCAGAATTTTAAAATCACACTGATTCCCTAAATGCATTTGACAATTTCATTTTAAAAAATGATTGTGGATGCAGTGTTAGAAGCATGCATTACACTCTTTAGCCCTCTGTAGACTGCTTGGGGTGAATTTACAATTTATATTACCCAGCACATGTTGAGTCATACAGGCTACTCGTAAATATAACCTTTTGTAATGACTAATTTACTATAATTCCCACCTATGTTTTTAGCTTTATGAATGTGTGGTCTAAGCATATAGCCTGTCCAATACAAATACTAGTGCCTGGATATGATATAAGTAAAAAAATTGATCTGGTGTACAGAGGGCTAATAAAAATATTTATATAAATTCAAAATAGTAAACAATTTAAAACACTATTTGAAAAAAAATCAAGTTAATTAACTCATCTAATTTTAAGTAGTACATATAATGTCTTTTTAAGGGGTGGAACAAAAGAACAGTTAGTATTTATTTTTTAACAGTACTTTTGTGTGCATTGTATATGAATTATGTGGCTGAAATGATATAGTGAAATGCTGCATGATTTAGTAAAGAAAAATTTTAAAAATTGTAGTGGTTTGATATTTTCATATTTGTAATATTTAAAATAAATACAATTTGTTTAGAATTTTTTAGTGCCCAAAATTGAAATGAACATTTGTTTAATCTTTATTTATTCTGTTTTTATATTAGTTACTAGAGGGTTTGAATAATTCAACATTTATGTTAAGCATGGAGAAAATGGATGAAACTTAGTGAAATATTTTTTAAAAAGTAAGCTAGCAGTCAGACTTTCACAGTTTGTTTTATTTGTGTCTGTATTCTGCAAAATTGCTGTTTGCTTCTCTAGTTCAAGTGTAAAAAGTATTCTAACAATAATAATAGTGTCATTCAAATAAAACCAGGCTGAAATAGCATCCATTAATGGTACCAGCTAGGTTTCATTTGAAAATTCCTAGTAAATGTATTAAGTATAAAATTATTTAGCTATTTATAGTGATTTCATCATTTATAAAACTATTTTGAAGAAACTTTAATATGTATGTATAACTTACAATAGGTAGAGATTTAATTGACTATTATTGTATATGTATATATTTTTCTTTTTTTGGTTGGTATAGTATTAGAATTGCATATTTTTTTTTATACAAAGTTTAGGGAAAAAGACATTGTGATTTGTGTGGTAACTTCCTTAATATAAACTGGAATGGTTATCACATTGCTTTGTATGGACAACAGTAAAGCAAGAAAGTTTGATGAACTGAAGATTGATGTAAGTATAAATAGTGCCTTGCATGTGATAGTATCCACAAATTGTATAGGCTAAATGACATCTAAGAATGATGAAAGTGAAGAATTGCACCAAAGACAAATTTTTTGGCTCCTGAAAGACAACTTATTCATTGAATCATTTAAAGTCACTAGATATTTGATTTTTACAAGAGGTTTTAGTTGTTTTGAATGATGTGCATTATCTTGATTCCATTAAGTTAAGTAGAAGAGTTGCTAAATACACTAAATATTTTTTGTTACTTTATTTTCTGTTTATATGTGAATTATATAAATGTGATATGAAATAGTAGATAGATAGTTTTAAAATAATTTTTAACTGGATTATTTTAGGGGTTTTGCCCATGAAGGGAGTACCTAGAAACTACAAACTAACAGTCCCCTTTGGATGCCTTTCAGATAAAAAAAGTCAGGTGTAAGTATTTGGAATTTTGATAGAGTGTGCAGAAGTTTAGTTTTACTGTACAATTTTTTCCATGAATGAAAATTGTTCAATTTCATGAAAGAGAGTTATTGTTCTGGTTTTGTTTGTTTGCTTGTTTTTTTTTTTTTGTGCTTTAAAACCATTTTGAAATATTGCAGCTGTGGTACTCATTGTTAATAATGAAATAGAGAAAATCATTGTTTCTCTCCTAAATAAGTCTCTTCCCTATTCATAATGTTAATCCAGATTGGTATGTATATATGTACTATTAAAGTACATATTAGCTACAAATGCACAATTTTATATTAAACATGCAATCATGGTACTGAGTATGTTTTTAAGAACATTTTCCATGGTACTTTTAAAAATTAAAAAAAATTTTCTATTTTTATCCATTAAAATGCTTGTAGGGGTACTTGTATTTCATTGAGTTTTCTACTTATAGGTATCTTGGATGGTAGCTCAGGAAAATCTATAAACTAGAGTGTTTGTGTTGAATTTTTTAGGAATATAGATCAAAAGTGATTTCATACTAATGTAAACTTATTTTTTTTCTCTATCAAATGTTTTTAGGAATATTAATAAAAAGATGCATATTTACAAAGTCTGTGATAATGGTCATATCTGAATGCTGATAAATATTAATTTTTTCCTGCTTGTTTCTTAATGAACTAGTTGTTTTACCTATATTGATGTTTAATAATTTTTTACTCGTAGTAAGTTTTTTTTAAAAAAAAAAGTTCATTAAATTAATTTCTATCAACCACCCCACCTTTTGTTTTTAGAATTTGATGTTTTTAAGTAGGAAATCCACAGATTGCACTTTTTAATGACCAATTTTATTTTTTCTGTTTTTAATTCCTGTTCATACATTGGCAGTTGTTGAGCAGTCATTAGTGCTTGTGACTGCCTAGACCCTCTTCCCTACAGTAATTCATGCAGATGGTTTTATGAGTTGTGCAGAATAGATAACATATCAAAAGCTCTTACTAAAATTCTTCATTTTTAGATGTTGAAGAAAACCAACAAGGCTGATTGGTGAAGAAAATATGCCATGGAGGTTTGCCAAATTATGTCAATTTCTAAGGGAATCAAATTTGAGTCCTTGGTATTTTTGTGGTGCTTGTGTGCTATATTTTTATTTGGAATACTTCTAACATGCTTTTTGAAAAATACTTGGAAAACCAACAGTATGTTTTTGTAATCTCATACAAGGATAGAAGGAATCAGGGCCAGAAAATCATAGAAAAGAATCTTCAAGTTTCTTAAATTAATTACTTTTGGGATCTCCTGTTTAGTATTTAAAATAAACAGTTTAGGTGAATATTGTTGACTCTCTTTCTTTTTACTATATATTAGAAAAGTTAATCTATGTAGATGTGTTTTTCATTATGCTGTCATCTTGATACTTCCATGAGGATGTTGCATCACTGATGTTTTCTCTGGTCAGTTGCAGTTTTATTTTCTTATTCTTGCAAATTATAAAGAGAATGCTCACTTTTCATCTGGAATATCTACATTTTTGCTTTTCTCAGTTGTCATCAAGATTGCAGGAAATCACAATATGATTTGGTTACAAAAAAAAAAAAAAACTGGTTATGCCTTTTATGTCGTCTGTGTGTTTACTTTTGTCAGACCATACTAGATCCAGTTAAAGTGGGTATCTTTCCCAAACTTTTTCAGACAGCCACCCCTTGGTTCCCAGGCCACATTCCTAGTGCCCCAACACAAACAAACAAACACCTCCTCCTTGGTATAAGATCTACTGCAAATTCAAAACAGCGACTGCCAATCTAATACTATAAACAAGTGTATGTATTTCACAACTAAAACTTAATTTAGTAAACCCATTTATTTAGCAATATGAAAGAGAAGATTTATAGCCCACTTACTGCATTCTTCTCAATTTTTATTGGGATGGATATGCTTGGTGCAGGGATATCAGCTTCTCAACATCATACTGAAAGGCACTAAGAAGTCGTCTTAGATCTCTGCATTCAGTAATTTTCAGTCTGTTTCTTTGCTTGGAAAAAAGCTGGACGACTACACTGAAGCCGCACTCTACTAAACACGATGTTGGGAAGGCAATAAAATACATCTTGACTTTATTCCACAGTGCAGGTAGTGTTCAGAAATGTTTTTCTGTAACCAAAAGTCTTGATATGATTTTTTGAACTTTGACTTCATCTCAATGTCATTTTGGACCGAGATCAGTTTTCCTTCCTCAGTGCTGATATCTAGGAATGGATTAATCATCCAATCTGGTATTTGAAGCAAAAGATCCTGAAATCTGTTGGACATGTTTCTATGCAGTTCATCCAAGTGTGCACAATACACTTGAAGGTCGTCATCTGGTATCCTCTTCTCCTCCAATTCAGAGAGGCTCAGAAACAGGAAGAGCTCACGATGGGCTATGGTACGTTTGAATAAGCATAACTTGGACAGAAACGTGGAGAAGGTTGATTTGACTTTGATACGGTTAACCATGTTTCCTTGCAGTTGCAAAATGAACTTTGTGAATACATTTGACAAGCAAGCAATGTCATGCTTGATTTTTCTCTGTTCATTTAGAGAAGCATTGGAGTCTTGAAAGAATTCTACAGCTGTTTCAAAAAGTGAATAGAAGCATCTCAGGAAGTTTCCGTTTGACAGCCATTTAACTTCTGTGTGCAACAGCAAACATTCAAAATCTTCTTCATTCTCAGTGCAGAGCTGTTGAAACAGGAATTGAGAGCATGTGCCTTGATTTTATTTATCGCTGTGATAACAGTGCTTAATGATTTGTGAAGTTGATCACTCAGGTTTTTTGCGACCAGATGTTGCCTGTGGATTACACAATGCACTGTAAACACACCAGGTTCAGCTTTTTTCAAGAAAGTGGGAAAGCCATGACGATGACCTGTCATCGATGGTGCCCCATCCATTGCACAAGAATTTTGGTAAGCGGGATGTCTTTGAAAAAATTCTCAACAACACAAAATACTGACTCCCCTTTTGTATCTGTTTCTAGTTGTCTTATAAATAGCAGCTCTTGAACCAAACTTTCATCTTTGATGAAGCGAACATAAGCAAGAAGCAAAGATTCACTGCCTGGCAGAGTGGACTCATCTAACTGTAAGCCAAATTCTGTTGTCCTAAGCATGTTGCACAATGTGTCTTCAGCCATTTCATCCACTCTCCTTTGAACAGAGCTATCACTGAGAGGAATAGCTTTAATAATTTGGTCAGGTTACTTGTGTAAAACTGCACAGAACCACTTATTGCTGGCAGAATAAGTTCTTCTCCAATTGTATGAGACTTGCAGATCTAGCAATTAGCAATGAAATGTATGAAGCATGCAAACCATCACTGGTTTGTTGTTAAGTGCTAGGAAACATATTTCCTAAGTTTTTCCATTTCTGAAAGTTTTCTTGAAGTGACTGAAAATATACTAAGTTTTTTGTCTGCTTTATCAGTATTTTCTTCAAATGTTCAAGGAGTCTAGAAGATTTCATGGCTTCATCTCTCACAGAATAGGCACACTGGTTGCTGTTGGTTATTTGGTGCTGGTATAAATCCATATTTCAGATATTCCACACCATATTACCTACTCTTCTTTTTTGTTTGCTGTACTGCTGCCATATTTGTTCTGGAATCAAAAAAATCTGATTTTTAATATAAAATTTATAGAAAAAATAATTGCAATCCCGAATGGATTCCACCTACCCATGCTTCCATCATTTCTCAGTCGCATGCTTATTAACACTCTCCCCATCCTATCACCCACATACCCAAATTTTCGTCATAACATCACCAGCGTAATTATATTCCTGCCCTCACCATACCCATATTCCCACTCAAGCATATCTTTATTTTTTGTGTATGTACAGTACAAGATTGAAGATAACTTGCAATGCTTACAAACCTAGAGCCTTGCAGACGTGATGATTCCCAGTCCCCATGATGTCTGGTCTGGCTGGTGAGTGGCGTGTCCTGTCCAGGTCACGTGACCAAAGTACAAAAACATTCAAGCTTTAACTCCAACTTTGGACCACAAAATAAAACAAAGGCATGTTTTCTTGTATAATGATCCATCACCATTGGTTACGTCGATTTTTTAATTATTTTATGGAAGTATTAATGAGTAGAACGGGAAGACATGTTATGTTATCTAAGATACATAGAAAACTCTATTGCTTCAACAGTGCAAAGGAGTGGGTTAGTTTCTTGGATGAAAGGATCGGTAGAAATCCTACTACATATATCCTTGAATTGGTTTGGTTTATAAGATAATCTAATTAAGAATCTTTTAAAATAAAATAATTAATCTTATTCATGTTTTTATTTCTTTCTTTTATTATTTATTTTGCAAGTATGGTGTCGTTTATCAATAGATTTTTGTAAAAAAAAAAAAAAAAACCCAAAAAACGTCTTTTCACTCCCTTGATTCTGAATGACTCCCTTTCCTTTACCCAACCACTCTTGGGGGTTGGGAGGGTACTGCCCACTTTGGGAACCACTGATCTAGCTGGTAATTTGTACAATTTTCATCATCTTTTTTTTTTTAAAACTTTGATACATTTTATTTTAAAGTATATTTAAGTTTACATTCCTGGATTACCATACATTGTTTGCTGATATTTTCAGAGCAGCCTCTTTGTTTTTATTTCAAATTCTTTTGAATATGCTTTCACTTGTTCACTTATGCTTTAGAAAAACATTGTTATTAACTCCAGTCATGTGAACACTAGTGTCTTTCCCTGACTATCACTTAAGCATAGACATCAGGTTTATACGATAGCTGAGTTCCAAAACATATTATGAAAAAAATCTTATACTTGATAAATTGACAAGTCTTAACAGAAAGAACAAGAATGAAACTGATTTTTCACGAAAAATTATTATTGTAATTTTGGTTTCTTTAATGGGTGACATGGTATTCCACATATCAACAAACAGAAACTACTTGGCTTAAGATTCAAAAGAAATAATAAAAAAAAAAAATGAAACAGATTCATAATATATAGAAATTAGAGGGGGAATTTTGGCATTTCTTATCACCTTAGTAGTAGCAGCTAAATTAATTAATAACCCTATGTTATCTTTCCTCTTCTCTCATCAGGGATTAGTCTTGAGAAGGATTGTTTTGGAGTACATTTGCTAAAGGTGCTTTAACAAATGGTTTAAGCCACTACATCAAAACTTAGCATCCAGCTCAGGTAATTTGTAAAAACAAACTAGAGGCAGTGTGTTAATTACTGAAAGTAGCAGGTTAGTTCAGGCATATATCCATCACTTTAGTAGTGCACTAGTAATTTAACTAACTAAAAAAAAACCTATATTTTAGCAATCTTTCCCTATCACCACTAGCACTATTCAGTTCTGAGAACTGTTTTGAGGTAAAATAATGTTAATGAATTAATACAATCAGATTTTTTATTTGAGCTCAGTTAACTCATTTTATAACTTTGCTGTATTTATATGCATCCATGTATTTTATTGGAGTGCATTATGGCATTTTGTTTGGCAGTATAAATTTGATAGTGAAAACACAGCTTTCCGTTTTTAAAAGATTTCTCTTAATACTGAATTACAAAAAACAAAAAAAAAATAATTCTTACTATAGATAGTTGTTAAAGTGATCAGATTACTTACTGAAATTTTGACTGAGATGTGAAAATAAATGTTTCTTTGTCATGAAACAAATCTATTTTTCAATTTTACTACTAAGAGCTTGTTTAAATTGAAAATTTTGAAAGTTGTTTCAAACACATTAACTAGATGAAATGCATGATGAATTTCAATTTCATTCTGTACTGAGCATTACAGTGCAACCTCACGTATCTGAACAAACCTGGAGACAAGCTGTTTATTCAGATACGTGAAAAAAAAAACGGAATGCAGGTGTTGCTGTGAGCATGCCGAGGGTCAAATTCGAACATCATATTGACACTTTATCCGAACAATAGACGCTATGCATGTTAATTGTCACTTGGGTAAACTGTTTCGAAACAATGCCTTTCTAACCCAAAGTGAAGTAATGTATTACTTAATTACTGTAGATTTTCAATGTAATTTGAGTAAAAATGTTTGCATGTGCATCTTTGTTAACCTCCATTTTGTCTGGCTGCAGAAATTTTGGTCACATGATCAATGAGTCTTGCTTGCCATAATACTGTAAGGTTAATGATGTAATTTGATGAAGTGCAAGATGTTTAATAAAAACCCAATAAATGTTTAAAAATGATTTATTATGAAAACAAAATTAAAAAAATACATGTACAAAAATACAAATTATTACACAGGCTTAAAAAAAATGTCTTAATTGATTGTGGTTTAAGATTAAACAATCTTTTTCCTGCTGCCTTCTCGCATAGTGATCGTAGAATGCTTAAGTGCATGGGCTCAGTGTCATTGTCTGCCTCTAACCAACACAATGCTTTGCCCATGTCTACAGCCTTGGCATTGGATGGTACGGGATTAGCGTTATCAGGAGATGGTTCATCATCAGAGTCTGATTCGGATGAAGGGTCACCTGTCACGGTGTATGATCTCCTGGTCAGTGAGCTGTTGGCAAGCATCAAGGTCTCTGTCTATTTCACACCATTCTTCGATGTCATTGATAGTAGATCGCCCAACACCATATTCTTCAGCTAAACGTGCAGCTACTGCACCAGAGTCAAGTCTTTTCAAGATCTTCACTTTGTCGTCTAGAGACAGAACATTACGTTTTCTTTTCAAACTTTTGTCAGCGATTTGAACGTGAGTGTCGTGAACAATACAGTCTAAAATACTATGTAGATTAAAACACTTCAAAGATGATATGAAAAACCCGATAAAATATTTCTTAGTAAATTATATTAAATTAAATAAATTACTTAAATTAAGTAATAATTATTTCTCCCTTGATTAAAAAATAAAAAATGTGATTGATTCAAATTTTCAAGTGAAAGGTATCACAATAATAGTCTGACTATACGCGTAATAATAAAGATAAATGAGCAAAGGCAAACACACGCAAAAATGAAGAAACAAACTCGCTTACTCGATAGCATAAAATGGGCTCAACTTACTCACTCTCGACTTTTATTTTATTTTTTTTATTCACTGACCATCAATCACCTGATCACTTTAATATAGTTATAAATATATATATAGTCAGACCTCGTTAAACTATATGAATCACTTATATAGGCATGCCCCCCACTGTTCACTTTAAAAAAAACCATGTTTTGTTCAGTTAGGGTCTAAGAGAAATTACAATAGAACGTTGACAAACCGAACAAAAAAGTGTGAAAGTTCGGTTACGTGAGATTTTGTTCGGGGGACATGTCGATTGTTCGGATACGTGAAAATTCGGATAAGTGAGGTTCGGATACGTGAGGTTGTACTGTATTAGTATAAACAAACTTTTCTGTACTGTATATTGTGCAAATTAATGTGAAGGCCCAATTTTTAAACATTACTTGATTTACAGCTTAATTTTTTCTCCAAATTCATAAATATGAAAACAAAGTTAAGAAAACCAGATCATTTAACCTCTTTCTAGTGTTACTGAAGGGATCTCTGTGTTAAAAATTGATCAAGAAAATGAAGGCATGCAGATGCTGAACAATGCACTGCAGATTGATGCTGAAAACATGAAAACATAGAGGCCCTAGTAGCAAGAGCTGGTCTTTTTTTTCCTTCTGACACCATCTAAAATATGTAGTTTATTTCTTATATATTTTTCTAATAAAGGAATTTCATTTAGAAGGGGCAAAAAAAAAAGATCTATCATTAAAAGTTTACCCTAAATTGACAGCTTAGTTTCTAAAGCATATTTTACCTGGAAAATGATATTGCAAGTGAAGATATTTAAGTACTATGGGAGAGAATATAAAAATGTGAAGTTGACAGATTAATTAATAACCAGTTTAATTAAAAACAACAAAAATAGTGATAGTCTAATATGTAATTTTACATTGGCTATTAACTTTTATTAGTGATAATTTCTCTTTATTTTGTTACAGTTTGTATTTTTGGCTAGTGAATGCATTGAAAACAATTACCATTTCTTTGATACATGCTGATATGTCTACAGCAATTGAAAGTATTTTTGTTAAAATACTGACATAATATGATGAAATTCTTGATAGCATCTTATGTTTCATTGTATAGGTTCATAGTTAATGTATAAATTTTTTTCTTTCCAAGTATGCAAGCAATGAAAGCTGCAACAATGCTTTAGGGGACCTCAAAACAGCATAAAATATAAAATCCACAGCATTAAAATGCTTCAAATAATTGTGAAACACTGATGGCAGAAGAATGAGAGTTAAAATTTACCAACCAAAGAATTATTCTCATGCTGGTATCTGGCATAATGGTGAGTGGGCATATGAATATTTGCCTACATTTGACATTGATTAATAATATGAGCTCTTACAAAGGTACACTTCCCATACACAACTCTATTGTCTTTAAGTACTGACATTACTTTAAAATTAAAATGTTTACATTTATACTGATAGTTATCATCTTTGCTTATGATGGTGACATTTGCCTTTTGATGTAATTTATTTTCTAAGTTTGACAGATTTTTTTTACTTATATTGTGTGCTTATTAATTTTTTTTTATTATTCTATTTGCCAAAGTTGAAAAAAATATCAACCCTTACTTGAAAATGCCTGCTATAGAGAAAAGGAAAGCATAGTGAGAAATGTGTTTGCGATTGGTGAAAAGCAAAGGATTCATTATGACAGACTGAAAAAAGCAAACCATGGTTGCAAAGCTGGATGAACCAGTGTTGAAGATCAGCTTGAAGACTTTGTTTGACACAATTGCTGCATGCAATGGACTGAGTACAATCCAATTACGAATGAAAGCCCAACAAATCACTGAAATATAGACAGTTATACAATTTGTTCTGGAATGGGTCACCTGCTGCTATTTTGGAATCTCTACAGTTATCAATCACTGAAAAAATATCATGTCTGTGTATTATTTGATTACGGAAGTTTTTTTTTTTTAAAAATAGTATATTAAAAGGTGAGAAACCTTCTTCTTTTTTGTAGATTTTGGGTGTTGTTTTCCTTGAAAATATCAATTTTATGTTAAGTTCCTAAACTTGTTCTATAAAAATTTTAATTTTGTATAGAGTTGAGTTACAATAAACTGACTGCTTTCACAACAAATGTGTCTGGAAAATGGATTGAAGACACCCTATTTTTAAAAACATCACAGTTCAAAAACTACTAAAAACATAAAAATTAATTTTTTAAAGGTTTTATTCCAAATACATGTAATGTTATTGTCCAATTTTTGTGCATGTATGTAAATAGAGTAAGAAATTATGGGATTGGAAATTTGAAATATGCCTCTTTTAGACCCTATACAGAAACTCTATATTTCCTTAATTCGTTGTCATCATCGACACCTGTTCTGGCTTCTTCATGCCATATGGCGTGTTACAATTTCCTTCTCTCGTCTCTACCATGTGTGGTTTATGTATCAATGTCTGTATGGTCAAGCTTTTGAGTCTTAGTTCTCTGTTGACCTGGGAGGCTCACGTTGTCTTCGATCTACTCTGAGGTCGATTTGTAAACAAAGACGGTTCTTGTATCACTATTCGAACGCACAAATAATGCAGTCTAAATAGTTATACTGTTGCCATACTCACTAATTTCTAAGGGTTTACATAATTTGCAACAACATACATGTGATTCAACTTTCTATTTGATATCAAACTCTGTTCCACATGGATTGAAACTTCTTTATTTTACCTAAAACTCTTTCCTTCCCAAATCTCTCTCTTTGCTGCTATCCATCACTGCTGTTTTATAACCCTGACAGAAATTATTGGTCGTACTATTAATTTGTGTGTGAATGAAGGCTTGGAAAACAGGAAAACTGACCTATTCAATTAATACTCAATATTAACTTACAACCCTGAAAAATACAGTAGTTATTACCATGCATCATTCATTTTCAGTGCTGAAATTAATATTTGCAGAGAAATATCAGAAACTTTTTATATTTTCACTAATAATTTACCATTTTCTGTCAGTAAATAAAATTGTATTGATTGAATAAGATTTTAATATTTTTCAGTAAAGGATCTAAATATAGAATTCAGTTACTTACTGAAGAACTATCAAAGAGCTTACCCTCATGAGGAGCGAGCCCCAAAAGCTGTCAAGAACAGGAGGCAGATGACTATTACAAATTTAATATGTATGTAGCAATGTCTCATTGGTCAAAAGAGAGAAAGCATCTAAGAGTCAAAGCTCCAGAGTTGATGAGTGATGGATCTTTTTTTTTTTGATTTGCCACTCAAGTGTTCTAAGGGCAAGAAGTGATCACGTGATGAACAAGTCTTCAGCCATCAGCATCTAGATTCTGTCCACCTGTGAAATCATCAGTTCCAAATGAATATTCACCTATTTACAGAAATAATGTAGTTAATAAGTGTTTTCCTGATATGGAAGCTCAAGTGGTGCCAAGAAAAGTTTACCACAGCTAGATGCTAAACTTGGAGAAATAGGTTATGGTGGTGAATCATCCTCAAGAGAACAATTGAGATACCACAATTATGAAGAACACAATAAGGAAATGTTAGAGAAAGAACTGATATAGAAAAAGAAAGAATAATAAAGGAATGGAAAAAAAAAAAAGGAAGTTTATGGAATTAGATAAAATCCTTTACATTCAACTCTGACAGCAGCAAATTACATGTCAACAAAGTTGATTAATTCTCTGAATCTTAAGAATAAAACAGAAAAATGCAAAACGGTTCAGAATTATAAAGAAAAGCTTTCCAGTGACACTAACAAGAACCCTCATTGTGATGGCTCCAAGCAACACAAAAAAGTACCAGGGTACCTCTCAACATGAAGTAAGTTCAAATAGATCATCATCATCTGATTGGGGGACAGACATTTCCAAAGTCATTGATTTCATTTGAAAGAAAATGTCAGAGATTCATATTTTAGCAGAACTATAAGGTCTAGAAAAGAACCAGGGAAGAAACACCTCAAATCAGACAGACATGATTGTAAACAACATTGTAGTTTAGGAGAGCTATCAGTTAAAGGAAACATTATAACAGATCACGTTCATTCATTTCATATGACCAGTGTCATAGCTAAAAGGAACCAGAAAAATGTTGAAAATGCAAAAGTAACCAAAGACTTGAAAGTTCCTTTGCATACAAGAGAAAGCTCCCTGAAGAAAGAATGGTATTCAAAATGTGTTCATGTGCAAACAACAAAATTTTGACAGAACTGAGCTGAAGAAATACAAAGATCATAAGAAAAGGCATGTACATTCAAATGATAAAAGTCTAAATAAAACCAGGACACAGGACTAGAAACAGTTCAACAAATTCTTCTTTTCTCTTCATCTTCATCTGATTCATCTTACAGTACCACAAATTTAAAAGAGGAATCAATATCAAAAATGGCATCATCAGTACTTGCTATCTGTCAGCAGTATTCCCAAAAAGAGATGGGCAATGACAATCAGAAAGTATTGCTGAAGGTGCAAACAGTGCCTCTGCCAGAACCTGAGGTCAAAGATCAACACAAAAATCTGATCAATAAGAGGCCATTTCAGAGTGTATGGTTAAGGCTGTTATTGACAGTGAAAATGTAGAATTGCAAGCATCTTCAAATGTAAACCATCATGAGAAATCAAAAAATTCTGAAACTTTAATGAAATTGGAAAATTTCTTAAGTTGAAAGAAAAGAAAGAATAACAATTGATGGCTGAAGGGAAAGTACAAAAGTTAAAGAAAATATAATGATTAATAATTATTAGAAAATTAATTTTAAGACTTAAAACATTTGTTTATTGATTGGGCCTCCATAGTATATAAATAAAACCTTAATTAATATCAATTGCAGGTGTTTTTCTCTGCAAGGAATTGTTATAAAAAGAAAAACAGTGACATATATATATATATATATATATATATATTAATGATTCCTGGTAACACTATATGAATAATGCAAGTTCCATTTACAAAACTTTTAATATTCCAGAATAGTACTGTTTGTTATACGAATGAAAACTGATAAATTATGCTGTTATAATGTATGGAAATAAACAACTTTACAGGTCAATAGAGTTATATGGTTTTATTTTCAAAACTTACTGTTTTGTTGTGTATAGTAGATAGGGCAGGAATGAGAGAAAATAAAAAGGAAAAACAATCTAATGATGAATTAATCTCAGTTGGTTAGGTGAATCTGGATTGGCTGGAAGTGAAGTTATTTAAATGAGAATGTTGAGATACCATATTTATTTAACTTTGAAAAAATTATTTATTAATCAGTTTTAATTATTTGCAGTCATTTTAATAATTGTTCAAATGAAGTTTATTTGTTGCTTCTACATGCATTTAGCAGTCACTATAACTTAATAACACAGCTTTATATTACGATTTAATCGCTCATTCATTCAGCATTTATTATCCCTAAACTTGTATGATATCTAAAAGCAGCCAGTAATTTGAATCTCTACAATTTATTTTAATGCATGTTCACTTTATGGCATTTAGATGAGGATTCTCTCAGGTTTTGGACTTTCTCTACGTGATTTACCATCTCACTTTGATGGGTTCTTGAAAGCAATTCATCAATATGTCTTGATATGGTATGATCTGCTGCCTCAGTAGCAGCTTTCAAAATCAGTTATTAAGACTTTCCAATTAAGAAAACCCTAATATGAGTCTTTTTTTTTTTTTTGGTGGAACTAGTGAATTTTGTCCTCGTTTTAAACAAAGCATTATGCATAACAAAATACTCTGCCTTTTGGAATATCATTATGCAACCAGTATTGTCTCTTGTGTTTAGGCTGAAATGAATAATTCCTCTTGTTGTACTGCTATGAAAATAGTTGATAGCAAAGTGGTTGATGATATGGAATTTCATTCATTTTAGCTCTTGGAATGGCTGCACGGTCACTAGATGAAAGAAGTCACTGGTAAAGACATTCTGGCAGTGTGTGACTTACTAAAATAATTTGTTAATGGTGTGCATGATTTCAAACAGTAGTTTATAAGATCCCTTTGTTCTTTATCCTTCAAATGACTGCCTTTGTTGTTATTAGAAAGGCATCTCAAATTGAAAGACAGTAGAATATTTACTACACATATTAATAAATACTAATTTTTCTGCACCTACATAAATGAATGGATGGAATTTAGTATTTTATGTACATTAGTAATATAATGTAGATTATTTTTCTCATTATTTAGTAGTCATGTTGTTTTATGTAACGAGATTTTGTTTATGATATTTACTATTTTATTTTAATGACTTATATAGAATAGTTAATGGTTTTTGTTAGACTTTCACAGTGACATTATTTGCTGTAAAGAACATAAAGCAATGGAACTTGACTTTTCTAATTATCTTTTAATGTCTGTTATATACAGAGTCACATCATTTGATATAATAAAACTAATTGGAAATTTAATTAAATGAATTTAGGTTTTATATTCATCTATAGCAAAGGAAACTAAATATAATGGAGTTATGAAATAATAAACCCAAAGTAACTGAAATCTTTGTGTGTTTTTAAACAAACATTGATATAATGACTTTATTTGCTATCATCATCTATAAATTAAATTAATTTCTTTTTTCTAATCATGTTACAGACAAATCTAGATATACTGAAGTTATTTCCAATAATGAAAATGAAGTAGCAAAATACATTTTTCTAATTATCTGGTAGTATTTATTACAGACAAAACAGACCCTGATAACAACATTTGATGTAATAAATCAGACACAAGAAGAGAAAATTAGAAACAGAAAGTTGGAGAAAAGTTTTGAGAGACAGAAGTGAAAAAATGAAAAACAAGGAAAGGAAGGAGAAATTGTCCCCCCCAAAACCGATAAAAATGGAAATAAAGAGACATAGTCGATGACAAAGAGAAAGAAACAAGAGTTAGGTAAAAAGAAAAAAAAAATCAGAAACAGAGACAGAAAGAAAGTCAGAGCAAGAGAAGGAGAGGGGGGGGTTAGATACAGAAAAACAAAAGGCCAGGGTCAGAGAGAAAGAGTAAAAAATAACAAGAAATAGAATTAGACAAAAGGAACAGAAACAAATAGATAATCAAAAGACAAAAAATATAAGAGAGAGTAAAAGGAAGCGATAGACACAAAAGCAGAAAGATGGGGAGGGGGGTTACTAATACATTATTGTGCACAGAAGTTTTATAGAAAAACACTAATAATGTTACCTCAAAAATGATGTATAAGGACAGGTTTCCTGTAATAATCATAAACTTTGTGGAAAAATGTCTAAACTAAATGAAATATATAATATATATATACACACATATAGGTAAAAATGTTAGAAATTATGGAACTAGGTTTATTAATATTTGTAGTAGTTAAATGCTTAATGGTAGGCACATAAACAATATTATAGTAATTAATCATAATTAATCACTGATTACTACAATTCAGAAATTTTCAGAGCTTGTTACATTATTAATTAGAAATACATTTTCTGATTCATCATTATGCCAATTCCAGTCTTCCATCTGCATTTGTTTCCATTTTCATGCAGTTTTAAGTCTGCAGTAAAAACAACAAAATAAGAACAGTCAGTGGTTCTCAAACTGAGAATCATAACCCCCCTGAGGGGTTGCAAAATTTTTTTAAAATATTGCTTCAAGCATGAGAGTTGAGTTCAAACTTTTGAGCCTATGAAGGGGTTTTCCACTTACTTTTCTTAGCAGAGGCTCAAGGGTTCTATAAACTGCCAACAATATTGTATTCTTTACAATATTGTTTATGTTAAAGAATGTTATTTTGAAATGAACCTCAAAATGTTGAAAAGTGAAAGAAATAAACTGAAGGTAATACATTCATATTTCTGGGGCTAATGAATTGAAGGAAACTCAAAGGAATATATTTATATTTCAAAGAAAATAATTATTATTAAACAACAGAAATTTCTGCTGCATGTTTGGAAGCTGGAGGCAGTGGAAAATTCTAAAGACATGGATGGTGCTCAACATGCATGGAACTCAAGAGGACTAAATAAATTAGAGTACATTGATCTGGCCTCTCAGCACTATCCAATAAACTGGTGAATAGAAAACAAGGGCATAAATTCCAGCATCCAAACATATGCAGCAGAAACTTTTTGTTTAATGATAAAATATTTTTACCAACTTTTCTAGAAATATGAATGTTACTTTCAGTTTATTTCAACCTTTTTGATTAATTTCACTTTCCAATGTCACCGCACAGCATTGAGAAATTTCCTGATTTACTTTTGACCCAGTCATCATCCAAATGATTACCAAATATGATTATTGGTCAGCTAAATTTATCTGCTAAAATCTGCCGTTATGACAAAATTGTTGATAACGTTTTTGTAATTTGCTTTGATGTAAGTATAATATATGTTGCGGATTGGGATTTTTAATGCAATTGAAATGGACAAGACTCATTTCTGCAGAGTATAACTGACACCTGTTGATTATGTGACAGACTGTTATCGGATATTGGAGATTGATTGACACTAACTCTGGTAGTCAAAGACTTCTCTTGGAAATATTCGTATCTCCCCTCTGGTATGATATGCAGTACTATATCTGTAGAGTATCAATAGAGGTGTACGTATTAGTAAAGTTTTTGTTGGGTATTAAGAGAAAAGCTGAAGAACCAATCTACCAGTAGCAATGATAAAAGCAAGCCTAAGTCAAGAAAGTATGATGAAAGTTACATATTTTTTGGTTTCACATTATAGGCAGAATGGCCTTGGTGTGTTATTTATCATAAAATGCTGTCTGTTGAGAGTAGCCAAGCAAACTAAAACAACACCTGGAAACAAGTCATGTAGACTTAGCTAACAAACCTTGAGATTTTTTCATTCGAAGAAGAGATGAAATGAATTAACAAACAGTCCCTTTGAAATCACCTTTAGCTTCTTATCAAGTTGCATACAGAATCGCCCAGTTCCAAGAGCTCCACACAAATGGAGAAAATTTAATTCTTCCAGCAGCTATTGATATGGTATAACTATGTTGAGAGAGTCTAACACCAAACAGCTTTTAAGTATCCCTTTGTCTAATGAGAGCTTCCCACCAAATCATCGCAGAGGATCTAAATGAGCAACAAATTGAAAAGATAAAAACAACAACAAACCATTTGCCATTCAGACAGATGAGGCCACAGATAGCACTAAGGATGCTCGTTTAATAACGTATGTTAGATTTGATGAGGAGGGCAAAATAAATGAGGATTTCTTCTTCTGTAAAGAAATTACAATCTGATATCTTAATGCATTGATCACATGGCTGGTATACTTAAGCTGCTCTAACTATAACATTCTATTTTAGTGCATTTTTCTAATATTCTGCATCAAATTTTAGCTTTTGATTGTTACTAATTCAATTCTATAAATGTAAGCCAACTTTGGTAATAAACTCAATGAAGCACTGAAAAAAAACCAAAGTAGCTAGATATTTTAGTTTCTTTTGCAGTTTCAAATGTAATGTATAAGAGCAGCTACATATTGCTTAAGCTAAACGGATCTTTTAACACTAAAAATTCTAATATGAAGCTGATAGACAACAATAATTAGAAAGAACTAAGAAAATAAATAATATATATATATATATATTAACACAATGTATGAAAGTGAATATTGTCATCATCATGTGCCATTACAAAGTTGAAAGAAACAAGCCTACTAAAATGCATTCCAAAACTTTCCATTTTTAGATGAGGGGAAAAGCAAAAAGGCTTGTTTGTGAACAGTTAAAAGAAATCATCCAATGGAAAGCAAATCAAGTGTCCCTTGTGGTAATCAAACTTGGACCTTGACCACCAGTAGTCTAATCACTTTACCACTCAAATAATTGTGACTTACAAGTTTAATATACCATATATCATAATTAAATATGGAATATTTCTAATATCACATCTACAATCTAGAAATTAATGTTCATTTAAAGTTATGGAAATCTCATAAAATGGTATTTGAAGATTAATGTAATATGCCAGCAATTAAAATCAGTTATCAGTAGTGAACTAATTAGAAAAGAATACTACAAATTTTAAGAAAACCAAGATAAAAGTTAAAAAAAGAGAGAGTGGGTTAAAAATTCTATTTATATTGATATTAATTTCTTTTTTAAATAATAAAATGTTTTAAAAATTTCAAGGGTGAAACACTGGCAATTTATTTCATCAATTGCAATATCTATAAATTAATTAAAAGTAGATGAAATAAACTCTTATAACGGCATGCCATTATGGTGAGGTAATGTTCAAAATGCAAAATATAAGTTATTTTTCAACAGTGGCACAAAAATTAAGTTGGTACAGCTCAGTATAATTTACAATGCAGTCAAAAACGTTTTTGTGATGAAGCATTGCAGGATTTATTTCTCATTTTTCTTTCTGTCATCCAATTCATCACTGAAAGCTTTATCACCTTAAACATGAGGAATCTTGTCATCAGAGCCACTTTACACTGAGAAATTGACTCAATCAACTCAACACGAATAGAGGTCATGTATGAAAAGTTGAATTTTACACAAACACCATATATTGGGTAGAGACCAAAGTCTGAGGCATTGCTTCACTATAAAAAAAATAGTCTTACTTGAAAAAAGGCTATCTCACTTCTGTACTTCTGTTATAAATGAGGTAATATGGTAATTAAGTAGAATTTTGTCTTCAATGAGAAATTACTACTTCAAGAAGAGAGCAGACATCTACAATGCAGTTAGAACAGAAGGAACTCAATAATATTAAGTAATACTAATTTATAAGACTCAGAAGTTCTTAAGAATTTGACAATCTGTACACAATCTAGTAGTTATTTTTGCAAAATATAGACATTGCACAATGTCATTAGTAAAGTTGTAAAGATATCATGCATGTTATTTATCCCTAAATTGAGCAACATTTTAAAGGAAATGTAATCTCATTCCAAAGTAGAAGTAATTCAAGGTTACATATAATTTCAACATTCAAATGCTGCATATTTTAGGGAATAGTAGTTTGTAATGGATATAACAAGATTTAGATATTAACACAAATTCAGAAACGATCAAAATTTAAAATTAAAAAAAAAAAAAACACCCCCAAAACTATTATGATAAACAAAGGCAAATCTCTATTCAAGCACTATGATCAGTAAAATCACCCACCAATGACAGATGAGTAGATTACTATTATTAAACAAATTAAATTCATTTTTTTTGTTAAATATATAAACTACACCGCATTTCCATTTAATAAAAAAAAACTTTAACAAACAGATCCAGCTAATGAAGATTTTGTTTAAATATTTGAGCTATCAATACATTTTGCATATTTTGAAACTTCAAAAAACCTGTAGCAGTTTTGTATCATAAATAACTACCCTCATGAAAAGAAAATAAAGTGAAGAACTAGCATAAAGTAACCATGCCACTATACATATATTCAGATTTTCTGAACTATATCTCAGAAGTTGGTTATATGGTGTAGGAAGAAAGAGACAGAAAGAAAGAAAAAAGCTGTCTGAACTACTCTTTTCATTTAAAATACTTAAGCCACTGTATAACATCTTAGATTCATTTGCACATCACTACCCTTCATATCAGTACAACTTGTGCCAAAGAACCTTCTCATTAATATAACTCTATAATTAAAAAATCTGTTTTGCATTTTGCTTGTGTTCACTAAACATATACATAGCTAGTTCAACACAAATATTAACCAGTGCTAAACTGAGCTGAAAATACACACCAGAGGGGGGGGGGCATTAAGGCTAAAACATGTGTGATATATGAGGGTTAAACATGCAGATGCTCCCATATTATAGAACAAAATGTTTAAAAATTGTGACATTTGTTTATTATGACTCAACATCATACACAATTTCTAAAAGTTTATACAGATGAGAAGTCATGATTAAGAAATGACAGCACCCATTTGTTTAACCAGCTTTGAGGGAACCTCTCCAGAAGTGTGCATATTCAACATCTTAGGCTGTCAGAAAACAGATTAAAATGAACATGTTTATTATCTTTAAGATTTCTAATTGTGGTAAAACACTATTGGTATAAAATGAGGCAAGTTACTTTGAACTGTAAAATCTATAATAATGGGCAATCAATTAATGATGATGAGAATGACAAAGAGCCTAAAATTTGAAAATATAGAACTTATCCAAAAACAAGTCACAATTTCACACAAAGCTTAGTTCCCTCATGAAATACAGTCATTGGCTAGTCTTACAGAAATTTGTAAATTCTGTACACTGAGGTTCTTTTCCATCTCACTCACTGTCTGCTCCTGAAGTACAATAAGAGGATTAAAAATACAACACAAAATAGTGTTCAGTTACACTTAGTACAATCAAGACTAATCAGATGAAATACCATACATGTATTAGATATTATTAAAAAAGGAAATTGTAGAACAAAACAATTTGTCATATGAAAGTTAAAGTTGTTCATGAAATTCAATGTACACTGTGAAAATTTGCAAAAAAAAAAAAAAATACTACTACATTGTTAGAATGACCAAAAGCAGTCTTAACAGGTTAATCTTACCTGATGATCTGGTGCTGCGCCCCCTGAATCCACCACCACCCCCTCTACCACGCCCACTTCTACCACCACGCCCACCTCGTCCTCCACGACCTCCCTTACCTGCTAAGAGAAAGCTTAATATTGCAGAGAAAAACATTTATTTAAAACCAATAATAATCTTTTAAGCATGTTTTGAACTGGCTTATAGCTTATTTCATTCAGTAAGAACTGTTGAGCACAAAAACATGGCAATTAGTTTTTATTATCTAGAAACATGTAGGACAGAGAAAATTGTGAAATTTGCCTAGTAAAACACAAATTTCCAGATTATCAACAACAAACACTGAATTATCACTAACTGGCAGCAATACCACTCCAAGCAGTGAGTAGACAAAGCGTTTTAGTGGTTAATATACAATGAAAAATAATCCTAACAAAGGTAAAATATCATACTAATAGATGTATGATTATAATTGTATATTAGTGACAAATGAGGTCTGAAAGTCAATAAAAATATAAGTTTGTTGGGTTTATTACTATTAAGGTAATTAACTTGCTGCTTGGCATGTAAAGGAAAAGGAAAAGGAAGGAAATAATTTTATACTTAAAAAAGCTTTTCATACTATAGACAACTTTTGAACATCCACACAATTTTCTTAGTACAAAATAAAATAAATAGCATTCATTATAATACAATTTTTCTTTTTTTTTAAGAAATAAATTCATTTGAAACACTTACCAAATGACCTG
Source organism: Nautilus pompilius (assembly GCA_018389105.1). Taxonomy (NCBI): domain Eukaryota; kingdom Metazoa; phylum Mollusca; class Cephalopoda; order Nautilida; family Nautilidae; genus Nautilus; species Nautilus pompilius. The sequence goes on from JACATO010001618.1 coordinate 223,219, forward strand.
TCTCCAAACAATCTTTCTCTCTTCTTGTTAGCAAAATCAACATAAATTTCTCTACCGTCTATAGCATGACCTTTCATTTCATTAAAAGCATCTCTTGCTGCATCTGCATCACCAAATTCAATGAATGCAAATCTAGAAAAAAAGTGAAAACAAAATGTTAGATTTTTTAAAAACAAGCAGGTCAAATAGTTTACTGCAAAACTGTTACTTTGGTCTTGTCATTAAAACCAAAAAATTGAAAAAAGATGTCATTAAGAGAACTTAAATAGTATATTATTAAAACTGTCTGGTACAAAAAAAAAAGGAGAAAATATAAACCATTAATTATAGTTGATCTGAAAGACCAAAATGACTAGAGAATATACTTTTGTAGTGGGAGAAAGAAAATATATACTTTCCTAGACATTTTAATCTTACCCTTTTGGTCTTCCTGTATCTGAATGTTTTGCAATTCTGATTTCTGTAGCTTCAGTAAATGCTTCTTGCAACATATTTTCTGTGGTTTCAGTAGACAGATTTTTAACAAACAAAACACTTGATACACCCTCCTCTGAAAATATAAAGTTTAGAATTGTGCTGTCAAGTAATAGTAACTGTTTTGCAATACATTATTAGTATTGAAACATATTTACTAAAATTTTACATTATCAGCCAAATATTTGAAAATACAGGAAAGTAAAGAATAGTTAATATAATTTAAATTTTAATGCTGCAATTCAGTCTTGCCAGCATTTCTTTTGGTAAATAAAAGTACATCCTTTATTCTTAGTTCATTAATATAAACATTTAGACAGGAAATATAAATTCGAAGGAATATCCTTTTACGACAATCACTACACTCTAAATATCAACATTCACATAGTTAGCTAATACATAAGAAATCTGCTGATAGGAATATCCTAACTAATTAAAAGTGATACTCTGAAATAGTCCTATTTTCATTTCCAATTAAAAAAAAATTCTTTTTAGATATGACTAGATTTGAAATTCTATAATTTTTATCTAGGAAAAACATCTGAAAAGCTGCACAAAGTCAAATTACATACCACCTCTGTTTCTTGGCTGTTGCTTTTTGCTAGCAAAATCAAAAAACAACATTCTGCCTTCTAGCTCTATCCCTTGTTTCTCCTCCATAACATTTTTCACCTGTTCTGGACTCTCTAAGACTACATACGCAAACCTTGAAAAGGAAAAAAAAAAGAAAAGAAAAAACTTTCATTTATGCATAGCAAACAAAATAATCTAGCCAGAGCATAAAATGTATTTTTTTCTCAGACTATGAAGGATTTTTTGAATTTGTGGCAAACTTACCCCCTGCTCCTACCATCTGACAATGGCAATCTGATTTCCTTAGCATCTGGAAATATCTCAGACAAATCTTCTTCTGTCACAGTATAAGGAAGATTCTTTACAAACATTGTCCGGTCAGTTTCTATTATTAAGAAAGAAAACACAAAAACTCAAAAAAACTTAACCTCTTTCATTTGCAATATTTTTTTCTTAATAAAGTAGTAATTTTCCAGGAAAGTGAACTTTAAAGTTATACCTAGCAATTAGGTATAGTAATTAATCTTTCTCTCCTCAAACAAGATAAACCAATGCATGTTTTAAGAAAGCATGAAGTCTTTTCTGTAAATTATTAGTATGCAAGTCATTTCAGTATTTGTATATTCTGAAATAAAAAAATTTCAAAGTATAAACACTTTGGAAAGTGACAAAAAAAAAAAAAACAACAAAATTTTCAAACAAATACCACCATGACTGATGATGTTTCAGATATACGAAAGGTAGCAAGCCCAGTAATAATTTTCAAGTCCTTTGTTGTCTAAAAAGAATGTTCCAACGTATTTGGATTTCTGTACCATTTTAATTTTTTTTCCAATAATAAAGCCCATTCTGAAAAGATTTTCAGACAAATGGAGAAACTAGCCAATATTAATGGCCATTCCTGCTTGCATGTAATTATGCATCAGTATAAATACACCATAATGGATGTACACTTTTAGTAATGTCTATTATTCACATCTGAAGTTAATCAAAACTGAAAATTATGGCCAATAGAAATTGGCACAATTTGAAAACCTAAATTAGGAATTTAAAGTACTATTTATTGGTTCTGGAAAAAAACCATGGATTACATTCCTCAATACTTAAGAGGGCAGGAGAGAGAGAGAGAAACAAACCTAAATTGTTTTTACTTTGTCCCAACATGTTTCTATTTCCCAAGCATTACCATAATGATCAGAATCTAAACATTTTTTTTTGCAATATTTCATTATGGGAAAATTTTCTAATTACACTGGACAACAATATGAAACTCTTTGTCTGCCGCTGAGCAAAATGCAGGTGATCTTAGCTAAACTTTGGTGCTGATTTCAAATCTGAAGTCAGGATTTGGCTAGGATGTCAGGTTTTTGAGATATGCATAAGAAGGAACTTCACCATTAACGCTATATTATGACATATGCTATATGAACTATATAAAGCTTGAACAACAATATTTGGTATTCAAATGTTTAATGCGAAACATTTGCCATGATCAGACAACAGATGCATGAGAAAGACTGATAAAAGCAGTATGGAAGATATGGAATGCATTTAACCTACCCAATAGGTACATTCCAAATGTTCAAAAACATTTCAGACACTTGTTCTTGCACTTATGAGATATTGGTCTCCATTTGGATGAACCAACAGTAATCACCCATCATATTGGGACTGAATTTGCCCCGATATCTACTTTGCATCACCTTTGTCTTGGTGGAACCTTTCACCATGCTCATCACCGACAACTCCTAGATTGGCTGGAAAAAAATCAAGATGCGAATGCAGAAGATGCATCTTTAGAGACATCCTGGCTCCCATTCGCTCATATGCCATTAGCATGTTTTCCACATACTCTGCATAGTGCTCAGCTCTATGCATCATCATGGCTGTTCAAAAGACACAGGAAACATGTGTTTTGTGTACCCTAGCTGCAATCTGAGGAGGAGAGCAACTTTGAGATCACCACAAATTTTCCAGTTATCATCCTCCGAACTCGTCAATTTCAAAAGGAGTTCCATCGACTCTAATGACTCTTTGAAGCCAACTGCATGAGTTATAAGAACTGAAGGTTTTTGGTTACCATGATGTAACAGCACAGCTTTAAGACTTAGTTTGCTAGAGTCTATGAATAACCTCTGTTCATCAGTCACATGTTTATATCCCAGTTCACTCATGAAACCATTTAAATCAATACAGAAACAAACACCATTTTCTATTAAAAAAAAAAACAGGTTTGTGTGACAATCATGGAAATGGGAAATATTCACACCTTTTTGTAAAAGATTCCATTCTCTCAGTCTAAAGCCTAACACTTCAGTCTTCTCCTTTGACAATGATAGATCTCTCACCAAACCATTCAGTTATTCTTGATTTAGCAAGTGAGGCTTTTCTTCATCCACAGCATTATCACTGCACTCAACATCTGAACTTTCATCACTTTCTAGGCAGGAGCTATTGGAGGAAGCGGAACAGGATTTTCCATGTCATGGGAGACCAGTTTCAAAGCAGGACAATTTGGATATACGATTTTCAGCACAACTAAAAAAATGTGACATTCTAGAGCAAAACAGTTTACAGATTTGAGATCAGCTTGCAAATTACCACAAAGCAAGCATGATAGTGTTCTGGTAGCAAAATCATTGTTTCCCAGTGTTATCAGAGAAACGAAAATCAGTCTGCAGAGTTGTTTTAAATAATAAAAAAAATCTAAAGCATATGTAGTATCTTTACATTGTGTAAACTTTTGTTCAAAATCCAAATCATGTATCTTTTTGCTGTAATTCTATGTTAGCTCTTACCAGAATCACTATTTTTAAAACCTCTTGGATGACTTCTCTCTATACAGATCACATTTCCTTTCAGTTTTGATCCATTTAGTGCCAACACTTTGTCCAGATCTTCAGCATCAGCTAAATCCACATGAGCAAATCTAAACAAAGGAAAGAACAATTACATTTCTAAACAATAATTTCTTTTAAAAGAATGACTGTCCTATAGCACCTCTACAAATAAAATTTTTTGCAAAAAAAAAACAACAACAACAAACTTTATAGCAACTACTGAATCCAACAATGCTGGATTGGAAAAGAAAGAACATACAAAATGATATCAACTAGACAGGAAACTCTCCCACAAAGCTCCAGGCCTTGCTGTATTTTTTAAATATTTTTACCAAGATGCAAATACTGTTTTACCAATGTCAAATAAAATCGTGTTGTTTCTACCAGGAATATGCTAATCATTAACATTAAGGAAAGTTTAGACTCAACCTGGAGGTCAGCCATGCCAAACTCAATCCAACAATGTTGGTGAGGAATTCATGTGATCAACTACTATGACGCCTCAATCCCAATCCAAAAATGCTGGATATAAAAAACTTATTAAAAAAGATTGCATCATGAAATTGTCCACATACTTTATGTACAAGATTATTTCTGGTTCTTCCAAAATCATATATCTTTTTCATCCAGTCTGCTCCCTAGAAACTATAAATGCAAGACTTAATGTATTAACTCTTTGAACATCAATGACCATAACTAAATAACGAGATCGCAATATGTACACTCAAGACCTCCATACCGCCCAAAGGAAAAGATTTAGTATTGGATTCCATCACATAATAAGTAGGTAAAGCAACCAGGTGGTGAATATAGCCCAAAAGTCATTTTTGCAAGAAAACAAAAGCACTAAATATTTATGGAAGAAGTGATGATTACATGATTTATCAATTCCAGACTGTTTTCTGTTGTTTGCCCTGAGAAGCTTTAGGCCATTTTCTCAGGAAGGATTAACAAGTGACTGTTTAAACTATACATTAATTATCATTCTAACAAGGTTAAAGAATCAAACTTGATGATGACAAAACACAGGATTATCTACAAACAGGCAAATAGTGAGAAATTTGCTTGCTTTTGACAACAACACAATGCCATTAGACAAATTTAACTCTTCAAAAGATATCCAAACTCTTCATGAATGCTTTGAAATCATATTTAGGATGATTCATTCTAAGAACAGGATTGCTTTTAAATATCTGTATTTCTAGATGGTAAAAATTAAATATCTGAAAATATATTTGAACCAACCTTTCTATTACTTAATAGTCTAATATGGATTACAACAGATACAGATGCTACCTGAGTTTCTTAAATTTATCAAAGGTACCTGTATCAATTTTCAAATTCAAAAAAATTCCAGTCATTTCACAAAAAATTTCAAGTTATGCATTAAAAAATGTGGGTAATTTACGTGTTTCTTGGATTTTTTCGAACTTCAGCAACCTCTATTCCATTCTTGTTCAAAAATGTCTCCAACTTGCTTTCATCAACTTCCCCTGATAGGTTATTACACATAATTGTGGTTTTTTCTTGCCCTTGTAAAGGAGAAACATAATCAAGTAAATTGTCCTTACAGTTTTAAATCAGTTTTTCAAATACAGAAATTTACTTTAATAACTTCTATAATAGAGTCATCTTTCTTTGTATTAATTCTACAAAACTTTGAGTTTTTACAAAAAAAATTACTTATTTACTTAAAGAATAAAGTGGAGAGATAGATCTTTTTAAAAAAGAAAATTACCATTTTCTACTTTAGCCCTTTTTGCAACAGTTTCCTTCTGAACTTTCTTTCTCTTCTTCTTGTCTGTCATTCCAGCTTCTGTTACATAAAATATAAGCTATAAATTATTTATAGAAACTAGATACCAATAAGTTGAAACATTCCAGCCAACACATCACATCAATGTTGAATCTTTAATGTAAATATGCAAAATTTAAAATTATATGCCTAAGTAATACAATGACAATGCAACATGCTAATATGACCATTTTTTTTTAGGGACAGTGAAATGTCTATACTACAATTTAAGCATTCTCTGACCTTTTACATTCAACTTTGTAATCCTTTCTGGAGCAGACAACTGGACTTTATTTGCTTAAAATCACAAACAATTTGTAAAAAGGCTGTGCAAAATGTATATTTGATTGAAACTATTAAGTGGTGGTCAGAAGGGGGCTTCATGACTACTCGACTGCCACTTTTGATCATGGGTGGGCTTCAGTTTCCTGGAAGAGGCCAACACACCCTTCTCAAAGTATCAAAGAAAGGTCTACTCTTGAACAAGTTGTCTGTTAGGATTATCAAAGGCAAGTGCTAGACTGTTGTCGTAGAGATGCCAATATCAATTCAATTTCTTGAATCTGTTCTGACCTTTGACACTCCATGTCCACAATTGTTTTTACTACAAAAATCGTTGATGGATAAATGAAATGAAACCAAAACTCGTGGTGATGTTTACTGTTTAGAAACCCTTCACCTTTTGTGGTGACTGGTTTGTTTCCTCCATCATATGGAAGAGAAAATCTGGCAAGAGTTAACAAAAGTTGATTAGCTTAGTGATCAGTGACATTAATCTTCAGACTGAAGTTGTGTGAAAACCCTGGCATATCAATCAGTTGCAGATATTTCAACACCCCACTTAAATCCCTTCTCCTTGCCATCTTTGTGATCCCTGTTGACATCAAAACATTTCATGAATTGCCTGAATCACTGTCAGACCAACCGAATGAGAAATTTGAGGATTGCATTCTTGAAATTTCTATACCATCAGAAATGATTCAGTGTCCGACTGCATATCATACATTTATATGACCACAACAACAGTTGCACAATTACACCCTCACAGTAAAATGAAGTGATAAAAATAATGGAGAAAATGACAGTGCAGATTAGCATCTACTTGTGCTTTCTATAGTATAAGATGTAAGCAATCATCAAATAACTAATTATAGCCCATACTGACTAGGCCTAGAAAGGATTAAAGCAAATGTACCTCGTTTTTTTAACCACATGAATTATTATATAAAGCAAATAACTGACAGTGCAAGTAATATAATAATATCAAAATACACAAGCCCATCACTTGCTGAATCTTACCATCACTGTGTTCACCCTCACCACCACTATTGTCCTCATCTTGATTTTTTTTTTTGTTTAGTACCATTCAAATTCTTGTTTAGTTTCAAAATTACTCTCTCTTCATCACTTCCTCATCATCTACACTTTCTTCATCATCTAGTTCTGGAATCTTTTTGTGTTTAAGTTTTCCTTTAAAACAACACAAAATTATTTTTTATTAAATTGCAACTTTAATTTACAAAACATTTCCCAAGGTACTAGGTAAAACTGAAACAGACCGTATCAAACTTTATCTACAAATGTCACCAAAACATTCATATTCCAATCAGCACATATTTTAATTTAGAGTTATCTTCTTACCTAGACCTTTTAACTTCATTACCCAACAACTAAATTTCTAATGCAGATGAAATAGCAGCAGTACAGAAAACCAGAAAACAATTATTAGAGGACAAGGAATTTCAGAAACTGTTAGAAAATAGTTTCAGGCACAATTTTATTTAATCAAAGCAACCACAAGATAAGCTTCATAGTTACAATTAAATGTCTACTGGGCAAATGCCCTCTAACTTAGTATTTATTCTGACAGTTCAATTTGTTAAAATCTGCTACCTCCCTGAAGATTTGTTATCTATTTAATTTTGCAACTGCAATTTTTAAAAAAAGGATATCACTTTTTCTAAGGGGATGGAACATGTTGACAATGATGTGTGACATAACTTTATCTGGTAATTAATTTGAGCTATTAAAAATGCATTGTACAATACATTGCTTTTTTTTTTTGTTGCTTCAGACAAGTGAAAAGGGAGTTCCTTTAAAAATAAAAATAGCCAAGACAACCTTCAAATTGGGATCAGAGTTTTCATTAGCAAGATGTTAAGCAAAAAAAGGAAGTCTTTATTTGTTGTATTTTCTGATATTCCTTATATCTTTCCAAAACAGAAAGCCATTTTTTAGCATTCCAGCTTTATTTTAGTCAGTTCTGCATTTTATTACTTATTATACCAATCATCCATCATCAGATAAACATAAAAAGGGAAGATACAAGCATAGTCCTTTTGTTTTGTATTGCAGTGTGTTCCTTCATTAGAGAAATGGTGAGTGGCCTTATATTCCAGTATGTCACTTAAAGTTATATTTTTTAATAAAAGCAGATCAATACAAATTTAGTAGTTAATGTCCCTGAACTTTCCTGAAATTTTATATTTTTTTCATTCTACTACTACAGAAACACTTGGAATAGAAAAAATAAGGAACAAAAGATAAGACAACATAACAACAGTGTTAAAGGATTATAAATGTAAGTCTGCATTTAAAAAAGTTAAGAAAGAGCACACAATACCCCTTCATGATCCTTATAAGCATCCTCAAAGTTTGGAAAATGCATCATTACCTGTGTCCCTAAATGAGAGAGAATGTGTAGTTGCAGATCTTGCTGCATGTGGTAGTTTGACCATTAGAAGAAATTAACAATGCAGTTGCTGGTTGTTTAAACCTTGGCAGATAAAGCAATTAAAAATGTTGCAAAGTTTTGCAAACAACTGGACACTCTCTATACAATGCCTAGCACGAAAAATAAAATACCAATCAAGAAAAAGATTAAGCTAAGAGAGCATTACTTAATTATGATCCTTAAAAGGGCTTAGCAGATTTACTTGGACAGTATGGCAATTAAGTCCCTTGCCAACTTCAGTAAATTCTGGGAACTAAAGCCAAAGAATGTCCTGTTATTGAAACACCACCAGTGTACAAAGTGCCACCTTTCCTACAGATCAAGCCACCTTAGTTTGGTGACATGTTTGGGAAACAGACATTTGTGAGCAGCAGTCAAAAGCAGATGCTGTTTGAGAGGCATAATGTCAATTTGAATAAAGCAGCAGAGTCTACAAAAATTAGAATGCCAACTTAAAGAAAACTGTGCCAGGGGAATTTGTTTTGTAAATTGGGAGATGGTGTCGACCCATATCAATACCAAGCATTTTCAGTCAAGATAGTGAATAAAAGAATCTGGAAAATGTAAGAGTACTACAAACAGACTTTGTCATGAATTATTCATGTTAGTACCAAAACAAGATCCAATCTGCCTTATGGAGCAGAGGAATGCCACCCTCTTAATAGCAACAGCCATGGATAATAGATTTTGTCAGAAGGGTATTTTGGTATGTGCTGAAACAAAATCTAAAAACAAGGATATAATTGCAGCAGTCTTGAATAATGAGGAAGTCAGCAAATTATTTTGATATGCTGAGACAAAATCTGAAGGGCACAATTTCATTAGTTCTTTTAAAATAGAATAAGGATCACATTCCCACTGATGCATACATCGATCATGAAATTATTTGGAGTGTTGAACCCGCCTCTGAGATTAAAAATAAGAATACACTGATATTCTTAATTAAGTGTTAATTCAGTTTGAGCTCTTTGCCTATAAATTCGCTGTTACATTACATGGGAAGGGAACCAGATGGTATGAAGATATGAGGGGTAAGGCCAGAATCTGGAAGAGTTTACCAATTCTGCTATGCCTTAATGCCAAAGACTACTTTATATACCAGAGAAAGATACAGAGTATTTCAGTAAAACTGATGGCTGTGAACAGATAATAATTTCTGTCATACCAGTAACCATAAAGATACACACTGGAAAGTATTATCATCTAGGTGCAGAAGTTTTGAAGTTGCAAGAATTGGATCAGGAAGTTTCAGAAGTGCAATTTTCACTTGGTGATTAGGTATTTACTTATGCTGCTGCTGGTTTTAAATACCAAGGAGAAATTACACTAATGAAAAAGCAGTTGCTTGTTAAAGTTATGCATAAGTCTGGTGACAATTATCAATGGCTAAAACTGGAAAACACAGTTTATGATCAATAACTTAAAAAAATTATTAGTAATGTAAAATCATATATCTGTTTTGATCTAAAAATCCATTATCATAGTTCTTAATATGAGTATCTGATCCAGTACTAAGCAGAAGGATAAGTAAGAATTCAAAGATTTGTTCATACTTTCAGTTGGCAGTATTTAAAGAGATGCCACCTTTGTTGCCTAAGTGAGAATTTTCCTCCGTTTATACCATTATGCAAAGGCTATTTCATTCACTTGTTAGTTTTCTTTTCCTCAGAAATCTAAATTATCACATAGACATGTCACACAAGCCATGGAAATTTTTGGATGAAATCTTGAATTTATCACCGCCTGGTATAATTATTTCTGGATTCCTTTATTAAAGCCCTTTGCTAACCACCCAAATAATGGAATAAGGTAAAGAACCATAAATTTCATAGAAGTTTGCTGAATGGTAAATTTTACTTTTATTTATAGCTTTTGTCAATAATACTTCATTTGAAAATAAACTATGCCTAAAGTATTAATTCACTGAAATCTATTTAATATTTTCCCTTTCTGAATGTCAAGTAATTATGGAATGACTATTTTATGATTTTTTGGGGAAAAAAAGTATGCTAAGTTTAAAGTAATATTTTTGCACAACCATTGTAATCTCGTAATATGAATCTTATAGAAATATTTTATTTACTTTAGATTTAATTTAAATCACAATAACTATATAGTTATTTTGAGAAGCACTCCATATATTAAAGGCAAATTTTGCAAATAAACAGGCATCAGATTAAATATCAGATAATTATGAGCATAACTTTTACAACAAGCTCTCATCCCCATTACCTTTTATTTAGATTTAAAATCCATTAACACATAAATTAGCAGAACTGAATAAGTTTATTTCTTAAAAATATAAAAAACTCTTTAAACTCTTTAACATAAAAATAACGTAATATTTCCCTTATTGCAGAAAAGTAAACTGATTAGTCTATTTCAAGCAGACAAAAATTAAAAGCACCAATGATTATAGTACTTGTTTTATATATATTCATAAACAATTGTCTGCAAAAAACAACTCACTCTTTTTATCAGAAACTGCAGTTTGTTTCTTTGCAGACCACTTATGGGAGATTACAGGTTCCTGAAAGCAAAGCAGTGAAATTTTAACAATGTCACAGGGCTATCAAAACATCTGTACACAATATAAAATCATCCTAAAATGCTAAATATGCACAAAAACTATAAATTTCTCCCATACAAAAACAAAATTAAGATTAGCTTCACCACCAGAAGTAAACATTAAGCACATGAACTTTTTTTTCAATTCTCTAAAAATATATTCTATCATATATAAATTCAAAATTCCAGAAAATGTTTCTTAGAGCAAATTTTTTATAACTAAATGCATAAAGAATTTGTCATTCCTAAACACACAGAATAAACAGAATTATAATGTAACTGAGAACAGGCACCACTATATCTAACTGGCTCAATTCTACAAAACATTTAAAAATATAATGCAATACATGTCTATATTTCTTAAAACTTTCCATAAGAAAGCTTGCCCCCAACATTAGCAGTCAAATAGACTAACTACTGAACATCACACCACTTTTTAAGAAACTAAACCGCACAACTTTTAATGCTTTAGCATTACCCCAACTTCCATATCCTCCAAGTCCTCCTCATCACTTTCATCATCTGAATCTTCAGGTTCAACAAGCTTAGGAGCTTTGGCTGGCTTTACAACTAGTGATCGGGAAGTTTTCTGAAAACATTAAATTTCACAATTTATAAAGAAAACAAAAATCCATAAAATACTACAAGAAGACAATGCTTAACCTTTAATGTTCTGAACCATGTGAATCTGCCTGAATGCTTGAAATCATGCTGATTTAATACCAAGTTTAGAAATAACTACAGGAAAAGGAAACTCTTTTGTGTGAAAAGGGAGCTTTATTATAAAATTATTTTTGCTAAACTTTGAATGAATATTAGTGTTTCTTTTCATTTTTTATGGATTTAGCATTGAATTTCCTTTTCCTTTTTTCTTCCCTATCCCTTTCTTATATACCCAACAAAATAATCATTTACTGATCGCTTCCATGTGCATATTTAACCTTCATTTTCCTTGCAAAAGTGACTTCTGAATTACATTATCTAGTTGCTTTATTTACTTACTGCATGATGTAATACCACATAGGTCTTATGTGCACACCTTAGATAATCTCAGTTTACATCAGATGGCCAACAACAATAGTGAGTTTGAATCATTTGCACATGATCAACATGTCAGTAATTTTCTTCTAACCACACACCTGGACAAAACCACCAGGAAGATTATGAAGAAAAATTTTGCAGTGGTAAACATAAGTGTGAAATTCAAGAAATTGAAAAGTACTGTCAAGTATATGACAACAATCAGGAAATTGATTTTACCCATCATTTCTGTACTATGCTATATATTTATTTAGTTTTATGAAAATATTTCTTTCATTTGGAAAAATGAACCATGCCACTAAGTTATGTTTGACATTTGAGTTATTCCATGACAAAGTGTTTTTTAATCAGTTGAATTAAGTTTGAACAGAAAAGGGTAAAACCTGATTTTTTGACATTTGAATGTTAAAAAGTAAATTATTTACTACTACACAAAAATAATAGAAAATCATTCTAATTGTTTGAAGCACTAAACAAGCCACAAAAGAAACAATGCAAAGTGTTATTACCATTACACAGTTTCTTTAACATAACATACATATTTATTACCATAAGACAAGATATTGTGAAAAAACCCACATAGCTATTGGCATATAAGCCATTACTTATCTTCTGAAGTTAGGGACTCAACTTATCCATCAATAAAGTCAGTGAAAATGTGCTATTTTTTTGAAGAAAAAAAGTAACTAAAATTGTTCATTTGTAACATAAATTAATGCCTGGAATGTTTGCCAAGTGAGCAGTTAACTGTTAATGTGCTCACCATTATGTTTTACCCATCCTATTTAATCCTAGTCCTGTGTAAAAATATCCCAAAACAACCTCTATTTAATCTTATGCTGCCTCGTTTTTACATTTCTCCCTATTTTCTCTCACTAGTGTACAGAATTCACCAATTAGAAAAACAGCTGAGCATGCTGATTTCGTGTTGGCCTAGGTGTGAACCATAAATATTGGACAACTTGAAACTGAGCTAAATAGTAACTCATGCTATATTGTGATTTGAACTTCTGAATTAGAACCTCAAAACTAAATAAAAGTGTCAAAGACAAATAAAGCTGACATGTTTAGCTTTTCAAAAAGGGAATTCAACACAAATGAAATCACCTGATGATCAGTAATGTTATGCAGTGACTAGAAATAGTCACCAGAACCAATAACATGTGTAGTTTATTTCAGAGATCTCTCCATGATTATAAGCATGCTGAAAAACCATATCAACATCCCATTTACCTATAAGATTGTCTTACAAAGTAATTTGATTATATCCACAAACAGCTCATTAATATCCATGCAATGTGAAGTATTGTTCTGACTGGATGAAAGTTTGGCTAACTATTGAAGTTGATCTATCCTCATCTTATACTTCAAAGCAACTCTATGAATGAAGGAAAGAAAAATATGAAAATTATTTTAATTCTACTTTATGTTCCATCTCATCTTTCAATACAAAATATCATCATCAAAATTCTAACCAGACTTGACCTGTAAACTATTGGCAACAGCAAATAGTGTGATCATCACAAAAACTTGTGCTATCTGGATTTGATTTACTTTTTTTTTTTAAAATCAAGGTCCTATTTTAATCAAAGATAGACCTCAGAATTTCAAGAACTTAAATGCTCACAACCATTCTAAGCAGTTTTGTTTGATCCAATCAATATACAAAAATAATCATCATAGCACTTTCCTATTTTAATCCTTTGCCAGGATGCAACAGTCTTGGTTGTTGCATTGCACCTGACTATTTCTCTTTTTCTTGGTAGGCTTCAGTTTCCTGGACCAGAAACCACCCAATACACCCTTAACATCAACCTGAAATCTTTGTAGGAAGGTGAAACCACATAAAAGATCTAATTTTGACTGCATCTGCTTGGCACAGAAGTTCTTGATAGATGAAATGAAGTGAAAGCCCATTGTATTTATGCAGTTGTTGTTGTGTGTTCTGATGCTACCTTCTGCATTTGCACAACACACTGATTAGTCTCCTTTGCCATTTTCCATATGGTTGCCCCTCAACTTGTCTGAATTGCTGTCAGACTAATTAAATGAGAAATCCAAATGCATACTTAAACCTTCACGTAATCAGAAAGAATGCTTCAGCATCTGAATACACATGTTTCCTACTGTATAAGGCAGAAGTAATTATTAAATAACTCATAAAATCCCTGCTGAAAGTGACTGACATGTCCCAGAAAGGATAAAACATTAACTAAGTGCTTTAAAAAAGAATCTGTAATAAGCATTTATGAAATCTAAATACAATATTTGCATAGTAATCAAATATGGAACAGATTCCTAAGACATAATCAAGATACTGGCACACAATGAAATCAAAGTAAATACATTTCAAGAAAAAACCTAGATAAAATCATGGTCATCACAAGCAACAATAATGTAAAACAATTAGATTTTTAAATGTTTTACAATATTAGAAAGATATAAGCATATAATCAGAGTTTCTAACAAACTTTAAATATTGAACTAATTTTTTTATAATCACCTGTCTATATACTACAAGACCTGCCAACATTAAATTTTGAAAAATTAGTAATCCTTACCAAAAACAAAAAAACAATAATTAAGAGCCCTGTTAGTATCACTTTTAGCTTCTTTTTAAAGAAGTCTTAGTTTTAATGTTATTCTCTATTCTTTCAGTTGTACTGCTCAGGACATTTCTCCAAATACTGCAGTTGTTTTAGTTCTAGCACAACCATATCTTTTAGCTATTTCTGAATCCAGAAACATTCTGGTCCACAATCAAGGAAATGAAGAAAAAAACACACCCTGCTCTGATCATATCATTTTCCGATCTCAGGTTTTATAAAAAAAAAAGGGGGAGCCGATTTTATTAGTTCCAGATGCTCTCAAAAAATTTTGCTGGCATTTTTTTTAGAATCATGAAATGTTTTTTGATGCAATTCTCACTTCTTTTTGAGAAATAGAGAAATCATAAACAAATATCTTGTAGCATAAACTTTTGCTCATTATAACCTTTTTGTTTGTTGGGGTCATTGGAGATGAAGCAGAAATATGGTTTTCAGTAATTTTTCTCTAATGCTTAACAGTCAGTGTACACTTAGTAATGGTTGCACAGAAAAACTGGAATATACAAAGCACCAAATTAACACACATAAACCCATCACACCCACTAATTCATAGCAACATTACAGGAAACCTTTTCATTAAAAGAATACTACCATTAAGCTCTCAGGCCATACTTAACTTAACATTTAGCCTGAATTTAACCAACAAGTCATTTTAATTGGTAACAGATGGATAGCTGTAGTTAGCTCAACTTTAAGTAGAATCACCATACATATTTATTTATTTAGAAAAAAAATGATGCATGATTTGATATAAGGCATTAACTGTTGTAAAATATGGATCTATCTGCAGCCCTTTCTTTTCTAGACTCAGTGCTGTATCACATGTAACCAATGTTTAACAGCCATACTTATTTTACCATTCAAAAATAGTTTCATAATAATTTTCTTTTCAAAGTGAAATATGAAGGAAACTATAAGCTTGTTTTTAGTTAACAGAAATAACAATATATTTGTTTGTTGTTTTTTTTTAAACTTCCCAATATCTATCTTTCATGTTATGTTCTTAAAGCGACAGAATTGAAAATGCTCACGAATTTGACACGTACAGGCGAAAAATATTCCATAATACTAAGAATACATGCAAAAGGTCAATTCATAATAAACTATGGTAGCCAGGTGGCTTTCTTAATCTAAGTACAACTAATTAAGTTGTGAGAAAAAATATTCGCTGGCCTAAATTTTCAGATTACTAAAATTCAGATTTCTTTTAAGGCAAGCATAGATACGAATTCATAAGTTTCGATTGAGGGGACTGACTCAATCACTTTCTTAAATGAACAGTTTCATAAAATTCTAAGATAATTGTGATATAGAAATAATTCACCAAATAAGTTTGTATTTTAACACTCTTTGCAGGAAAATATTTTAAAATATAAATAATTTGTACGTGAAATTAAACGCTACCGAACAGTTACAGAACCCCAACCAACACTCCTAGCGTATAACGATCTAGTTACACACCACAAAAGGCTTTATCATTTGTGGTGCTTAATATTACTAAAACAAATCAATTTACTATGTGATCCCAGTAATACTAATATAATCTTTTAAATTTTTAAATGAGAATTTTTTAAAAGTTTTCTTCACGTAGTTTAAAATTCCCTACAATACCGATTCTCATTGAAGAACTAAGGTTTTACAACATTCAAAGTTTCGTTTTAAAAATACAAAAAATCGGTACCGCCAAGTGCGGAACTAAATTGGCGGTGTGAAAAGAAATACGAAAGATCACTAACATCACGATGCCCCCAAATTAAATATATAATATAATAAAGGATCTAAATCGAATTGTACGTAAGAGAAACATGAACTTTACTGAATAAAGGTTGTTTGAGGAAGAATTTTACTTTGTGGAACAGGGTGTTTTAACATTTTCACCGGCAGACGGAGACAGAAACCATGTGGGACCCTGACACGAACAATCGCTTTATGCCACCATGCACACAATTTAACACAAATAACAAATGCACTCAACACAAAAATCAAGCATAATCATATATGTGCTGTAGTAACTTACCTTACCTACCTTGACAACTTTTAGTGGCATTATTTTCGCAAATAACTTATCGAACACAGTATCTATGAACAGCAGAAAATATGCAAAGCCAAAAGGCACAATTACACCAAATAATGATGGCGCTGAAAGAGACCGCGTGCTATCGTTCCATGAAGCTGCTTTCCAAATATTGACTGCATTTTTCGTATGTAATTTTTGTTGAATATATTAAATTAAACGTTTTGACACTTATTAAATGTAAATATTATATTTCATTAGCAAATGTCTTTTAAAAATCAGTTTAATAAATACGAAAATGCGATATGAACACATTGAGATTTTTGTTGGTGAATTTTTTATTTCTGTTCTTTTTTCCCCGGTGTTTTATAGTTTAAAATCTGAAGTGAGATTACAAAAAATGAAAGACAAGTAAAAAAAAAAGGACAGATAGTATTTTAAAATTCTATTTAATTGGAATTTTAAAAATGAAAAACTAAATAGAATTATGCATCGAAAAACTATGGCATGAAATGGATACAGAAATGTATGAAAATTAAATTACCCTATAGGTCCCAAATAACCCGCAAACTGATATGAAAACTCGCTGACCCGCTAGTACATGAATAAAACCCACTAAATATACTTTATTATTTTGCACACGAAATAATATATATGGTAATTTTTTCTCTCATCGGTTATTCGTGTTAAGAAGATCATGGCATGGTGAAGGCCCGAGTCTACCAGCAAAGAAACGATGGTTTGTGCATTCCAAAACTAGTTCTAATAAAAACACGTCTGCTTCGTTCTGTGTATACACGCTGTAAAAGATCAGGCGTACTGCACAATGAGTACATTTTATTTTTGATAAGTTGTGTTTACAAGTTGTTGTTATTAATATAATGATTTTCTGTTATTAACTAATATTTAGTGGCATTGAATTCATTAATATTTTAATTTTTCCATGATTCACAGTCTTGAGAAGCCTTTGAAAAAATATTTTCATTAATTTCCTTATAAAATATAATTTTCCCCAAATTAATAGCTACATATGTTATTTTTTTATTTTTAGTGTAACCAAAATTATTAAACCATTAATAAAGTTAAATTAAAAAAAAATCTTATTGTATATTCCAGGTGTGCAGTTCAGGCTTCTCCATTCAACATCAAGCGAAAAGAGATGAGGAGAGACACATAGGCGGGACAAGTCATAAGCAGAATGTAAGGTCCTCAGATGGATGTGAAATAATGATATCTTATTTCATACAAGAGAAATCACAAGACCCAGTAACAAAAGTTGAAGTTCTCTACACAGGCTATTTGCTGGAAATAATTTACCGTTTGAAGCTGCATCACATGCAGGTCCACTGTTCAAATGCTTGATCCTGTTGCAGTACATTAAGCAAAACCCATACAGTCTGGCTATTGATGGCATAGTGACACTGGGACAGGCAGCATGTATCCACTAGTTGTGCAGGTATATGATGCCAATCAAAGTAACAAAGTTAGTTCTCTCTTTTGGCACATGTGCCTTGTCTCAGACTGTTTGGCCAAAGGAATCTTTGCACAGATCAGCAGTGCATCTGAGCAGTGTAGTGTACCACAGGAAAACGTCATTGACTTGAGCCTCACTCAGTATGGGAAACACAAGGAACTGTTTAGTCATTTTGAAGCCAAGAATCCAAAGATCTACACCTTTGGATGCCCAAGCTGCATCCACAACACTGCTAGTTATGCTGCATGGGCATTTGCTGATGCAACTTGGTTTGACATTGGCAATTTTCTGGTGGACATTTTTTATTATTTTGATAGTAGCACTAAATGCCAGGCATCTCTGAAAGAATACTGTGGATTCTGTGACCAGGAGTACAGAAAAATCTCCAAGTATGGGGCTACAAGGTGGCTCAGCAAGGACTTGTGTATTACTCTGGTTTTGAAGCAGTATCCAAGTCATCGAAGTTGTTCTGTCAGTCAACCAGACCTTAGGTCTGATAATCACCTCAGGAGACTAAAGGTATACTTCGTTGATCCCAATACAGAGGTTACCTGCTGTTTTATCAGTCAGTATTGCCTCTGTTTACTGATCTGAATAAGCAGCTTCAGTCAGAAGAACCCAAAATTCACACCACCCAAAAGACTTTATGTATTTCTCCAAACATTGCTGGGTAGGTGTATGTCACTTTCTGTGTACAAGGACAAAGACTTGGATGAAATTGTTTTGCTGGATCTAATGATGATGAAGCAGCAATTCCACCCCCCCCCAGAGAGAGTTATGATAGGTTACACTACTTGATCTGCCATGAGAAAACATGTTTTGCTTCCCAGTGAAGAAAAGAAAATCACAGAGAACTGTCAAACTTTCTTGCTAGCTGCCACAGACTATGCAATTAAACATCTGCCACTAACAAATCCTCTTCTGAAACATGCTGAAGTTCTAAATTTCAGAGAATGTGCAAAACATAGTTTTGACAGCTTGGTCTTCTTTGTGGAAAAGTTCACTACATTGAAGTTCATAGTTGGTGAAAAAATGGATAAATTGTATCATTAGTTCACTCGGTATCAACTACTTGGTGATGATCATCCTCAGCTCCAAAGTATCACACAAGTCGACCATCTATGGGTTTGCGTAAAAGAAATGAAGGGCTCAGACGGCTCTATGTTTGATTTGTTATCTCAGGTAGCCAGGCATATCTTGGTTCTCCCACACAGCATTGCGGAAGAAGAACGGATCTTCTCTAATGTAGCAAAAAACAAGACCACATTTAGAACTAGTTTGTCAAATGAAACCACTCTGCCTTCAATTCTTACTTGCAAACCAAACTACTTCAATAAAACTCCATGTTTCAAATTTGATCCTAGCAGGCCCTTAATCAAAAGCGCCAAAACTGCTGCAACCCGATACAGTGCTGACCACACCAGTACAGATTAGTGAATCTTTAATAAAACTGCCTTTAGTTATTGTAAGTGCATACATGCGTGTACATGTATACATCAAGGTATTTTGTTGATTAAAAATAAAATGTTGAAAGCATTAGAGCCTCTGGAATCATCATCTACTTATCAGGTCATGGACCCGCATTTCAGACTTCAAAACATGGGACCTATGCTACCCACCGGGAGGAGTTAGGTGACTGGATACTCTCAAATAGTCTCACAAAATCTTTCACAAGCATAGATAAGCCTCACTTATAAACAACTATGATGGCCAAATGTGGAACCGATCCAGTTACATATCACACAAAATACAATTTTCCACACATTTAGCATTTTTTAGTTTTAATAAACTGATGAGCGCACCATAATAAGTACTGATAGTCCCTCTGAGTAATCCAATATGCCACTTGTCATTGACTCAGCAAATGTAAACAAATGGCAGGTGCATCCGGTTCATATGAATTTGAAATTTTTTACTTACTATAGAGAATTTTTTGTAAAAAGCCTAGGGTAAGAGCTTACCTGTAAACACTTTCCTAGCTTCATTTTCCTTTTTTAAAATTTGAATAAATTTGAGTTTTTGTTTATTTTTTTTTCTCAAGCATTATCCTTTCAGGAAATTAATTTAAAGTGTTAAGGCTATGATTTTGTGTTAGAAGTTTTTTGTTACAGTTAGTCTAAGCAAGCAATACTAGTGACTACTTACTGGCAGCAGCAGCAGCTGCAAAGTATGAGAGATAAAAGTTGTTTTAGTTAAAATTTAAAATACAAATATTTTACTAAAAACATTATTTAATAAAATAAAACATTTTCTTTTTTTTAAAGAAGCAAAGTACAAAGTTTATATTTATCACATATGCATCAACTGCCTTAATTTTTTTCACATTTAAAATAGAGCAAAATAATAGCCAACTTAGAAGGTAAAAAAACCTGATTTCTTGGTTTATTTCAGAATCTGCAAAAATTCTAAAAATCTTTTTTTTTGTCTAAAAATTTATGGATCATCTTTTATAGTATAAAGATGTTTTTACATGAAATTATTGGGTGTTCCAGGTGAAGGCACAGAAGCAGAATTTATTGAGCAGACTGGTGGAATGGAATACGACATGGAAAAAGATTTTGAACAATGGCTGTAGTGACAACATTTTGTCACTAGAATGTCTTTGGGTTTCAAGTTTCACTACTCTCTCACTTTCTTGAGCCAATCTATATTGACTCAATAGCTCTGGTAGTATATTCACATGTTTATATTCATAAGGTTATTTTATCTTATATCTGTAGCATTATCACTTTTGTTGAATCATTTACCAAACTTAGTTTCTTATTTGTATTTGTCATAATTTACATATTTTTTCTGAGAAATTAGTTGTTATTAATTTAATGTTGCACAATAGAAATATACTACTAAATAAAACCTTGTAGTCATTATGTTATAAATTCAATACTTATTAATAGGTACTCAATGTGTATAAATTTAATACCAGTACTTATAGTTCTTATATACACTAAAATCTTTTTTCTCTATAATTCCTTTTAAAACCTGGGTGCATCTTATAAGCTGAAAAATATGGTAATAATTTAAGCATATGCTGAAGTAATTTAAAAAATGTAAACAGTCCTCTTTTTTAAATCTTAAGAATGGTTTAATCATATAAATTTCGTAGAGAAAACATGCAGGGGTGCTCTCTCTCTACACACACACACACACAAACAAACAACAAACATAAAACATATTAATGAATGTTAGTTGATTTCATCTAGTACTAGCATAGCTACCAGTTTTGTTTAATTATGACATTGTTGTGCTTGTCTTTGTTGATTTTTTATCAGACTAATGCTATGATTAACATCACTACTTATTTATATTTTCTCAACCTGGGTGTGACTCCCTTTTGTGACTGTCATAATAGGCTTGCCCTTGTTTGTACTCTCTATTCAGTTTATGAGAGGATTGTCACTAACTTTTATTTGATTGTCTTTATTGCTTTGCATTTCTGCCAAGAGTGTCTCTATATACTCTTTTGATATTGGTTACTGGTGTTTGAGGCCTGTATTATATAGATTTTCTTTTTCCAGGTATGTTCAATACGTTTTGATATGATGCTTCTTAAACAGCTCTGAGTTTCTACTTTGTTTTAGGTTCACTACTATTTCCAGTTCTGTCTTGCAAGCAGTGATATCCTGAATTAAATTAAGTGCTCATTGGCAAAAGCAGTTATCGCACTGATCTTTGTGCTTACTGAATTGTTCAAAAATTAATTCATGTTATTTAAAATTTTGATAAATAATTGTCATAGTGCTTCAGTACTTTGCAAGCAAGGAACAACAGGCAACCACTTATTCCCTCTCTATTTGAAACTCAAGTAAATGGCACGCAATTTGCAAATTCATGTGCCGTAACCCTTTCAATTTCTTGTAGAAAAATCATTTGGACATCAGTCATCTTCGCATTGTTAGTGAACTGTGGCATCAGAAGTGTAAACAATAAGATATGCATATAGTTTTTAAATGTCTAGCAGTGCCACTGATTGTACTTAATTTGCTAGCTTTGTTTATGTAATTACAATTGTATTTTTTTAAAATATAAATTCAAAGGAGGTATTCTTTACTAAAAATGCTGGCTGTCTCTTTGTCAGTTTACATAAATGTCTCTTTTTTTTGAAAGCACAGGAAATATATTGTACTAAAAATGTTAATTAATAGCTCTGTTTTGTCATATTAGATTTACATAAAAAAGATTCAATTATATCAGATTGTGGTTGAGAATAATGACATGTTTACAGCAAATTTGTGAAGTTATATTAGTCTTCTGATCTGATGCTGGACATTAACTTTCCTAGACTAAGACCTAGCAATAAGAGAGGGAATATCTGATTTCTGTTAATAAAGATAAAACTAAATTATATAATTTAAACCATTAACAAATAAGGTTATTGCTTAATAGTGCAGCATTTTTAGTAATGTTTTCTAATCTAAAATAAGTACTAATGATCAACTTTGTCCTTTCTGAGATGTAAACTGGACTACTATGCCAGAGGTTAAAAGCTAAATAGAGTAGTTAAAAACTACAAGATGTAACACAGCTAATTTTATTAGGAACAATCAAATACAACCTGAATGAAATAGCATTCTGTAAATGTATTTGAACAAGTTACATTTAAACATCCTTAATATAGGAAATCTTGACCAAACCTTGATTAAACTGCCACAATTTAAATTAAGCATAAAATAACAGGAAAAACCATGGCATTTATGCACCTTTTAATCTAACTGATCATTCCTAGAGATTTGGAATACTCTGACTAGAAATTTCTATGTACATAGAATTTTAATGACAAAATAGCATAAACAGACATTTTCTATTACAAATACAATGGAACCAAAATCAGACTTACAAAATAGAATCATGGGCAAAAAAATCTGATCATCTTTTGCTTTAACTATTTTTCAAGTACAAGATTAATGAATTCTTCAAAGTTATTCTTGTTGAGCACGTGTTTAGAATTTTGAATCTGTAAAACACAACAGCCCAAGACTTACAGAACCTTGTGGCTTCTCTACTTGAGACTGAAGGCACAAGGGGTGAACAGTCATTTTCAGGATCACTGTCAGTAAACATAGCTGTTGGATGTAAAACATCCAAAATGGCTTTGTCAGTCAGCTTCATGGTACTCATACTGTTCACTTTGGTGTAAATTTCCTTATTCATCTCTAGTGCATCTCCCATATTGGTCAATATCCTCCAAATTTACTATACCTTCTAGGGTTGCTTGTGAAAATCCAGCATAGTAGAAATGGTTTGTTATTTTTCTGACTCTTAAACATTATCATGGCTTCCAGGACAGACATTTTGAAACCATCTTTCTTGCTGATTTTGTTGAGTTATTTGATCATTTAGTAGTACATTATTAAATTTTTGAGGATGCCTGGTCTGTTGGTTGAAGTCTTGTAATAATTTTGGATGTGACAAAGACAAGCTGCACTTTATTCAGGTCAATGATGATTTCTTTTGTACATGTAGACTTTTGGAAGCCAAGTTTCAAAGATGTTAGATGTTATCCATGCAGTGTTGTTGGTTGGCAGAGTCATGACAGTGCAAACATCACAACTTCTTTGACATCCTTATCACTAAAAATGGAAGCTTTTTGCTACTGTCCATTTTTGACATGCCTTGATGCTTAGGTACTTCTTGAAAGTTAATGACAAGTCATACTTTAGACAGTAAAATAGTCATTTCATCAACACTGAAGTTGTTTGGATTGTGATCTTTCATAACATTGAGAAGTCCTGCTTGTACTCAGTTGTGATTCATGCCCAAGGATTAGTTGATTTTTCTATTGGAATCATACTTTTATTTTTTAATGTCTCCTATCAAAAACAAAAATCTTGTCAACCCACAAATACCAGAAGTTTTCAAATGTACTGAACATTTGGAGAGGTAATTTTATTTTTGTCCATCAGATATTTTTCAATTATCTTTTCATTGATGTAGCTTGCAATGTTCATCCTTCTAAGCATATAATACCTGGAAATGCATCTGCAACTAATTCTGTTTTGGCCATTAAATAAAATGTGCATAATTGTTTCATTTTTTAACTCTTGATTTCTATGTGCAGAATTTTGCATGGCTGTTTTCAGTTGAGAACATACCTGAAGTTTATAATCTTCATCTATAGGAGTTTTTGTATGGTGCAATTCTTGAAATTACTGCAGTCTTCTTATATTGTAAATGGATTGGAAACATCTTTATACAAATTTGACATAGCATCCCACTATAATCTGCTTGGAAAATTTGGCAAACTACTTGGCTTGGATTTTTCAGCTTGGAATATTATTATAACTTTTTCTTGCTTATTTTTTTAGTTAACTCAGTGAAATTCCCAATGTATTTGTGTTGTAGTTCTATCATAAAACACAGGCTGTATTACCCAAATTAGAGGGTTTATTCAAACATAAATCAAAGCATACAAGTAATAGTGACCGCCATGAATAATTATCAGATCGTGCATGTTGCTTACAAACACAAAAGCACAAATGTTGCTTAGAACATTACTACAAACTATTACATTCACCCCTATCTTCAAAAATGAACAATCATTGAGTAAAATTAAACTTAAAGATCTAAATGGTCTGGGGCACGGCGAGTACGCCCAGATCTGCGAACTGTAGGTATACTTGACGAGCTATCCACATCTGGAGGTTATGAAGTTACTCTTTGTGGCTCAAGTACAGTCCTTTTAATAGATACAGAATCTATTTGGTCATTGGAAGGGACATTGGATGGCAAAGAGTTTTCCAGAGTAGGCACGAAAGAAGGATGTCCAGAGTTGTCGGTAGGGACATTCTCAACAGGTGTGGGGGCTGGTACACTACCAGCTGGGCTGGGGCCATGTGTTTGACTGATACAGTTGTTTCACAACTGTCTGGATGACGTATGTGTGCATTGAGGATTAGCATCTAATAGTTGAACCTCATCAACAAGTGGGTCAGTTTTATTGTATCGGACATGCCTCTTTAGCAATACAGGTCCAGGGACGCATAACCATGATGGAACCGAAGCTCCAGTTGTGGATCGCCTGGAATAGTTAAACATACGCTCATGAGTAGTAGTATTTGTGGCCATACAAAGCAAAGAGCGCATGGAGTATAATACATCAGGCAAAACCATTTCCCAATTTTTAACATTTAAGCCTCGAGATTGAAGAGTCATTGAAATGGATTTCCCAATAATGCCATTACAACGTGCGTTCGATTTGCCCATTTCCTTTGGGGTTAAATGCAGTCGTACGGCTACATGCAATACCTTTTGAGGTCAAAAATTTCCGTAGCTCTCTACTAACAAATGCAGATCCACGATCAGAGTGAACATAAGCTGGCATGCAGAAAAGTGAAAACAGTTGATTAAGCCATGCAATAACTGTTGATGCAGATATGTCATGGCAAGGAAATGCAAAGAGGAAACGTGAATACTCATCTACTATGCAAAGTAAAAATCTGTTCTTACTATTAGTAGGAAGGGGACCTTTAAAATCTACATTTAATCGTTCGAAAGGTTGGGTAGCTTTAATGACATTGGCCTGTTCTGGCTTGTGAAACCTTGATTTGCACTCTGCACAGATTTCACATACACTTGTGACCCTTCTTACCTCTTCCAAAGAATAAGGAAATTTCTGGGACCTAACAAAATGGTACATGCATGCTACTCCAGGGTGGCATAATGACTCATGAATACTTTGCAATCACTAAAAATAAGGGAAGCACAATATGACCTTCAAAGGACATCAGCTGAGACATTATCCTTGCCAGAACGATAAACGATGTCAAAGTCAAAACAAGAAAGTTCTGCCCTCCAACACCTGATCTTATCATCGTTCTTAATCTTCTTTCTTCTGGTCTTGTCAAACATATAACTCACAGAGCGCTGATCAGTCTTCATGGTAAAGTGCCTTCCAGTTAAGTAATGCCGCCAATGTCGAACTTGCTCTATGATAGCTTAGGCTTCCTTTTCAACAGCAGCATAGTGTCGTTCCAATCCTTGGAGAGTACGAGAGAAGAATGCCATGGGATGTCCAGCTTGGTTTAACGTAGCTGCTATGGCATTGTCTGATGCATCTGTCTTGACCTCAAATGCTAAATCTTCATCAATGGCCTGTACTACAGCTTGTATAATATCATCGTTGTTTAGTGTAAATGCCCTTTGTGCTTCATCTGACATTGGAAAGATTGTGGTAGTAATAAGTGGATGAACTTTCTCTGAATAGTTATAGATCCGGTTTGAGTAGTATGCAAAATGTCCAAAGACAACGATGAAGCATCTTCATATCACTTGGTATCGGCAATTCTTTAGGTCTCAGACATTCAGGATCAGGTCATAATTCACCATTCTCAATCACATACCACAAAATGCAGAGTTTCTTTGTTGAAAAGATGCTTTTATCTTCACTGAAAGTGATATTTACTTTCTCTGCAGCCACTTGAAATCTGTTCAGATTAAAATCATGCTCCTCTTGCGACACCTCACAAATTGTTATATTGTCTAAGCAAGCATATGTTCCATCAAGATTATTGTCTTTTAATTGAAGGTATTCATGATACATTGGAAACATGCTACACCATTAGAAACCCCAAATGGAATTCAAGTAAACTGGTAAAGTGCTCCACTAGTCTTGAAAGCAGTAGAGGGCTTGTCTTCAGCACAAATAGTCACTTGATGGTATGCACTCCACAGGTCAATTGTACTGAAGATTTTATGTTGAGCAAGCTTGTGTACGGTTTCATCAATACATGGGAGTGGATAACCATCTAAGAGTGTAAATTTGTTTATAGTTTCTGAATAATCAATTGCAAGGCATTTCCTGTGGTTTTCTGATTTAGTAACAACAACCTGTGCCCTCCACGGATAATTACTAGGTTCAATTATACCTTCCCGCAGTAGATGTTGAATCTCACAATCTATGAACTTACAGTCATCAGAAATGTATCGACAAGATCTGACAGCTATGGGGTGACAGTCAGCTGTGAGATTAGCAAATAAGCTGGGAGGTTCCACATTTAAAGCAGTTAATCCACATTTAAAGCAGTTAATCCACATATGACAAGAGTTGGGGGGGGGAGTTTTCCACCATAATTCACTGTCACTCACACTTTCATGTTGTCTTTGAAAATCTTGATCTAAAATCACATCAGAACACAGGCCAGGCAATACTGATAGCTCACAATGTCTTCATATACTACACCTTGTATCTCAATTTGCACTTTGCAGTATCCATCTGTTTTAGAGGCAAGAAAGGATGTGTAGCCATAGATACTGTTTTTGTAGAATTAAATACTTGAAATGAGTGTTCCTTCACAACATCTGGGTGTATAAAACTATCAGTGATACCACTATCGAACATGAAGCCATTAATGTAGATGGAGTTGAGAGCAGGTGGCAACTCAGTAGGTGTAGTAGCAGCCGAAGTTACGCAAGTAATTGCTAGTTGAATTGCAGAGCTGGAGGTTGACTGTGTAGTCGAATTTCGACGCCCCTTACATACACCAGCATAATGCCCCACTTTCTTACATTCGTGGCAAATTGCTTCTCCTCGTGCTGGGCAACGAGACCAGGGATGTCTGTTTAATCCACAAAGAAACAACGACCAACAGCAACCGACAACTGGGAATAAGGTAAAGTTCCTGTATTTTCAGTTTGCTTAATTTCAGATACTGCTGACGCACTGGGAATTGACTCAAGAGGGACCGAATATGATTCACAACAACTCTGAGCAGCATCTAAGGCTCTGGCTTGATCAAACATGTTGCTAATATCAAGTATTCTGTTTTCCAACAAACGCTGCCGAATTACAGGTGAGTGTAGGCCAGTGATAAAGGCATCCCGTGTAGCTTCATTTCGATGTGGTTGAGCGGTCACAGATTTAAAGTTACAGTCCTTAGCGAGTGTGTGTAGGGCTTGAAAATATTCATCAAGGAACTCACTTGGCTGCTGTCGACGAGTAAATACTTCGTTGGTGGGTTTCACAAATATCTTGTGCTAATGTAGAGATTGCGTCTTCATAAGTGGAGCATTCAGATATAGGTTCATATAACTTCAGAGTCACTAAATTTGTCAGCATGCTCAGTTTATCTAATCCTTCTTGCGGAAGGACAGCGATGGAATTTTCGGATGTCTTCAACCAGTGACTCCATCCTTTGGCAGCCGTACTCGAACCTGGGTCTGTGTCTAGACGCTCTGGTCGCAACAGACGTTCTATAATTCTAGTGTAGAATTAAAATTATGTCTGTATAAATTGTTGTAGTTCTTCTGTAAAACACAGGCTGTATTACCCAAATTAGAAGGTTTATTCAGACATAAAATCCAAGCACACAAGCAATAACGACCACCATGATGAATGATCATCAGATCGTGCGTGTCGCTTACAACAAACACAAAAGCACAAATGTCGCTTACAACATTACTACAAACTATGACACAATAATGCAGCAAAAACAGCATTAATCCACCAGGTAAGGTTGGCATCATTTACCATCGGAATAATTTTGATGACTCACTAATGGGAGCAACCATTAGTGTAGTCTCCAAGAAAACAAGTAAAATTAATTCAAGCAAAAGCAATAATATAATTAATACTTTTATGATATAGTAAAACATATACCAAACAATTTTTTTTTTAGTTTGATGGTTAGACATTCAATTTACTAAGAATAAACTATACTGAAGTAAATTGTTTACCAAAAGAAGAATCTTAGATCCATGTCTGCTGATCTTGCCAATGTTGAAGTGGAAAACATTGAAAAATCAGCCATAAGAAAGTAAAACCATCAACAATGTGACTGCACTATATCAATAACATCTTTGAAATAAGATTTTGTAAGTTATCTGAATTGATTATTGCAGCAGGTAAACAGTCAAAATTGTTTTAATGATGTATTCCAAACAGTTATTGAGTGCTAAAATTTTTGTTGTATTACTGCAGCTAAAAGTCAAATGATATGTAAACAAACTTTTAATTTCAAAAGAAATGTTTGCATATATGTACTTGGAATATTTTTCTCTGTGTTAAATAAAAATGAATACCTAGTGTTTTAATTTCCTTTTTTTTTATGAATTAGTTTAGTATTTCCAAAGACTTTTTAAATTTGGCATAAACACACACACACACACGCACGTTAATATTGTAGTATGGCATTATTTGCTGTTCTGAAATATGTATAGTAAATATTTTATCATAAATCTAAAAATGCATTCTTAAAATTCTGAGATTCTCATTAGCATACCAGTATAAAAGAGAGAAATTGTTACATTTAAGCCAATCAAATTGTAATGGGATTGTGATGCCACATTTTAGAAAAAAATATAAAATAAATCTTATTAGTTTTAAAATTCTTCAATAATCATTTTATTCATCGTCTGCAACTGTATGCATACAAGTTAAGGTTGTGTAGAGTATGGTTACCAATTACCACTATTTCATTTTGCGTGGATTTGTTATACTTCTCGAAATTTTACAATAAAATAATACCATAAATAGTTCAAATAGTAGATTATAATTCTAAAAGGGATTGGTAGAAAGATTGTTTAAAAATGTTTCTAAATAAAATAATAGATTTCCGCCAAAATAGTTGAAATCTTTTTACTCCTATCAGGTCCGAGAAGATGAAATTAAACATGGGATGTCCAGCAACCTAAAACACTTAATTATTTTTTTTACTGCATCTTTCGGTGCTGCAGCTTCAATTAGGGGGGGGGATTCAGATTTTAAATTTTTATATAATGTAAATAATGCTTAACATATATCTTCTCAATAAACTCAAACATTCATTATCAGTAGTAAGATACGTGTATGTATAACTGAATGTAAATAGTTTGTAACCCAAAACTGCTAGGGTCATGTTACTTTGAAACCAATTATTATTATTATTATTAAAACAAAGCAATGTTCAAATGATAAATACGTGGATTAATTTTTAATTTACGGATGAGGAAGCGTAGAAAGTACAAAAAGTGAACCACCCCGCTAAATTCCAATCTTCAAAATTAATAATTCTGAACAAAACTCTTTTTTGTTGGAAATCTAAATAATTGACATTTTTAAAAATAAAATGTGCTTGTTTCTTTTTTTAAAAAAATTAACTCAAATGAACCCCAAATCACATTTAATTTATATTTTGAAAATCGGTCTAGAGGACTAATAAAAAAAGTTTTGGTTGAATAAACAGTATACAAAAAAGAAATTGGATGATGACAGTAATGTTAGAAACTATTTAAATAATTATCTCTGTGTGTAGCTGCTAAAGTATAATATCTACATCCTTATTCTTTAAATTTATTTATTTTAAAATTTTTTTGTTTGTCTTTTTCAGTACATGTCGTCATAGATTCGATGGAGGTTTTTGGATAAACCCTGAAGTAATCTGTAGAAGTGGAAAACATGGCGGATGTCTTTAGTATACTTCGTCAGTACAATGTTACAAAAAAGAAATTGTAGAAAAGGGAGACCAAGTTTTTTTGGAGAGTTTGCATGGTTTAAGAACACAAAAACGAACTATCTTGTTTGGGGGTAAGTAAAGTTTGGAAACGCTTGACT
Organism: Nautilus pompilius; assembly: GCA_018389105.1. Classification (NCBI taxonomy): domain Eukaryota; kingdom Metazoa; phylum Mollusca; class Cephalopoda; order Nautilida; family Nautilidae; genus Nautilus; species Nautilus pompilius. Next base: position 253,864 of record JACATO010001618.1, read on the forward strand.
AGTATATTTTATTTACATCTGTCTCTGTTGTTACTCAATAGTCACTAAGAGACGACGGAGGAGAGGAGAACTAAATGCTAATTTTCTCTTCACTTTAGTTTCATTTTCTTATCTAGTTTAGCCAAGATAAAATAGAAAATTTTTGAAGATCTGTGAATCTGGAAATGAAGCGAAATATATATTTTTAAATAATAAAACAGTCTAGCGATAACAATTAGAAACTAAATCTACATATTACATCCATGAACCGATAAGTTTGGCGCACACACAGAGAGAGGATCATGCTGAGAACTGGAAGGAAGCTTGAATTTAAATAAGAAATGTAAATTAATGTCATATTTAGGTAGATTAAAATGTCTGTGCCACCAGATGAAGTGAACCTTTTCCATATTTCTCATTTTGAACGTTCTAATTCGATTCAATTTTTGTAATAATACTAAGGTTTGTATACTCTTAAAGCTATTTTTCTTATAAAATGCTTTTATTTGTTTTTATTTTTAAATTATACAAGTATTGCTTGATTAACAAATTTAAAATTAAAAAAAAAACGTAAGTTTTATTGTAAATTTAATGGGTTCTTTTGCAAGTAAAAAGTGAAAGAAAATTTTTCTTGTTTAATTATTAAGTGCTACAAATTTCTCAACTAGATAAGTACTATGTATATAAATCAAGAAATTATTAAGGAAAATCTATTTTTGTGCAGGTAATGTCTGCAGTACATTGAAAAGCTGTACCATTACCTGCATATCTAATATTTAAATTATATTAAAAATGTTATTTTTTCCTTGTTGGCTTTTGTCTCTGCTCCAAAACCAAATAAAATCAGTTTCTCTGTTAAAGACTGCCTTAGTTCATATGATTGTATATTTTATAAGATTTGATAATTAAATTTGCTTATTATTGCTACATCTCTGAAATAAGCTTATTTAAAATTTAAAAAAATCTAGAGTAGCTTGAATACATTTATATTCTTTTATATTACTGTTGGATGTGTGAACTTGTTGCAGTGTTTTGGTTCACCTGAGTGATTTCAAAATCTGTGTAACAGAAACTTAGGATTTGCAGGGGATTCTATAAAAGTATAACTTACTACATTCACCATTACTATAGTATTCAATGTATTATAAAGTTTCTGATGAAGAAAAAAGACAATGTTGGATGGATGAAGCTTTTTAGTAAAAAAAGTTATGCTAATTGCATATTAGAAATCTCAGAATGGTGCATTTTTTGAATATCTAATAATAAGTGATGATAGAATAATTTCAGATTAAATAAAAATGCTCCCCCTGTGCATGTCTAAGAAAAACTGTTAGCACTGCATCTTTGACCAATGTTGGATGGATGAAGCTTTTTAGTAAAAAAAGTTATGCTAATTGCATATTAGAAATCTCAGAATGGTGCATTTTTTGAATATCTAATAATAAGTGATGATAGAATAATTTCAGATTAAATAAAAATGCTCCCCCTATGCATGTCTAAGGAAAACTGTTAGCACTGCATCTTTGACATTAATTCTAGTGGGAAATAAGATAATGCATTTTGGAAAGCAAATTCTGTACTATTTAGTGGTAGTGTCTTAAGGGAAACTAAAATCAGATTACGATGATTATGTGAAAATGATTGGTTAAAAATTCAAGATAACAGTGTTGTTTTAGACATTTTTATTTATAATTTCTTTTTCCTAATATTCATCTCTTTATTAAACTTCTGACAACTTTTATTTTTTTTTGTATTTCAGCACCGGTAAAGATGGTATTGCCAAAGAATATTACACATTGGACTGTATACTATTTCTTCTAAAAAATGTACATCTGGCACATCCACTATATGTTAGAGAGGCTGCGGTAAGAAATTTAGGATAATTTTTTTTATTTAAGTGAATAACATTCAATTTGTGTAATATCATTAATTATCAAATTAAGTTGACCGTTTAGTTTGTTTTGATATTAAAGTATTAAATTTATTCTAGTAGTAAATCCATATTTATTGAATTAGATATGAAATAAAAAGAATAGTAGACAAACTATTTTTATTTGAAGGCTGCCAATGTTCCAGTGGTTAGACGACCTGATAGAAAAGACCTACTTTCTTACCTCAATGGTGAAGTAACTTCATCATCTAGCATTGATAAAAGTGCCCCTTTGGAGATATCATTACAGAGGCCAGTTCAGGGTAGGTAACTTAAAAACAAAGATGTAAAGTTTAACTTTTATTTTTCTTATTTTTGTCATTTATGTTGAAAATGGTTCGTTGAACACCTTTCCGGCACATTAGCTATACTAATAAATACATAAATACATTATTTTTTTTTTTTTTTAATTATTTCACTACAGACTCTAAAATTTTTACTAGTCATGACAAGAATAATTTTTTATTGATTTAGTTAAAAGAATGGTAGATGATACACATGCTGATCCAGAAAAGAAAAAACTAAGGTTGGAGGTGAGTTGTTCAGTATAAATCAAACAGTAGCTGCCACTGTTTTAACTTTAGAGATATGAACTGTCATTTTAATTATATTTAGTGCTACTTTGTGGATTAAACATGAAAATATTTGAGTTCTTCACAGACCTATGTAGAATCAGTCTTCCTTACATAACAGTAACCTGTTCTGTAAATTCACTAAATTACAAGTCTAAAAGCATCAAATAATCATGAACAGTTGAGTCTGTGCTGATTGTCATTACTTTGAAGTATTTTAGTTGCTCAATTCTTGTCATGGTTTTTTTTATGCATATTTAATTAAGATTTTTATGTTTACTAAAAGTATTGCATGAGATGATATAACATGTTTATTGAGCATTTTTAACAAAGAAACATAACATAACAAAAAGAATGATGAGAGATAGAGTAGTACATTTTTTTTAAAATGAGTTCTTGGTTTTAGCTATAAAATTTTCTCTATTCTAACCTGTGTCTCAACCAACTATGATTCTGTAGTTTACTAATCATAGTATTACTAATTTTACTAATCATCAGTTGAGAAAACATAAAAGTTTATTTTTATATTCATGTCTACATTGTGAAAAAAATGTATTCAGAAGAAAAAAATGGCACTATTATTTGGGGTTTTGTGACTTACAAATAAAGAAATAAGAAATTAATGTTTGTAAATTTTAACTTTTCAGTTGTAATAAATTTTTCTGAAAACTTGACAATGCTTTGCATAGTTCTTTTATTAAATATTTTAATTATTTCAATTTGTTATAATTGAAAAACAATTTTTTCTAGGAAGAGCAAGTTCAACAGGCTAAGAAGAATTGGATGAACAAGATTGATGCACCAAGAGAGACATCCATGATTCCTTCAATAGCGTAAATATTATTACATATTATTACTGTATTAATTGAAAAAAAATAATTTAAAAATAGCTCATCTTATCAAAGAAGATATTCATTAATTTAAGAATGTAGTTCCTTAGCAGTATACTTGTTACAAACAAAATATGGAATAAGGGCTTGGAAATGATTTTTTTTAAAAAAATTATATAGTAAGTAAGTGTTTATAAATTTACAAAATGTGTTTTTTCTTATTATTATACTGAAATAGCAAAGAAGCAATATGGAATTTAATAACTCTAATGGAAATTGGTAAAAGTTATTCATTATCATCTTTGCTAATTTAGTATAGCAATTTTTTTATTGTTTGCTGAATTCTAACATTTCTATTACAAATGCTATTCTGTTAGGGCATAACTTTTCCTTTAATTGGAAACTTCCACTTGGTTATGTTTGTATCACAGAGAAATTGTTGTAAACAAATTTATCCTTTTAAGATATATTTTTCCCCAAGTATGTATTCTTAACAGATGCACTGCAGATGTCATTACAAGCATACTACTAGCACTGTATTTACTGGGATATACCTGTTTAAATTCTAACTGAGATTAAGTTTACCCAGTCATACTGTACAAGGCTTTAAAATATTAGTTTTAATAATATGCAGTTTAAAGTTAAAACCTCTACTATGAACAGTCCATTGCATATGTAAAAATATGTATAACTGTAACAGTTTTGTGCAAGTAGTTTGGAGATGTCTGTTAGCTCAAGTTCATTCCAGATAAAAATAAACTTTTAATAATCAGAATGAATTAATTTTTGTTGTAAAAGAGGCTATCTAAATCTGTTTTTTTTTTGTTGTCCTTGATACTTGTTATATAACATAGCAGTTATTTAATTTGTAGGTCTTCCTCTCTTCCTGAAGCTTTGCCCATGGAAAAGATTGCTGCAATTAAAGCTAAACGTCTAGCCAAGAAAAGAACTATGATTAAAGGAGATGATGATATTGCTCCTGGAACTGATGATCAAAGGACATTTGTAGATGCAGAAGTTGATGTAACAAGAGACATTGTCAGTCGAGAAAGGTTATGGCGAACACGCACAACTATACTACAGAGTTCTGGCAAAGTAGATCCTTTCTGAAGAGTTTGTTTTTTTATTATTTAAATAGATAGATTAAATTTTATATGCAGATACTTATCTGTATCATTGTTGTTTGGTTGTCTAAGCTATTGTTTGAATGTTAATAATAGTTTTAAAATTGGCTTGATTAATATAATGCATTGCCATGTTTTAATTTTTATTAAATGATATTGGAACAATATAGGGTTTTTTTTTTTTAATCCTGAAAGGAAAAAGCTTCTTTTTCTCTTTTTTTTTTGTATTATATTTCATTATCATTTTTAAATGTTAATCAAATTTTGTTCCTTTTATTCACAGGAATTTGCCAAGAATATTTTCAGTATTCTTCAGTCAATTAAAGCAAGAGAAGAAGGCAACCAGAGACAGCTAATTCAAATGCAGAATACACTGATATCTTCTGTAAGTGTAAAATGCAGAAATTTGCACTAAACTATGTTCTAACTCATTCTTCTCATGCTACCACAGTGTTGTTGGCATGTATCTTCTATCTGTTGGTAGAGGGTAGTTTAAAGAAACAATTTTGTGTGTAGTATTATATTTTACTTAACAGAGTCAGAGCCGTCCACCACCAGTAGCTGGATACAGCAGGTATGATCAAGAAAGATTTAGAGGGAAAGAAGGTAAGTAATTTTGTGAAATTTATTTATTACTTAAGATTTACTATTTAAATTAACTTTTTTTGATTGTTAATTTGTATTAAAAACCTTTAGATTTTATAGCTCCATAAATAATCATAGCCATGGCATGTCGAATAAAAACTGGTTAAAATTATACTTGTGGGATTTTTTTGTTAAGTATAATTTACTACAAGATAAAAAAAAATTACAAAATGAAAAAAAACAACTAAGGAGAATTTATATGAAAATTTAGTATTTATTACAACTAGTTTGTCAACAATCATGTTAATATAGTATGCTCTTTAATTCACAATACTAGAAATGTTTGTGAGAATGCCATACTTATTTAGAGCTACTTTCTTTAGTGTAGAAATTTTTTTTGTTTCAAAAGGCAAAACTGCTTTCCAGTTTTACAAGTTTAAATTATACTAAATTTTGCCAGTAGAGTAACTTTGTACATTTTTGCCACTGAATTTTAAAGTTTTATTGATTTGAGGGGATAAAATTAGCAACCAAGGACAGTATTAAGTTTGTGGGCTGAATGATTTATCATAATTTGCATTGTGGGAGGAATAGTGTATTGCTGTCACTGCCAAGGTATATTGTGATTTGTTTTGTGTATTACCTTTTTAACATTAATAATGTTTATACTTGATAATGTTTGATATGATTATTTTATTTGTGTTATATCTTCTTGTTTCCAGAAACGGAAGGTTTCAAGATTGACACAATGGGTACCTATCACGGTATGACATTGAAGTCTGTGACTGAAGGAGCTATAGCCAGAAAGACTCAAATTCCAACTCATCATCATCAGTCTCAAAATGCCATTCAACCAAGACCACTTACTCAAGCTAGGCTTCCAACTCAAAAAAAAGGTATGAATAGCTTCTACATTTTGTTTGTTTATTTCTATTATTTGACAGAGTTGTTACTCTGTTTTATGGCTGAGTACCCAGAATTTTAATCTTATTTGAATTGTATGTAAAAATTATTTTTTTTGTCTTATGTTTACTTTTATCACATTTTAATGTTCCAAATTTTTTGTAAATTATTATTTTACTCTAAGTCGATTGAAGAAAAAAGAGTAATAATAGCAAACTAATAAATTTAGAATTGAAGGTGAACATAATTGCTGTTTTGTGCATATGTACACTACCACTTTTATTTGTAGGATACTAGTCTTTTTGTTTTTTAATACCTAGGATGACATAATAATGAATGTTTAAAAACAACACAGTCTAAATTGTAATTGTTAATATTAATTTATTGGTGGGGATGGAAGAATCTGGCTTCTGAACATAATGCTAACAGAATCTAAAATAAATTTATTTTGATTTTCAGGTTCAAGAACTCCAATAATAATAATTCCAGCTGCCTCCACCTCTCTCATTACTATGTATAATTCCAAAGATATTTTGCAAGATCTTAGGTATGTAAATATATTTTGCGCAGGGCTGTTACTAGTTACTTTGTAATACTTAAAACAAATATTTAGAATCAATTAAAGAATTGTTGTTTACTATGGTTTTAGTAAGTGATATATATTTTTTTTAAAATTAGCAATTAGGTGATTTTGTTTTCTCACATGTGCATGGACATTAAATTAAAAATTTGTAAGAGTAGTATGCAATTAACTGCTTGCTCACATTTTTCTGTAGCTAAAGTATTCTTTAATTCTAACACTATATTATGCTTCTAGAGCCAAGGGGCTTACTTCCAATATGCTTTATATCCAGTACACTTACCACAATGAAAGGACCTACCAACATTCTATTCTTTAATTTATCAACTACATTGTTACAGATAAAGGACTTTGCAAGTTAAGGAGTACATTAGTATTTTACAAATTTACATCAGTTGTTTTAAGTTATTTTAGGGATATCTTTGAACACATTTTAAACATAATCAAGCATTCTAAATTTTATATTAATTCAAATTTTTCATTAGAAATATTTTGTTACATGTAAAAAAATTAGCTAAATCTTGCTGCTGTGATATTTTAGATCAATTGCATGTCCATCTATATTTTTAAATTTAAAAGAAAATTTTTCAGTAATACCTTTAACTATCTAGTAATAAAAATTGACAATAATTTAAATCTCTTATTCTACAAGATTTTGTTAACTATATTAAATATTTAAAATTAGGTGTGGATGATTTTTAGAAATTTAACAAAATAATATTGTTTCAGCTATATTTTAAAAAAGTGATAATGTGTTTTGCCTGATTTCTAGATTCCTTAGTACTGAAGATAAGAAAGCTCAAGGCACAAAACGTGACAATGAAGTTTTAATTCAAAGGAGGAAAGAAGGAGGCTTAACTGTACCTTACCGTATCATTGACAACCCTTCCAAACTTCAGGCAGAAGATTGGTTAGTGATTCTTTCTTTTTCTTAACACTATTTACTAAAATGGTGATGAGTTTTTAAATAATTTCGTCATGTGTGAAAATAATAGTTTTTTATTTTGGTGAATATTTAGCTAGTTAAAATGTGATGTTAAACCACAAAGAAAAATGAAAAATTTATTTGAGAAAAATTTTTGTTATTGAATAATAGAATCCATTTTGGCCTTTCAAAATAGCTAGTTGGATGGCGTTTTAAAAAAATAATCTGTAATTATTACTTATATATTATATAAACTCCAACTTTGTGTTAAATACAGGTGGCAGCCATGAAAAGTATTGTTAACCAGTTAAAATGTTGTTAGATTATTTTTGCTGATATGTCAAAATTGTGAGTTAAATGAATCTTTTTCCAGAGTTGCCTGCATTTAACTTGTGCAAAAAATGCAAACTAAAGCTGGCAAATAAGTTACATTTTTGATAAATAGATTACATTTTTCAACAATATTTTCACTGCTTACATATCTCTGAAATAGGTAGTCAATAAACATTTTGAAAAAATGCATTTGCTTTTTAAAAATGTATTAAAATTTTTTTTCACCCTCCAGGGATCGTGTTGTGGCTGTGTTTGTACAGGGGCCGGCCTGGCAGTTCAAAGGGTGGCCTTGGGATGGGAATCCAGTTGAAATATTTGAAAAAAGTATGTGAATAATGCATAATTTTAATTCAGCAAAATGATAATATACTGTAATTCTTGCTTTTGTTTATTGAATAATAAAGTTGTAGTTTATTGTTGTTATTCAGGGAATCATGATGTTCTTTCTTTGTCTTTCAGTTAAAGCATACCATGTAAAATGGTCAGAACTTCCATTAGACAACAATATTAAAAAATGGTCAGTTCATGTGATAAACCTGGACAGGAACAAACGTCATTTAGATCGGGCTAACTTGCAACAGTTTTGGGAAATTTTGGATAGGTACATTCTTTTATTTGAACTTACATTGATTGATTAATTTATTTTTACTTTTAAAATGTAATTTATTTAAATTAATATTGCATTTTTTTCAGAATTAGCTGTTTTCATATATAAAGATGGATTTTTTTAGTACTTATCTGAACCCATTGCCCTAGAGTTTATGGAAGTTATTCATTTACACAATCCTTATTTTAATGTATACTTTTCCAAAGAAAAAAAAAAAAGCAACAAGCATTTCCAACCCTGCAGTGGTTGTAAGGTATATTCAGTGTTGAATAAGACCTACATATTGAGGAAAGAAACCCAAACATGACATTGCTTGTACAACATGTAATGTTGTAGTCATCTTCAAAACTCAACAGTCTTGTAAATTTTTGTTGTACAAATCACTTGCATTTAATCTGTTTACATTTTTATATGAGATCTTTAAAATTTTTTCTATAAACTGGGTAGTCAAAGTAAGTGTCATTTAACAAACAGCCATTTGGATGAATATGATACATACTGCCTTTGCTTCCCAGTATAATATTCATTGCAGTATCATTTCTAGGACAATAACATGGTATTGTTAAACTAACAAATTCCTATGTTTGTTACCCTTGCCAGAAGAAACCACTTATCAAAAGCATGATCACCAAAATGTCCTCCAAAGAATAACCAACCATCAGCCATAGAATTTCAGCATAGTTCACTATAGACTTCATGTTGGTGGTATGTGGTCCACAAATATCACTGCTGTGTTTTTCCCTAACAAGGTGTCATCAACAACTATATATGCAATGGGTGACACAAAATTGCAACTGGAGTTGAATCATTGTGCCATTTTCTTTTCAACAACGAATTTAGATTGATTTTAGACATTAATGATGGAGGCTAGAGTCTGGGAAATGATGATCAGTTTTGTTGGGACAGCCTGATGATCTGGACTGGCATTCAAGTTGGTCAAAGATCTGATCTTTGCATTGTTAGGAGGAATGTCACTACTTGTGTCTGACAGAGGGATGAGCTTATTATGTCCATACTCTTCCTGGTCCAATACTAAGTCTCAATTTTATTTTTATGAATGACAGTACTTGTCTACATATGCACATGTTATTGTCTGCATTTCAGGTTGACAACATTACCCACATAGTGCAGTCTACATGATCTCTGGACTTAAATCCCATCACACATGTTAAACATTTTAGTGAGGCATATTTATGGTTAAATCTACCCAGTCTTGAAAAGTTGGAAATAGCTCTATCAAATAATGGAGTAACATCCCACAATGACAGCTGGATTGTCTGATTTGATCAGTGTCAAAATGTGTATAAATTTGTATTGGAGTTACTGGTGGTCACGCATTATTGAAGTTTTTTTTGCCAATGTAAATTTGCCTGTCATAATTTTTATGGGCATTGTTGCCATTTTATGCACAAATTTCAGCTAGTTGATGTCAAGTTTTTGATCAATTAGGTCTTCTGCAACTAGAAAATGATTATGTATAAACAACTTGACATACAAGCACTACAGGCCTGAAAGGACATATTATTTTTTTCTGAGGTGTATATATTTTTTTGTTTATAGTAGAGAAATATTTATGCTTACTAATTTTGAGGCTTTGTGGGATATACCACTTTGTACTGGTAGTGTTAAACATTTCTTGTTTTTAGTTAACTACAAAGTTTTATATAATAAATAAACTTTCTTTTCTTTTTCTCTAGAATTATGTTAAAATATACAGATTTATGTTAAACCTTTTTTCTTATAAATTAAAAATAAACCTTTTGATTATATAGTTTACATTTATTAAAGCCAGATTCATAATCATATTTGATTTTTTAAAGAAAGGAAAAATGTCTGACGTAAAAATGAATTACATTGTGATCCATTTTACTGTTATACATCATATCCATCTTGAAGTTAGTTTTTGTCTCACAGGTAGTTACTGTGTAAATTGCATTTTGGAGAGCAGTGACTTTTGAGTTCCAGTATTTTCTACTTTATTGTGTTGTAGACAATTTTTTTTATATTTCTTTACGTGTCTTGTCTTCTCTCAGTACAATAGTGTCATTGTTACTTGATAGTTTACATTTTGGCTTGGACATAATTTATACTGTAGTATTTGGTTTTAATGGAGGTATACAAGCCTGGTGGTTTGAGTAATTTTTATCTTTATTTTTCTATTACAGGCACATGATGAAATACAAACAACACTTGCGTTTTTAACAGTAAGAAACAAAAAAACAAATGGACTTCTACATCACTGATCTGGAAGGACAGTGTAAAAATGATTATACATTCTAACTGAAATGAAATATGTTTGAAATAATATTTTCATTCTGTCTGTTTGTTGAGATATTAAATAAATTTGAACTTCATTCATTTTTCTATCATTCATGTAACTTCTTCCAAAATTCAGTAATTTATAAATTCTACTATATTTTCTTGATATGGAAAATTTTGGGCATTTCATATTGAAGTATTAGCAATGGTTGTAGATTTGAAAAATTTCGGTCATTAATGATTAATGATTTGTTAAAAATTAAAAAAAAATTTTAATGAAAAAGCAATGATGCTAAATTCTTGGAATGAATATGTTTTAATGACTGTTGAGATTGATGAGAAGGATTTTATTTTTGAAAGTTTCTATGCTGTAAGTTGGACAGGTGGATTATTGAATGCTTTGTTGTACTGTATCATATTGTCTTTATATTAGGCATACACCTGTTATTTGATATACATTTGTTTTATGCTTGTACATAAAATGTGGTTTACACACAGAAAAAAATAAAAGATAGAGCATTTTGTATATAATATTTTAAAGAAAAGACCAAACAGCTAAAGCAGCATATGCTGCTGATCTTGAAAATATCTGTAGTTTGGGAAAAATAACATGAGTAAGATCAGAATATGTCATAAAGCTAATTAATGTTAGCTTTTTGGGAGCTTTTGGATTTCCTAATCATTCCTGGACTAAATAAAACTGCATAAAGAAAAAATTCTAGGACATAAAATTAACATACTCACAATTATCCAAAGACTAATGTGTTTTGATGCTAAGATATACTGGTTTAATAAATCAAATATTTTAAAGTTTGGTGAGAGATAATGAATTGTGTAAGATGAAATTCTTTGAAAATTTGTGGAAAAAATATGCAATTCTAGTAAATGGGAAAGCATATGATAAAAGACAAACTTGATTTTTAGCATACACTGTCATAATTTTGCTATAAATTAAAAATTTTCATTTGTACATACACAATTGGGATGACTTAAAAGAAAATCTTCACATGAGCAGTGAATGTGAAGATTTCACATATAAGACTGAAAATTCTAAGATTAGTAAGCACGACTCAAACCATTTTGTTTTATCATGAGAAGATATTAAGCCTTTATGTATAGATAATAAGAATGAATGTGTAATTTTCCAATGTTTGTGGATGAACCAACTTGGTATCCCTGGACAGCTGTACATTGTACAAATTTCCAAGAAATTATTTGCAATAAGCAAGTAGTGCAAAAGTGTTAATGCATCATTAATGGTTATTTGATCTGCTTGCTTGTTTCTACACTTTAATGCATTTTGGTAACTACTGATTTCAAGGGGTGGATACAACATGAATCATTGGTTAAAATTTAAAGAAGAAATGATGAAAGTTTCCTCATAAATAAATTTAGTTTGGCCAATAGAAGAGAAAAGGAACCATTGTTATATGAGGCATTCAGAGTAAAAAGATTTGTATTATTTATTGTCCTTTATTAATGTTGTTACTATTAATATTTGTTCTATTGCAGTTAAAAGAATATTAACAGCGAACCTAATTTCTGATTATGTCTCATAGTATTTTATTTATTCACTACTGGAAAAATTTCTCATTATATACCCATGAAATATTCTTGGTAATTTTAAACATCTTTATTTAATAACTATGGATTAGGTGGACAAATCCAGTTACTGTAATCCTAAATAATGTGTAGTTTTATAAAACTTTTGTTGAATCTAACTATTTTAGCTCTTTGACGAGCTTGCCTTTAGTGTTAAATACAAATAGGAAACTATTTCAGATGATAATTTACTCTTCATAAAACCAAAATAAGTTTGCTACTACCATGTACAACTTGAAATATTCAACCAAATACAAATCTTGAAAGTGATGTTAGGGTTCCTTGTGACTCTTTGAGGAATGGAAGAATGAGGTGGTTATTAATCCTGACAGAGTAATCAACATTTCAGTATGATTTATTTTTAGTAGTAAATTTTAATATCATTTTTATGTATGTATGTATGTTATGTACAGAGTTATCCAGCCAAGATATATGATTCATTTGCTTAAGGAACTACTATTTTTGTTGAATCTCCAGCTAAATTTAATGGTTAGCAGTCATTTACGAATTAAAAATAAGCTATATCTTCAGAAAACATGTATTTATATTGTTTGAAAAAGAAGAATTTCATTTGAAAATAATCCATAAATGAAATTAATTTTAGAGTATATAAAATATATGGAAATGCACAATTCCTTCTAATTTATTTAGAAAAGAACTCATTTTATATATAAACATATAAAAGCTGAATTAATTATGAATGATGATATTTTATTATATAACTATTAATATTGATTAACATTTTAAAAGAAAAAAATTTTGTTTCTATTAAAATGTAGTATAATTTTAATTATAATCATATACAATGGTTGTTAAGAGAGCTTCAGTTGTGTCCCCTGAATAAAATCTCTTATTTGAAAAAATATAATGGCAGGTTTTGATTGTTATTAAAGGAAACATTTTATATTGGTTTTCTCTTTCATCTGATTATTTACTCATTTGTTTTACTTCAATAATATGGTTTTACTTCAATAATATGAATATTAGTAGGCTTTTTCCTTCATGCACAGGAATTCTAATTCATCTTTTGAATATGATAAATGTCTGGATTTTTTTTTTTGAAAAAAAAATGATTAATCATTTGAAACATGTTAACTGTCTGAAATAGATAAAATGTGTAGCGATTATGTGACTAGGATGAATAAACAAGCGAGATGATTTGAAACAAAAAAGATTTCCCTCTAAAATGCTTGGACTTCTATCATTAAAAGATCTGATAGTTTTCCTAAAGTTATTTTTGAATGTGGGTAGTAAATATTTTTGGTTATTTACAGTTACTGATTCTAGAGAGAATTATTAAAATTTGGTAATGATTTAAAACTGCTGTATATTAGAACATTTTGTTTATTCAAAATTACAGATGAATAGAATAAATTACTGGCAAATGTCTTGGTAAAATCAATTAAAAAATTGTGTTGATAAATCTTTCTTTTCCCCAAGGCATTTCAGAAGTCATGATAACTAACATTTTCTTAGAATGGATAAACTAAAATAAACCTGAATAAAACTCTATTCACTTTTTGGTAATGAACATTTTTATCATTGCACATTTACTTTAATTCAGAAATTTTGTAACATGTTATATGAATTACTTTGGAGAAAAGTAATGTCCAACTTTTGTCTACACAAGTCAGTGTGCAGAGATATTCATGGCCAGGTATAATTTATACATGCTTTGTCTCTTTTTTCATGTCTGACAGTTAGTTTGATTTAGAGTTTAAGTTTCCACAAATTAAATTGTTTTGTGACACTTTTTTATGTTTGTAGAATAAAACTGATGAGGAACTATTGGTTGAGAGATTAATGTGAGGATGTATGTTGATTGTGCATGTACCTATATGTAAGTTGAAAAGGTGAAGTATGATTATAATTGTTTTCATAATTACTTGAAGACCACTTTCCACCCAATATTATTATTATTTTCAAACAGGAGAAAGAAATATGAAAATACTTGTTATACTGTTCAATTTACTTAACTATCATTGATAGAAAATATTCAGGATACATTTTTATGTAAGTTTCAATCAGTAATGCAGACTTCAAGGATTTATTTAATGTAAATTACACTTAAGTTGTATTTTTTCACAATTAAATGCAGCATTTATAATTTATTATAACTTTGAAAGTTGTGTTTATTTAAATAGTTTTCAAAATAATTTCCTGAACTACAAGATAGTTGTTTTGGCTACCTGTTTTACTCTGCAATCCACTTCAAAAGGAGACTGATCAGGTTTGATTACTTTGATTTAGTGACTCAAAAGATAAAAGCTTTTCCTAAATTTTTTCCATTGGTAGTAATTATCTTTAGAGAAATTTTATCTAGTCTGTCTAAATTCCATCCAACATTTTGTTTAATGCATCAAAAGTCTTGATTTATTGATCTCACTACAGTGAAATCTCACTAATGCAACCACTATAGACTGGCTTTATTGGTTGTTTTAGCAGGATGGTTGCATTACTGAGTTTGACTAATGGGAAGGTGGACCACCAAAAACCCACAGATCATATGTAATTTTAAAATAGCATTTATTGAAAAAATATAATTTAATACACACAACATTTAAAATAAATTCTGGATCGATCATTGTTTCATTTGAATAGCACTAGCTTCCAAAGACTCATTGAGGGCATCAGTGATATTCTCAACACAAAAGAATTTCAGTTGATCTACAAGGTTTATTGTTTCTCTTATTGATTTTATAGATGTTACTTGTACATCTATTTCAGTTATACTCTTTGGCAACAATTCCATGAATTCCTGGTTATTAGAGAATTTGTTGATCTGATACAAGCTCACTGATTCACCTGTTGTTTCAGTGTATTCATCAATGCTTAGGTAATCATTGGGGCCCACAAATCTGGATTTGTTCTATAAAACAAGCAAGCAAGTGGGAGAATATCAGGTTCATCATCATCTGTCATTCCACATTTAGTAGAACACTTCACTGACTTTGGATACACACTGCAATCCAGTGGCAAGCTTCTAAGACAGATTTAATGATTTTAGAGGCATTGGATGCTGCATCCAATTTGCTAAGGATGTACTGTAAAAGTTTCCTTCTGTAGTTGACTTTGATTGCATGAATGATACTCTGATCTAGTGGATGCAGTTGTACGTTGTATTAGAAGGAAGGTATAAAAGTTTGACATTAGAGAGCAGGAGATCTTGGGTTGGCTGGACAGTTGTCGAGCAAGAGAAGAACATTTCTACCTTGGGCTTTCATTTGTTGATTGAACTTATTGACCCATTTGGTAAAATTTTAACCTGTCATCCATGCCTTTATGTTGAAATTCCAGGATATTGGGAGGTGTGATACATTCAAATTTTTAAAGCATGTTGGTTTAGGAGATTTGTCAATAACAACAATCTTTTCAAAATTGCCTTCCAAGTTTACACAAAATGATGCTGTTATATGGTGCTTGTGGATTTTCCCTCTACATTCTTTATCTTTCATTTGGTTTGATCAGGCAGAGCAAGGAAGAAGAAATCATCTATGTTAAATATATTCTTTTTATCATACATGGATATCTTTGCCAGGCAGAGATTCTCCAATCTTCCACTGTCTGAGGAGATACCGATGCACTTTCACCACTCAAAACTCTGCCCTATTATGTTGTCTCCCCTTGAAGCAAGATAGCCATCTATTAGATACCTTTAAATCTTTCATGCCTTGGTTTGCTGCAAAGAAAGGTGCCTTTTCCTGTAGGAATGGTCCAGAGACGGGCATATTTTGAGATTTGGCTTCTTAAAAACAAATATCAAATTTCTCTGTTTAGGTCAGTTTTCATCACTTGCAACTATTAATTCAGTTTCCCTCTTTATAATTGTGCAGATGTCTGTGTTCTCAATGCTGAACATATCTGCTAGCTGTTATCGTGATTTGATCCTTTACACTAACACTGATAAGATGGAGCTTCTCTTTGAGAGTAAGTTCACTTTGCTTAGCCATAATTCTTGGAATCACTGACACTTGGAAAAATCTCAAACTAATGCAAATTCAAATAAGACAAAGGCTTTGTCTTAACGATTAGTAGTCATAAATCATTTACTTTAATGATTATTACCAATAGCATGCACTCAAGCTAGCTGCTTATTTAAATAATATGCTTAATAACAATTTTAAGTGATCTTTCAATAAAATTTAACAATTAATACATAGCAAATAAGTGTTTAACAATAGATTTAATTAAATACTTAACCTCAATAAAGAATTTATTTTACTTTATACTATATTCTATTCAATGTAATTGTCTATTATGGAGAAACTTCATGTAGAGCAATATTACTACAAAGTAATCAATAATTATATAGCCACTGACTGTAAAGTGGTTGCAATACCGAGTACAAAACACCATTTGAGACCTAATGGCTGGTCACAATTCTGATTAGCATGGTATATGGATTATCGAAAAACTAATGTACGCAAACATAACCCGGGTGGTCACATAATAGGCTTTTTACTGTATTTTCCTTTGAGAAAACAAAAAGAAGTAACTGGAAGAACAGGTTTATTTATTTATTTATTTTTACCCTTTGAACCCTGAACTCCTTGGATGCCTGACCTAAAACTTTTGAAAATTTCAAGTTACAACTTCCACCAGTAGTGCAAATCAAAACTCATATATAACATAGTCAATGATTGATCGGGAATTACTATGTATATTATTCATTAGTAAAGAAAACCACATAGCAGGCTGGTAAACCACCAGGGTTCAAGGTTAAAATCTTATTATTTTTAGTTTCTCATTATTTTTCCATAGACAATTAAAAAGTTGATGTTACTACATCTTTTGCTGACTTAGTTTGCCAGCATAAGAGAAAATCTGTCTATCATTTTTTAAAAATAAAATTTTCCTAGTGGATTTTTTTTTTTTTCAATATTGCATTTTATTGTTGGTGTTTTTTGAAGAGAACATAAATAATTTTACTATAAAAAGATTTGACATAGATAAATAGTTAACTCCTTGCTCTCAAATACGCCATTCCTGTTACATGGTATGCACATGTTTGCAAACTGTAAGACAAATATGAATTATTTTTCAAAAATTCTTTCTTTTCAGGCTAATTTTAAAAGATGTCCATAACTAGCCTTTCTTTATAAATGATGCTTGGAACAAAACTGCTTCAAATGAAAAAAAAGAAGAGTATTGTGTTCATTGATAGGTGGACTAGAGATTTTCATTTTATGCAAGAATAAAGCAGTTTGTCTTGATATGTTTTTCTGTAAAGGTATCTTTATTTTTAAGAAGTATAATGTTAAGTGGCACTATGAATCTCATCACAAGAACTTAATATTTCAATGGGAGGTACAAATAAACAAGAAATTCACTTAAAAACTTTTTTTCTCTGCAGAATATTTTTTAAAAAGCATGTCATAGAAAAGTGATCTGTTTTGCAGGCTAGCTATCATACAGTTAAATATAATGCTGAGGGGGAGACCATTCATTGATGGGGAGTTGGGAAAGAAAATGAAGGGAATGTGCCCTGACAAATTATTTTGTATTGGGAATGTTATTTATCTGCATCTACTTTCACCAGACATGTTGAAAACATGAGAGAAAAAGTACATACCATGATAATTGATAAAGCAGAATATTTTGAATTTTTCTCTTTAGCACTAGATGAGAGCATTGATATCTGACAACACTCAACTACTAATTTTTATCAGGGTTATAGATTCTAACTTAGGAATTATGGAAGAGTTTCATGCACTACAGAGTATGAACTATGTATAATTTATTCTTGAAGATAAGTGAAAGCTCAACCTTGAGTTGGGATTATTTGATAAATGTGACAACTGTTGGTTCAGAGAATATGATGGGAAATAAAACTGATGTAGTTGCAAGAATTCATAAAGAAAATGTTGAATTTAAATGTTGCACTATGCCGTTTCACTGAGTCATCCACCAACAGGCTTTGTGCAGTAAGATTCTTTGGTAGAAAGATCTGATTAGTGTTGTTGTATCAAGCATACATTTTTATCAGGCATCATTGCCTGATACACTGCCAATTCCAAAATTTCTTGTTTGAAATAGATGAAGACTACGGTGAAATAAGTCAGTTTTTTACCAGAGGTAAAGTCCTCAAACAATTGTTTTTCTTCATCATGAATTGTTATTTTTCTCAGCAAGAAAAGAAACATTGCTGAGCCAAAATTAATTTGGGATTTGGCCTTAAGTGATGTAACAGCATTTGAACTATTGAATCTCAGGTTACAGGATAAAGGGAAACTGGTGTCTGACATGTATGCTGAGGTGAAAGCTTTTGAAGGATAGATAAATATTTTTGTGAAGCAGGTTATTGAGGATAATTTTTCACACTTGCTATAAAGAACACTTCATCAAAAACATGGATTCACAGTTCCCTGGTGAAAGATACATTGAACTTTTTGCAGAAGAATTTCAAGAAAAAATTCAGTGATCAAAAGCATGAAAAGGAAAAAAAGTCTTTCAGAAACCATTTAAAATATCAAAGACTAAGGTGAAATATCTAGATTTCATTCATCTCTAAGCTAATGATATTCTCAGAGATATCTACAAGGGAAATAGTCTGCTGGACTTTTATTCAGGCCTTCTGACATATTTATGAGCCTTAAGAATTTTGCTGCAGGTATATTCACATTTTTGGCAAATACATTTAACATTTTTTTTAATGATAAAAATGGTTAAATCAGAGTTCAGAACATTTTCAAAATATTCTGAGATTGTGACAAACATCAGGCTTTACATTAATGCTTTTTTATACTATTAAAATTAAGGTAAAGTAGTTTGAAGTAACTATTGTTTGTCAGATGGGTTTTTTTAAAAATGTTATATTTTTGTTTCATAATATTAAATATTAATTATTATTTCATAACTGATTTATGCAATCCTTAAATTTAGCTATAATATCTTTTTATTGTGTTTATCTAAAGCTATGTTTATATTGATTAGCTAGGTATTTTCAAATGTGTTAATGTTTGCTTCTATAATATTATTTCTTATTTCACCATAATAATAAAATTCTACATCTTTTTGTTCATTAGTTTGGTATTTTCTTTTTTTTTTAACTATCAAACTTCATTAGTGTTTCATAAATAAAATTATAGTGAATTCTATAAAAGGAATGCTGATTTTATTCCTTCATTTAAAGGTAATATTTTTTAAAAATTTTATTAATTTGTCTGTTAAGCTAGTAACCAAGTTTATTTACCCTTCCATTTTATGGTGCAGCTTTCATCACACATTTGACTATTTAATGTGGCCTACATGCAAAAAAAAAGGTTGACGACTACTGGTTTAAAGGAAGTGCATAATTGGGCACTGGGACTTAAGGAGCAGCTAGCAAGAAGTCTCAAAGGTTTTGGATATTCTGCTGTCAACAAGGTAATTGTTCAGTTCAAGAGATATCACAAGATGTCATTATGTGTGTGTCCTGGACATCCAAAAATGACAGAATAGAAACTTGTGCTCTGGAAGAGTATGGGAATGAAAACCTTAACATTTGTCTGCAAGCATGGCAGAATGTTCATTGTCCACATGAATCAGCAGATGTTATTATCAAAGCTTGAGGTACTATGGAAGAGAGTAGTAAGATGAAAACCACTCATCCCATGCAGTATCAGTTGTTGACTGCAATAGATGACCCAGGTGCTACAATACCTTTTTTATATTTTATGAGTCCAGATTTTCACAGTTGTCACAGATGTCTGTTATTGGTATTGGTGGGAGGAGGCAATTTGGGCCTATGTGCAGGGTGGTCTAAATGTAATATTTAAAGATTTCTATATTAAACCAATATGCATTCTAAGTCCTGATTAATACATAAAAGCCAAAGTATTCAAAGTAGTACTGGTCTAAAAACAATTACAAACTTGAGAAGAATTATGAAAGTCTGGCAAAAGTATAACTTAGTATTTAAAGTCATAAACTTAAATTTAATGAAGAAACAACTTTTCACTGCTTTTTGGATTAAAACAGTTTCTTGTTGGCTCATATATATATACATATACAGGGGGGTGCAAAAGTAGGTATACAGTAAGTATCACATCAAAGTTATAATACTTAATTCATTAAAATTATTAGCACATTAAATTAGTTAGCCTCAGTTTTGATATTTTCACAGGTCCGTGAACAATATCATAAAGATGACTTCTACTTTCAGCAAGATGGGGCGCCACCGCACTTTGCACTCACTGTTCGTGCACTACTCAACGAAGAATTTCCCAACAGGTGGATTTGATGTCGAGGAGCTGTCGACTGGCCACCATGCTCGCCAGATCTAACTCATATGGACTTCTTTTTGGGGGGATATGTAAAGGATAGGGTATTCGCATGCAAGCCACACTCTGTTGACGACATGATTCAGTTCATCTTGCAGGCTTGTCAGGAAATTGATGCTGATAAAGACCTTTGTGCCAGAGTGTGCATGAGTGTCTGCTCTTGATTAGAGGCTTGTATGAATAACGGGTGCAAGCAGTTTGAATATCTGAAGCATTAAGGCTGCACTTGTTATTACATGTATATGCAATATTGATTTGTTTGTATAATAAATGCAAGGAGTATTGTATGTGTTTTCTTTTTTCATAACTGTATACCTACTTTTGCACCCCCCTGTATATGTCCACTACTACTAAAAGCTATTCACTCTCTATGGAAAATGCGATACAAATAAATGCACCTATGTTGGCTTTTTCAGTTTTTGGAAGTGGAGAATATTTCTTTTCCATAATAACAAAGGATTTTCATTCCTCGATAGCAGAAGCAAGTTGATATACCTTGTCTACAATAGCATAGTGTGTTTTTTCTATTTTAATTATATGGATCTGCTATTTGCTATCCTGCAGAAGAACTGGTAAATTGTTGTTTTTTTTTTCTTTCCCTGTTGCTATTTTTTCATAGCACTCCCAAAGTTTGGGAACTGGGACTATTAATTTAGCTGGTAAAGGTAGTGCTGTATGTCTGGACAATCAAGATTGTTTTATCACACTGTGATTACATTTCTTCCTTGGCTTTATCTTATCTCTTCTATTTAAATTTCTTCTATCAACTAATACTTTATTCTGTCCACATGTCTTTACTTTTTGACTTTATTATGAAGCAAATATCTAAGCATGTGGAAATACAGGTTTTCTTTTTTGAAAATATTAGTGTAAATAACTTTGCACATTTGATTTTAGCTACATGAAGAAATTCCTCTAAAAGTAGTATTAGTAGTGGTAGTGTTGTCTAGGAAGAGTTCTATAGTTCAGATTGATGTTGAATTCTTCTGAATAGCAATTTCTGTTATCTCTTAAAAGGGCTTTAAAAAACAAACAAATTTTTCAGCAAGGCTCCAATGATACAGAATTATATTTGGAATATATGGTCTACTGCATATGCAACAATTGGGTGTCTTTGTTCAGCATTACATGATAGCATGTAATATGATCTATCCCTATAAGGGAATAATTCCTGTGATCTTTGTTTGAAGACTTTCATTTGTTGTTAATGATCACTTCGTTTTCGGGAGGTAGCAAAAGGAAGACAGAAATGGCTAACTATCTTTTTAATTAATAAAACATTTCCTTTACTGTTTGTGGGCCACATATGACATTAATGCATCATTGTAGAGTATAGATAAAAAAAAGTTAATGATGTTAATCAGGTTTTTATAAATCTAGTAAGCATGTTAGCAGTATTATCTCCATCTAGTGGTCTTCCAACTTTCTTCAAATCAGCTAAGATTTGCTCACTTATGTGTGGTTAGCTGTATGTGATTTTGGAAATAAAACTATGTTTAGGATAGTCTTGTGCCTTTCAAAATCACGTTAGTCAATGACCAGTCACATAAGAAATGATTTTCCAATAGTATGTCCATCAATACTATACTTTTCATTTTTTCTTGTAGCATATCTTTGGAGTTTTCGAAAAATAACATGATACATATCTAGTATCAAAAAAAAGGTCATCATGATGTGGTATATCATAGGAGACAATGGATTGAGTAGTTTTCTAAATCCAATATCTACTACAGCTAAATAAACTTGTAAGTTATTGAAAATCACTCTTATTCTTTGGTGTATGGTTGTGGCTCGAGGATCTCTGATGTCTCAACTTTTCTTTGTCAAGAGATTACTCCATAGTCATTTGTTTACTATAGCCTGGCCTAAGTTAGTTTTTTTTTGTTGTTGATACATCTGTTCAATGTATTTGACAGGATGATTCACCTTTACATAGTTTATTATGTTGGTAGTTGTAAATGTCTTTGCAGTTTTAGCCTTGGCATAGTAAAATGTAACTTTAATATCTCAAATTTCTAAGTCACAAAATATGTTTGTGTAATACTGGTATCATATAATGGATGTGACAAAGGATTGCCTGATTTATTTCCTGTCAGCATCTGACTATTTCTGTCAGAAATTCCCAGAATTAAGCTTGGTATATAAATGTTTAAGATAAGCAATGATAGTGATAGAGAGAGAGAGATTAACATCCATCCACAAGTGAATCATTATTCTTCTGACTCACTAACAACATTTGTCATTTTGTGTTACATTTTTTTTTTTTACAGTATTCAGAGCTTTTCACTAAATTGGTGACATTGATGTGATTAACAAGGCAATTACTTATGGTATCTAAAGTGGTTATTCCACATATGGTTAATCCAGTGAGTATCAGAGACCAGTTACTTCATAAAGTGGGTACTAGCAACCTACTCAAAATACATGCATCTTATCAGCAATATATTTATGAACAGGCACAGGCTTACCAATCTCCAAATCAGCTGTATCAGTTACAACATCTAGTTTATCAAGCTCTGATATAGAGCCTGTTTACAAGGCTTAGCTATCTATGCCATTCAGATAGCAGAGTTCTTCCTTTTGTTAATATCTGGTTTGATTAGTGGTTTCATATAATTTGTATGATAATGAAAGATTGATTAGCCATTTGATTTCTTGTCAATAACTCCAATAACTAATCTTGGTGCACATAAGTGTTTCAGCATCAGCTAAGCAAGAATAGGGAGAAGAAAAGACAAGATTAATATGCACTCATGAGTGATACTTTATTCTTTTTTCTAGGGGAATCCTTTGTAAACATCATTAGACCATTTTGGATGGAAATTTGTTAGTCATCCCATTAACATTTTCCAACATCTACTGTGTTTCTCTTCAGTAGTTAATAAACCTTTTCACTCACTAAAATTGAGTTTTTCTGAATCATAAAATATTTCCTTGCAAAACTTTTTGAAGACATCTCTACCTTCAAAACATTCATGCCTAGGCACTCATATGGAAATTAACAGCATGTCTGTGGTCAGCCTGCTATAGTTTTAACTAATTCTTCAGGTATAGAACAGATGAAAAAAACTGATTAGCATCAATATTCAATTAAAATGACCAACCACAATGTAGGTTCTATGATATCCATGACTAAGTATTGTAGTGTTATTAACAAAACCCTACTGTGATTATCAACTCCAGCTACAGTAAAAACAATAATGTTTATCTTTTCTAAAAAGCAAAGTGGCTTTTAATATAGATCAATCCCAAAAATCACCCCTTATACTGTACATGATATCCTGGGTAGTATTCTTTATATGAGAAACAAGATCATAGTTATAGCTTGATCATGTAGTTTGTTAATATTTTAAAGGACAATCATTTGAATTAGCAACACTATTACTAATTAAGAATCGTTAAGCAAAAAAAAAACTTGGGTTTTCTATATAGTGAAAATCAAACTAATATTAATATAGGAAACTCACTAGGATTATAGTAAGATTACAGTTTTCAGAGGACGAATCCCCAGGCAAGCGTTCTGGTCTTTTAAGTTTATTACATTCTAAGAAGGCAAGATGCACCTGGATCATTGATTCAAGGGTCTGCTATTTTCATTTAATGCATTTTTTGGACAATAGATTGATATTATTTTCCTGAAAATTTCAACATTGACCTACAGTCCAATTTGACCTATCTATGGCCGAAATTTTGTGGAAAAATTTTTTAAAAGTCATGTGAAAATGGCAATCTGACTAAAAACTTTTGTGATAAATATTCTGTAGTGTTTTCAGTGAATGACAGTAACTATTTTTGTGTTAAAAAGATTTGTATATTTTATAAAACTGTTCAGTGACACTTTTGCTATAAAACTTTTGTAGTGCTATTTATGGACAATGTTTTATATCTAGCGCCTGCTGTCAACTTATCCCTCATAATATTTTGTTATTTTTATGTTTACTATAGTGCAAACTAGGTATTATGAGGAATATTAAAAAGTTAAAATTTAGTACTTTTGATTTTTATTTATTTAATTAAGTACAATCTTAAGACAAAAAAAAACAAACCAAACCAAACCAGACAAATAAATCCAATTTATAAACAATTATCAATATACAAATAAACAAAACAAATCAAAAGTACAAACAAATACATTGTATTAAAATGTTACGCATAGTGAGCATCAAACTTTTCCCATGCTTGCACATAAAATTTACAAAATGGAGGCTAGAAAAGCATTTTATTGAGTAGAATGTTGTATCTTTAGGTACATATAACCTTGTTTAAGTTCCATCATATTGACTTTATTTAACTGTCTTACAAATGTGGCTAAATTTTATCTTAAGCTATTAAGCCTAACATGATAGATAAGGAAAACTGATCAGCTAATCAGTAGTAAATAACCTGCTGATCATGATGGTGTGTGAGACTTAAGAAGAATAATTAATGAATTAAATCCAGATTCACAACTCATGGTAATCCTCTATTTTAGGTGACCAAAATAAAAATATATTTTGCATAAAATCGTTTATTTCTCTTTTTTGGGAAAAACAGATGAAATACAGTGTTTAATGAGTCATTCATACTAGATAGAAACGTATTCTCACACTCTTGATTTCTCCACAAATTTGTCTAAAATGAAAAGGAGTTTCCCAATGCTCCAAATTGTCTTTTCATTTTTCCCTTAGCCAACATCCATAAGTTTCTATGTTGTTGGTAATCAATTTTGGTTGGTGACAGGTTGCACATTTTAACTTTTTTTAAAAAGTCCCTTGCATATGAAAAACTGTAATCTTTGCTTCTTCTGTATTAGTAATTTGTGGAATGAGATTGATTCATCACAAGCAATTTATTATCAATCACAGCTTGGAAAGATTTCTTGTGGATCAACAAATTCAATTCTGTTTCATAGATGATCTTTTTGAACCATAACATGAGTGCTATTTATTTACACAAAAATATAGATGTTTTATATTTGTCATGTTATATAACTTGCAACCTGTAAACAAAGCTATAATAGAACAGTGGGTACTACCATGAACTCATATTAATGGTGATGGATGGAGCACAAAGTAATAATTGTAAACACAATAAATAACTTTCAAATAACTTTAAAATTCACAAAAGAAGTGTTGCAATGAAATATGATACTTGTCCAAATATATTTTGGTCATCTAAAATATGTGATTACTCATAATTTTCACTTTATTTTCATCACGAAGAAGGAAATTAGCCCATTTATATAAATATAAATATAACAGCAGCAGTTTTCTGTTGCCCTATAAATTTCATCTTGCAGATGAAGTGTTTCTCACTTTATGTTGCATTTAATCACTGAAATGAAAGATTTGAATGTGACATATGTACATATTTTCCTCTATGCCCCATCTTCCCCACTTGACTCCTGCCAAGTTGCTGATGTTAACGATTATTTATTTTTGTTATTAATATTTTGCTCTTTCAAGATCCAAAAAAGAGGCTATGAATGAGATCGTTGTCTCCCTCTTCTTTTTTTTTTTGTTTAATGGAATGTTTGTATTGCTTCATACTGAATATTATGTTTTGGTATATTTATATTGCATTCAGAAGTTTGGAATAATTCTTATAAAGCACTATTGAACTAAATTTTATATTTTGTAAAAAAATTTTTCAATCACCAGGCATCCTATTAGAGTAGAATTATGCTCAGACATCTGCAGTGCTTCTAGTTTACAACTAAAATTAATGTAGTATTCTGCTAGTGTCATTACCTAAAGTAAACAACATTATGCTGCTATGATATGAGTTATTCAGTTCTTCATTTTGATGACCAGGTCAGACTTTAGAAAGAAAACATTAATTTTTTCAATAAATTCTCAAATATATCAGCATACTTGAATGCATCATTTTATATTTAAAAAAATTAACATAGTTTCTATTAGATTATGCAGATAACAAATGTGAGGAAATTACAATGTTTTTTTTAAAATTCAATTGGGGAGTGGAGAAATTCAAGAGTGATTAATGAATTAATGTGTTTTTTTGTTTTTCAACACAAAAATCATCCTTAAATTCATCACTTCATATTTTTTATTAATTATGACATTTTTAAGAAAGATATATTGACTGTAACTACATCAATTTTAATTGTAAATATTTAGAGATAATGAACAATATTATTATGCTAGTAAAGAAAAATTATGAAAAGTCCTTATTGTTAATAATAATCTGAGATAGTGTCAGCTTGCTGCACTATAGATGAAATTAGATCAGAAAAAATGACATTTAAATTGATTTTGTTGAATTTTTTTATTTCCTGCATTTGTCTTACAGCTATCTTTTTAGACTACTGAACAAGTATAATGCTGACTAGAAAAAAAAGTTTACTAGCTGAAATATTTAGTCAGATTAAATGAAATAATGAATTTAGATAGCAAAAACAGCATATGCTTTTAATATTATGATATAACTACCTATATGTTAGTAGTGGAGTAGGTAGATAATATCACTATAATATTTTTTCAAATTTTGCAGTTCCCAAAACAAAATAACAGTCAAAAAAATTTAGTTGGTTGAAAACAAAAGCAAAGTGTGAGCTGTAATATGTCACTAAAATTTTATTTGGAATTATATCCTTCAAAGAAAATGGTGTTTTAAGTTTCCTCTCATTAATTTAATCTTGCACACAGAAACAGTAGACAGCAAAATTATGGGGGAAAGATGTGTAGGTTACTGATGAATATGGCATTCAGATTTTGAAGGTTTTCTGAAAGGGAAGCAAACTGTGATAGTGAACAAAAACCAGAAGTTGTCAAAGTACTGGAAAAAAAAATAATATATATAATAGGCATTGTTTGATTATGTCAAAGATTGATTTTTATTTTTTTTTTTAGAAATGTAAATTTTTACTGAATTTTTGAGAGTTAACTGTTTTATTTTAATTTTTCTAGTGGTAGATGATAACAACAAAAGAAGACAACCATTACTTTTACTGGAAGCAGTTTATCTCATTACACCATGTGAAAAATTTATGCTTTTAGTTTTCTCTGTTTGTTATAGTTTTATACATTTATAAGTAAAATTTTTATTAGAAAATGTTCAACACTATTATTTCCAAAGCAACCATATTTTCTGATTTTCCTGAAACTCAAAGTACACCTTGCTTTGTGCAGACTGACTGATGATTGATCTCATGAATGAGATTTATATTAGCCTCTACATTATGGTATGCAACCATCACACTTAATTTCTGAAACCACCACCCAACTTTTCAATCTCAAAGATATTGACTCTTTTGTTGTGAAAACATTTGGATGTGCTAAATTTTACTTGTCATAGAGTTGATAAAAAAGAACTAAAAAAATCTGTGTATATCAGTCATGAGAAAGTGCAGTTGTTTACAAGTACACTTCATCTTCATTGTTTGTTGCTTCTAAATTAAATTGTTAGTCATTTTTTTAAATTGTGAATATAATAGTAACTTTGGTAACACAGCAAATCAGAGAAAAAATATGTAGAAATTATTGCTTGGAAGAAAGGAGAGGTTTATCAGCCAGATAGAGGCATTAGCACATTTTTTGATTTAATGAACATTGAATTTTCCATTTATGCATTTGCTACTGATGTATGCCAGAAACATCAGCTTTTTATCATTTGTTTATTTAAAAATGGGATAAAAACTTGTGTTACTTATTGACATTAATGTGGAATGTGCAGCTGGGGTTGGGAGGATCTAGAGGTTAGGACATCTACTGGATGGCTAAACTGACAGTAGTTCTATGGAGAATTTTTATTAAAATACTCCAGTTTGGATATATTTACATTGCAGACTATAATTAGCTCTTCTAGAAGGTTTTATCTCAGAGCACAAGAAAACAAAAAATTATACAGCAGCTTTCTTCAGATCCATGAGACCCACATATATATACTGTGTAATATACCAAGTCTGTTTTTACTATAGTACTATAGTATGTAATCACAGAAATCTTAATAAGTTGTATTTTTTAAAAAGTTACTTATCTTTCTTTATTGAATACTCATGAAACAAAAAGTGTGATGCAGAGGTTCACAGTTCCTCAGGAGTCGAGCCTGGTTGTGGTTGTAAAGAGCTTGGTCCACTCTCCTAAAAGTGTTGTTTGTCATAACTATTGAATCCTTTCCAGCCACTGCAGATGACCAGGGATTTTTTTTTTGTGTGTGTGTCTTGCTGAGTTCTTAACTTTCTGCAGGGCCTGCTGGGGTCACCTTCATGGCCATTGTACTCTCTGTTGGTTTCTTCCACCCAGCCTGCCATCCCCTAACTGACCAAAGGTTTCAGACCCGATGGCTGTCCTCACCTGCTTTAGCCTGCCTGCCAAAGTGGTATAGTAGAGTGTGGCTGCAGCTTCTTGGGGACAGCAGATGAGCTGGGTGTCAGTGGAGATCAAAGTTGATGGACACCTCCAACAGGACTTACTGGCCCTCCCATCAGATGTGCTACCCCTCTGTGAACATCCCATACACCCCTAAAAAGTTACTTATTTTTTATTAATTTGCGAAAAATAAGAAATGTTTATTATCCTTTTCATTCAATAGAATTGTTTCAAAATTCATGTAAATTTTAAAAAAAATTATGGTTGTTTTTGTTATTATTCAAAGCAAGCAGTAGCCATTTTATTGTTTCTTTGATTATATATCCATTTTATTTTTCTTTTCAGTAGACTGTCAAGGCTCTAATAGCTGATTTTCAGAACCCTAACAATTGGCAATACAAGGAAGTTCTTGTCTTTTTTAAATGAAGGTAACAAATTACTATTATCCTTCAACTGCTGATTGAACAACGTACAGTATTTACTATTCACTCACAGACATGTGACATGAATGCAAAATATGGGGATATTTTTTTTTATAGAATTAATCTCAACATCTTATTTGTGTGTTTAAAAAAATGAGTTTTCTTTATTTCTTAGGGAACATGGAATCTGATTCTAAAGTTTTTTCTTCTTTAAGGTCTTTTAAAATAAAAAATTAAGAGTTTTATAATGTTTTTATGTTTTTTTTCAAATTTTGTAACCACTAACATACAGGGCAAGCAATGCACCTTTGAGATTTTCTCTTTTGAAGCATGCCAAAAGAGTTATTGAAGTATGCAAATCAGCTACAGCAGAATTTGCAAAGGCTTTGAGAGAAATAAGCATTGCTTTTTTATCATATGAATTCCAAGCAGATACAATAATACAAATGAATAAATTGGGAACTGGTTTGGCAGTGTAAAGATCTGGTTTGTTTGTTTAATGAATAAACTGTTTTTGGCTTATGGGATGAATTTGAGACCAGCTTGAACAGTGAAATGTTTATTTGCTTGACAAAACAAAAAATTAAAGCCATGTATCAGATAATCATAGATAAGTACTTTTCTGTTAAATGTAAACTTTTGTACACTAAGTGAAGTTATCATTGTAACTTCCTTTTAGTAATTTAGAAAATGATTCTCAGATTCATATTATAAAGACCAGTCAATAACCTTTTAAAATTGTAAATTTAAACTACTTATAAGAAGATTCCTTGACAGTATTTAAATAGTATAAACATTAAAATTCCATCTAAGATGAATTTAAACAAATTTTTTTGCTTTCAAGAAGTTTTGATAAATGAGTTAATGCTATGAAATTTTTATTTATTTATTTATTAAATATTTATTTTAATCTTTTTAAAAAATGATAATATTATTTTGCTTTTAAATGTTTTTAATCTTACATAGAGTTTGCTTTCTATTTTTCTGATTTAATGAGTAAAATACATATGATTTTATATAATTTAGAATTTTCTCATTTTTATTAAGCTGCATAAATTAATTTTTTTGTAGAGTTAGCCATAAATTTTGGCACTAAACATTTCTAGCTGGTTTGATTTTTAATAATTATTTTGTATTTTGTATTGTATTGCACTTTTCAACAATTATTGATTATGCTGGTTGTTGTTTGAGTTGTTTTGTTTTTAATTCTAATGTAGTGAAACAATATCAATATCCATGAAATAATAATCATTATGAGTGACATTGAAGTTTCGGTATTTAGTTATTTTTTAATCCTACTTTTTACCAACAATAATACACCTAGTATACCAAAGTGTTTGAACTATTTCATTGTTTGCTTTTGGGCTACCATTAAAGTTTTACTACAAACAGCAAAATGAAAATCTTTCAAAATTCCATATCATTTTTTGACAAACCCAAGACATAATTTATTTGCTGCTGCTAATAATTGGCCAGATTAACTTAGCATTTATAAAAAAAATGACTGTGTGCATGCATGCATACTTAGGGTTTTCTTTAACCACCTATCAATAATTTTTTTAAGGAGATGTCTGTATTTGAAAAGAAAATAAAAAGACAATCTTTTACTCTCCTATGCTTTACAGACTGAAATATTATATTGTTAAAACTATTTGTCATTGAATATGTATTACTTATATTTCATTTTCCTAAAAATGATAAATTACAAAAGCAGACTAGTAGATAAACTAATAATATTTTGGTTGTATATTTAATTGTTTTTTGAAGAGTTTTCATTTTACAGTGTTATGCCAAAGAACTTTTTATTTGAGTATTATATCAGATTAAACTTTAAAGATTCTTGAAGTGAAAATATTAAGTTGTTTACATTAATCTGGCTTAATTATTGTTTCATGACAACAAGAAACATTTTGTCCACTAATGGGCTATTTTACTTATTTTATGTTAATCGTCATTATTAAATGTTTTCTTTTTCTTTTTAGTTTCACAATTAATTTTCCTTGATTGACCAGATATATTCAAAGTATATTTGAATCCTCAGCAGTTTTCTGCGAGAGCAGTGAATTTGGAACACTGCTAAACACATTACTATCTTGTGGGCTATACTTGGAAAATATCCATTTGTTTGCTATAGAAGTTAGATACAGAGAAGTTTTGCCTTCAAGGGGAAGTGTAAGATGATCTTTCACTGCCTTGAACTCCGATGGCATCCTTTTCTCTTTTGAGATGTAAGTGTTTGCTGTCATTTTCTTTCAAAGCAGGCCTATCTCACCAACATTGAACACTTACTTCACCATCTAGCCCTATATTCAATTATTTTCTTCAACTCATATTGGAAACTCTCCAGTATTATGCTCTGCACTTGCTGTTATCCCACATATGAATGTTATGAGAAATGGCTCACTGTTTAATGTGCTCAAACTAGTAATAGCTAACTTTAAACTTTTCTTAGTCCTTAGAAGATCTCCATCTTGTTGTTTCTTATCATGCCATAAAGGATGTTTTCTTTAGATTCATCACCCTCAGTGGTATGTTTTGTTGGCTTTGATCTTCACAAGATTTTCTATCTTTTCCATTATATTATCTCTCACTTTTGTAATTTGCATTGTTTTTTTTTTTTATCTTGTTGGTGTTTTTCTAGGCTAAGGAAACATGCAAAATCTACTGAGCATTTTCCTTTTTCATCTCTAGCTTTGTTTCTGGGCTTGTACTTGCCTAGATTTCTTTGTTGGAGTAAATATCTGGTGATATTGATTTACACTTGCTACTCATATTCAATAATACTTGAAGTAAATGGCAAACAACACTGAGTAAATTCAAACATGCAGAGTGCATGCTAACCATTATATAAATCGGGAAGAAGAGAACTGGTGATGCAAGCACATAAGATGAACAGCATGCAATACGCCAATCCAGAAGTCTCTTGTTTATAATGTGCAATTCAAACTTTGTTAAAATGATAATTCATCAATTGGAATTGTACATATTACTTCTAAGTATGCAAAGATTAACTGCCTTATATAAATAAATACGGAAAAAAGCATTTAAGACTATCAGACTTTAGTTCAGAAGTCAGTAGGCTTTTTTTATTTACTTCAAATTGGAGATATAACTGGTATTAAAAGGAAGTATTACTAATTATTAATTTCCATGTAGAGCATGTTGATTTTTTAACATTAAGAATATTCTTCCACTTTTGATTCACAGAGTTTGCTGAAAGACCACTCATAGCTGTTAATTTTGGGAAGGATTTAACTCCATTGCACCACTCTTGCATGAGTTAACATTCCAAACCATGGAATATGACTTGCTTCCAATTGAAAATTATGCAAACAAGTGACAGAAAGAAGGGATTGCATGTATCATGGTAAGATCTATCCATTTTCAGTGGGTATATTCTTATTAGGGTGAATTTTTATTTTTATAAGACAAATGACAATAAGTATCCTTCCATAAAATCTATATCCAAGTATATATTTTAGTTTCCAATAGCAACTTAAAACTATATTTATGAAAGGATCTGATGTCAATCTATAATCTTTGAAAAGTAAAAATTTGTATCTATTATTAAACTTTTACATGTCTTGTTATGCATTATATTTTTAACAGATGTAGTAAAGTTATTAACTTTCAAATAAAAAATATCTATATGATAATTAACTAATTATTTCTTTTCTGTGTTTTATAATACTTTAGCAATGGATAAAATAAATTGGCATTTTGATTGACAGCTTGTTTTGCCTATGTTGTCTTTCAACATCTTAACATATTCAAGCAAGCTGTATCAGATATACTTATTAAGAAAATCATGCATATGCTAATGTTAAATATTATAGGCATACCTGTTCTTCTACAGTCAAGTTAACCAAAGTTTTGAATTATCAGGCTAGGGAACACCTGTTTTTTTTTTACTATTTTTTAAAATTCCATTAAAACCTTACTTTGAAGAACAAAATTTAGTTTTGAAAAATAAAACTACTTAGTCCAAGAAAATCTCTTTCCAAAGATTAGCATTTATACTGTAAATAATTTTGCTTGCATTAACTGTGCAGTTTGTTATGATTTTGTATTGCTAGGTTTGAAAACAGTAGTGGTAATGATGTCAATGAAGAGGTTTTTCTTGATGAAAACAATAATCTGTAGTTGGTTAAGACACCAGCATATTACCATTGCCACAAAGTAACTTTTTTTCTAGCAGCCAGCTATAATTTAATGACTTAATGAGTAAAATTATTGTTGTCAACAGTGGACTAAAAGTTTAGCCTTTACATTTTTTATCATTTTCTCTTCAGTAAGTTTCATTGTGGTGTACTTTTTCTTAGAATCTTAAAAAGAAAAGTATCAGCTACTTTTGCTAAAAATATTTTTGATTGCAGACATTACTGAAAAGCTTAAACAGTTTTCAGAAGGTATAAGAATCATAAATAGAGAGTGGCAATATCTGAAACTTTTCCACACCATTTTAAAAGAGATGCCCTAGCATCAAAAGTAGCTGACTAAGTACTCATTTCATACTAAGTACTCATCTCACCCTTAAGTGGATGAAGACTGCATGAAACAGTATCAGCAGCATGCTGATATACTCTCTAAAATTGAACAGGTGTGACCTTGAATGATGTGGCATTTAAAATAACATCTTGTTTTTAATGTTCACAATTGGCATACATGCAGACATTATAGTGTCTAAAAAAAAAGAGCAACACACAGGCACATTTTCACAGGAATAGTTACTGAAGCATCAACTTTCTTTTATTGGAGTTTGTGGATATAAGCTGGTTTTGTAGTATATATCTTGTTTTTCAACACTTCACAGGAACAAAAAATCTGTTGGTATGAAACTGGAAAATGGCAGGTATTTAACTCCATGGTGTCTGATCCATCCCCCAGTAATGCAAGTGTTTATCCAAAAATACATGTACATTTCTGCTACACACTGAAGATGTTACTTTGCATGGTACTTTTATCTGTGCAATTTCAAATAAAACACTTTTTTGTGTGTCATGCTAATGTTGGGGTATGTGTGTAAATTTGCGTATGTGTGTATGGG
Organism: Nautilus pompilius; assembly: GCA_018389105.1. Lineage (NCBI taxonomy): Eukaryota > Metazoa > Mollusca > Cephalopoda > Nautilida > Nautilidae > Nautilus > Nautilus pompilius. The sequence goes on from JACATO010001618.1 coordinate 288,132, forward strand.
AGCTGGGTCGGTTCCACGACCGGCCGCCACAGCTGTTTACAAGTGAGGCCTTATTTCGACCTGTGTTTTGTTTAGCTTGTACCTAAACTTAGCGAGAGCAGCGGGCTGGCTACCCAACTCCTTCGTATTGCACTGCAGGAGGGTAGGTTTCTCCAGGCTGGACCCTCTAGAACAGAGTTGTCTCTCTGTATGTCCTTGAACTGAGGGGGAAAGTTTGGGCCACTGTTTATTTCTGTTATCTGTTATCTCTAACAGGAGCAGGCAGTGGAAAGGTTATAAATTTTCTTTAATTGATTTTATCTTTATTTGTATTAATGGCTGGAGACACGTTCTCCCTCCGTCTACTGTCGTTGAAATTGATGGATGAGGTACTCCAGCGCCAGGGAGCCAGAGGCTCCCTAGGGGGTGATTAATGGGAAATATCCCAGCCACAGCGGTGATTACACTGGTCAACAAGTATTTTTCATCAAGCATATGTCAAGGTGTACTTAGTGTAGTTTTTAATGCTGATTTCAAATATACAATTAGTTTTTTGACATCACGTACAGTTTTCAAGATGAGAAAGTTTTTTGGTTTTAGCTCATGCATTATATAGAAATTCCAATTAATGACGTGTATGCATGTATTTCATTTACACCATGGAAACATACCATTAAAATAAACTACATTATTCATTGCTGCATAGTTCAGATGCAATATTTCAACATCTTAAATTCAATATAAGTATAACCGTTTGTATCTATTTCCTTACTTGTTTTACAGTGTTAACAACGTCAAGACTGTGTAGAAATCCTCCTGATGTGTTTTGTTATGTCTGTGGACAATTTATTGTGAAAGCTCAAAAACGTACAATAACACCAGAGATCAAGAAGATTTATAAGCTATACTTTGACTGTCCTCTTGGAGATCAGGACAAGTTATGGGGACCACATTTTATCTGCTCAGCTTGCTCAAATGGCTTACGTGACTGGTTCAATAAGAAGAAGAACATGCCTTTTGCCATTCCAATGATATGGAGGGAGCCGAAAGACCATGAGAATATGGAACTTTTACTTCATGCCATTGCCTATGAAAGATACTCATGGAAAATATGTGGAGATTTTAAAGTCATTGGAATGTTAATGGGAATGCAGTCAGATTTCACAAAATACTGTTGTTTCTTGTGTCTATGGGATAGTCGGGCAACTGACAGATATTATTTGGAATCAACTGGCAGACAAGAACATCATACCAGCCAGGACTGTCTAGCGTCAAGAATACACCTCTGTAGATCCATGTAATGTCCTATTGCCTCCTTTGCACATAAAGCTTGGACTGATGAACAGTTTGTAAAGACACTAGGGAAGAGAAATGCCAGAGGGTTTGAGTATATTGTAGAAAAGTTTCCAAAAATCACACAGGCAAAGTTGAAAGAGGGTATCTTTGTCAGATCCCAAATTAGAGAAGTACTCAAAGATGTCAACTTCAAGACAACACTGGATGAACTGGAACTGCCTGCCTGGAATGCTTTCAATTGGATCTGTGAGAATTTCTTGGGCAACAAGAAGGCAATGGACTACAAGGATGGCATCAAGAATCTTCTGAAATGTTACTCAGCAATGGGTTGTCGCATGTCACTGAAAGTTCACTTCTTGGACTCCAATCTGGATTTCTTCGCAGATAACCTTGGAGCAGTGTCTGATGAACATGGTGAAAGATTTCACCAGGACATTAGTGCTATGGAGAAACGGTACCAAGGCTTCTGGAATGGAATGACAGTATGCTGGCTGACTACTGCTGGACACTACCGTGATCAACCAGATCAGGAACACAACAGGAAATCCAAATCACAATGTTTCTAACTCTGTTGTTCTAACTTTGTCTGACCCAGTTTGTGTGTATTCATTCTTTGTAGAATGATAGTGATGATTTTTAACTCAATAAGCTCATTTACTTTCTAAAAATAATATGTCTTTATTTATTACATTAATGATTTCATATATACAAATATGTAAATATTTGCATGTATCTACTGAAAAACTGATACGTGCTGCATACAAATGGAGTGAAATTTTGAAATCAGCATGAAAAATTAGTCTAAAAAAGTTGGTTTGCATCCATAATGAGTATAATACATTTAATTTTGTTGACCAGTGTTTTCATCGCTCCGGCCGGCGCCTCATTCCGCCTCACCATTTTCGCACGATTATTTTAGGCAGCTGTAGTGTGATTGTTATAGAGAAAAGGTCAAACGTATCAAGTTTAGCAACGGGGAAAAGAGCATGGTTGGTTGGTCAATTTACTGGGAGTATTGTCTAGGTAGGGGAAAGTTATAGATAAAAAGAGGCTTTGAATTGAGAAGATAAAGAGAGTGCGCTGTGAAGCGTCTTTTATTTTAAAGCTGAGAGGCAGAAAGAGAGGAGAAGGGATTTTAATATGAAAAGGTAAAAGGACTTTTACAAAGGGTTTTGAATTTTCAAGGGGAATATAAACAGATAAAATCATGTTTCAGGAAAAGTTGTAGGAGTATTTTTTTAAAATACATCTTTGCTTTAAAGGAGAGATAAGTCGAGACTAAAGGAAGTATTAACAACGGAGAAATTTGGGATAATTAATTACTTTAGCAAAATTTATTATTAGTGAAAGAAAAATAAGACATCATAATAATAGTAATTCTTGGTGAAGAATGAAACGCGCTATCATACCGCGAGGAATAGTTTTCTTTACCAAAGAAGAAAAAGTTTGGTGTAGATCTCATGGTAAAGAAAATGCAGTTGAGAGTGCTGTTATGGTATTTAGTATTCCTGTATTTGAAAATGGAAACAGTGTCATAATGTGTGAATAAAATCTTATACTGTATCTTTTCTAGAAGTAGTTTATATAAGAGCACATTGATGGCAAAAGGTTTATCTATTTGCTTTAGTAAAAAACAATTTTTTTGGAATTGGCTAATTTTCCAAAAAAATTAAATATATGCACATTCATAAGTACATAACTTAAGCTATTCAGTGTATTTATTATATATATATATATTGTAGTGTTTGTTGCAGGATGTAGAAATATGAAAATGCTAATGGAGAAAAGTCAGACATTGCATTGTTTTATGTAAATTAAACTTTTTTAGTAACATAAAATGTTGTCACACAGACATTTACATAGCAATTAAAATAATATTCAGCATACTAATTATTACTTAGCAAATTTGTTTTATTTACTTAGCTCAATGGGTTGCTATTTTCCTTTCCTCTATAGGATTCATACAGATCAGGGAAAATGTTAAAGTTAGGGAATTCATCCTTTCATCAAAAGGTCAGGAAAAAGTCAAGCAAACTTAAAAATACTAACCATCCAGACAAAAAAAAAAAAAAAACTTAAAAATACCATCAATGAAAATTTCCAATTAATATAATAATATTAATAATTAATTCATAATTGCATTAATTGTAGCTCTTTGGATATCTATAATATTGGCCAAAAAAGTGTTTTGAGGAATTTAGTGCTGGTTAATTAATAATCATATACCTAAAAACCATCCAACTTTTCCAGGTATGTTTCTATTTAATGTGTGTATGTGTCTGTGTATATCCTCCCCAAGGTCCAATGTCATCCTTTCATGTATCTTTGTTTTTCCCTCCCATCAATTTCTCTTCCATTTTTGCTAAGCATATTTTTGTCTTTTTCTGTCATTTGTTTATTCATTATGTATCTCTATTTCTCCCAATTTCAATAAACCAGTATTCTCCTTTCATGTTTACTTGTATCTTTTCATTGATCTCTGTTTATTTCAATTTTTCTAATCACATTTCTTATCTGGTTCTTTCATCTACTGTCTTTATCCAATGTCCTTTTTTCTTGTAACATTTTGTCTACTTCTAGCAATCTTCCTCTCTTTTGAATTTCTTTAACCAACATTCTGGTAGCATGCTTGTCAACTTTTCAAAATTCTCATGGGAGACATTTTGCATGACTTTCAGGAAATCAATCAGTTTACAAGCAAAACTGGTTTAAAGCCCCATCAGTTTGCAAATACCCATGCATTCTTTGGTTTTGTCATTTGTTTTCAATTTTGCAGGTCTCAAAATATCATCATATTTTCATTTTTGTAAATTTGAAACTTAATCTTAACAATATTATTTTTTTACTTCCAGAAAACAGGGTTGAGGCACAAAATGTACAGGTGTATATATATCTTTGGCTGTCCTTTTTATGGTTTTACTCATACTTATTTTATGAATTAGTTTAAATATGTATTTGTTTTTATTTCTGAAGACCTTATACAACATCTTGAAATATTGTTTTCAATTGCTAAATGGATTGTTCAATTTCCTATGTTGATTGAAATATTATATGAACTAGTAATAAAAAACAGTTATATCAAATTTTTATTGTATTGACAGACACTATTATTTAATAAACTACATCACATCATTACATTTCAATCACAAATGTAAATGAAAGAGAAAAACAACTACTATTGAAAGTAGCATCCACATAATCTGGAATAACACAATAAGAAACATAAGGATTTTAATCTTACTAAACAATGAAGAATTTAAAATTTGGGCAGGGGTTCCCCTATCCTGGGTCTTTTTAAAGTTCAAACTAAAAGAAAACTAAAATTAAATTAAAATTTGGGCAGGGGTTGATCTAGCCTGGGCCTTTTAAAAATTATAGTTTAAATAAAAACAATAAACTTAATTATGGATACAACATAATCAGTTGGAGAATAAAGCATTTCATAAATGTCAAATGTATAAAATAAAATAGGTCTAACCTTTCAAAACGCATCTAAAAAGCCATTTTGAGTAATCATATGAACATAGAGAGCAGATGATTTGCTGACATTTACTGTGAAATTTTGAATATACAAAAAAAGTTAATTATAGTTACACAAATCAGTAGATTTCTAGAAAAGGTTGGTTTACATATCTAAAATCAGTATAAATGATCAATTTTTAAAACCTGATCTACTGATTAGGTCAAAGGCTCAAATTTTGGAGACTTCCAGCCAAATTGGGAGAATTGGGAAGTCTGTGAAAGTATGTTTATCCAGTATGCATCCAATGTTCTTGTTTCATATACCCTGTCTTTTCTAACAGTCTCCTTTGATTTCTTTAACCAGCATTCTCCTCTCCTCTCACTCTTACACCTATCCTTTATCCAATGTTTCCATTTCATCTATCCCTCTAACACTTCCCATCAATTTCTTTTTATTTCCATTTCTATAATCAACCTGTTATTCATATGTAATATATATATATATTTTTTTCCCACCAATGTCTCTATTCAATGTTCTTTCATGTATCCTTGAAGTCTTACTCCATGAATTTCCCTAAACAACTTTATACTTTCTAGTAGTATCTATGTTTTATCTTATATATATTCCAATGCCTCTCTACTCAGTGTTTTTCTTTTATGTACCCTTCAGTCTTTCTCTTTTAGTTTCTCCAACAAACACCTAATGCTTCCTGCTCTGTCTTTATCCAATATTTTTTCTTGTATCCTTCTCTTTCCCTCAGTTAATCATTCTTTTAATTTACTTAACCAATATTCACATATTTATATTTGTTTTATCTCGTATATACTGTTACAATCCAGTGTTCTCCTTTCATGTATCATTCAGCTTCTCTCCATCAGTCTCTTTCAATCAAATTCTCTAATCAACTTTTTTCTAGTATCTATATCTGTTTTATCCAATGTATATCACTCATGTGTTTCTTCATCAATCTCTCCCACACATACACTCACAAACACACAAACAATGTCTCTATCCATTGTACTCTTTTTATTTAACTTTGTTTGTCTAGCAATCTCTCTGGCCTACTTTTCCCTCATGTTTATGTGTTGTGTGCTTCTGTGTCTCTTCAATCCTTCTTTCCATTTCTTTAACCAACGTTTTTTGTCTGCTATCCACAAAGTCTCTATCCAATGTACTTCCTTCATGTACCTTCTGTCTCTCTCTATCAAACTTTTCCTTTCAATTTCTCCTGATTTTATATCTGTTTTATTTGTACATACAGAGGCAGCACAAATTATAAGTGATTTTGGAGAAAAGGAAATTCATCAGTGCTTCAGATGCTTCTCAAGTTCTAGCATGAATTTACATGAAAAAGATTTTATTCACAAAATGACAGATAAATCAATTTGTTAGGGCAAAAATTTTAAGTGGATTTTGAATAGTTAAATAATTTGATATGATAGTAGGATTTTATTAGCTTAGTGATATTTATCTCTTGTTTAGCTAATATATAATTAATTATTATTTTCTTTTGTTCAAGAATTGTTGAGCTTCAAAAGCTGAAATTTCCTTATTCACAAATCTCCAAGGAAATTGGAAGTGAAACAGCCGGCAGACATCCTGGAATCATTACCGAACCATTGGACAGTGTAGTGATTGCCTTCATGCCAGCTGACCTAGAAAAACAACCCAAAAATTGGACCAATACAGCCATAGGCTATCTGCAGTTGATCATATGAAAACAGCTGTGGATATCCAAAGAGAAATTTAGCAGTGGAAAAGTAGGGGGATTAGTGTACGGACTGCCAGGAACTGCCTGCATGAGTTTGGGCTGAATGGGAGAGTTGCCATGAAGAAGCTCTTCTCCTGAAAGAACCACTTGCACAGGAGCTCATCAACTGGACCTCAGAGTGTGGTCAAAACTGGTCAGGTGAATCCAAGTTCAGTTTATTTGGTTCTGACGGTGTGCAATATGTTCAATGCAGATCGGTAGAGTTCAATCAGAAATCAGAAATGTATTCTTCTGATTGTTTAAGGTGGGTGGAGGTAGCATTATGATTTAGGGCTGTTTCTCCAGACACAGATATTTGTACATCTTGAGAAATGTCCTCGAACCATATAGTGATGAGAATTTGCCCTTGACTTGGATCTTCCAGCAGGAAAATGTGCTTATTCACATTGTGAATATCATTAAACATTGGTTCCAAATCACTGTCAGTGTCTTTTTCTTTGACCAACTTTCTGTTATTTATGTTTTATCTAATATATATATATATACACAGTGGTGGGATTCAAATATTTTAAAAACCGGTTCTCTCTCACAAAAAGCATGTTATTTTGCCCAATATAGGTCCAGAGGTTGGTCTTTGGGCTGCTGGGCTGCAGCATTCTACAGTTTAACAAATCAAATTATTAATTATTAATTATTTCCTAAATTAAAAAAATGTCTAAACAATGGTTAAAGCATCACTATAATAACATCGAAGAGACTCTATATTAGACTATATAGTTAATGAACTAAGTAATATGAAGATATATGTATTTATATACATGTCTGATTGTTTTTGCCTTTTGAATATTATTACTATTATTATTAATTATACATATTACTGTTTATAAATTTTATGATTTTATGTATCTTCAGTTTTATGAGCTAGGTAAAAATAAAAATACTTTAGTGTTTGCTGCATTTCCATTGAATGTTACCATTTTGGCAAAAAAATAATAACAAAAATCTTTACCCGAGTCTTTTATTAATTTAACATTTGTAATCTTCACTTTAAAAATTTCCAAATAGCCACTTGATTGTCATCAATATCTTAGCTTTCTTTTGTTTGACCCTGTTGTTGTCATCAGCAGAGTGTTTTTTTCTAAACCATGTTTTGACCGAAGGAGTGGCATCCCATGAATCCAATGGGAGGCCAATCAGATTAATTGTCATAAGGTTTGCTACACTCTCAACTGTAAGACGGCTTCTTTTATCTGAATATATAACATTCATTCTTGAAAAACCTCTTTCTGCCTCTGCAGAACTGACAGCAATAGTACTGACAATATTTTTAGCCTTTTGTACACTTTGAGGAATCGCAGGGTTGTGGGAATTTTGTAGAACATTTTCCACCTAGTCATGGAAATCATTAATGCTGATTTCATGATGGAAAACTTCACTGAATTCATTCAGCTTTTCTTCTGCAGCTTTCCAGGGTACAACAACTTCCTCAGTGTTCCAGGAATTTGGCTGAAGCAAGTTTATCAGTTCATGAATTTTGTTGTCATTTTCTTGTTCATTGTTCTTTGATGTTAAATGATCACAGTCTATCAACCTGTTTTTCATATTTTCTATCACTGACTCCAGTAGCTTTTGATGAGGAAGGCTAACAACATTGTTGTTTTCAACAAACTGAATATCCTTAAAGGCATCTGAAGCAACTCTGAAATCAATTCCCTTAGTTTTTTTGAGCATTTCAAATGCCTTAATGGACCTTTTTATTAGTTTTTCAGCTCTTGGCAAAGTTAAACTTCTAGCTTGAAGGGCATTAGAAAGTAATGCTTGTTGCAAAGACGGGCACCTATCCCTGAATGTTTTGTCTCATTAGAGAAATATCTGTACAATGCTGGATAAGCACACCACACAGCAAGTGCAGATCTTAGACTGCAAGCAGTCCATCTTGGTCCCAGAACTCTACCTATCTTCAGAATTTGTTGTCCGACTTCTGAAATTTTGAAGAGTTGCATTTGGTTTTTGTTTGATTGGTGAAAGATTGTGTAGATTTTATCCATGAATATTTTGAAGTGATTCACTTGTTTTATATCATTGATAGAATCATCCAAAACAAGTTGCAAATGCTGATGCCAAATGACAATGTTAGGAAAATCATTTTTAATTCTAATGCCTACCCCAGAATTGTGGCCAAGCATTACACTTGCCCCATCTGAACAGAAAGTAATCAAATTATTTCTCAAATATTCATTATCAAATCCACCATCGTGCAAACTCTTTAACAAAGATATGTATATTGTTTCTGCTCCCTGTCCTTCCAATTCGACCAAATCAAAGAAAATTGTTGGTGATAGATCACAATCTTCAATCTTCAAAAAAATTATAACCACAGGCTTACTAGATATTGCTGAAGCTTCATCCATGATGACACAAATTTTTAAATTTTGTTCAATAATTTTGGTAAATATTCATTTTTTATCTCCTTTGAAATGTGTTCAACTATTTTCACAGCATTTTTGCGAGAATGAAGTCCAACACCCATGTCAACTCCATTTTTTATTTGAAGCTCAATCTCATCTTCTTCATCAGAAAATCGCCTGCTTCTTTTTGCTAAACTGTAGACTGTATTGAAAACTCTGCATGTAGAGGCAAAATGTTTCTGGTTCGTTTTATCAATGCATTTTGTAATTGCATCATCTGCATGATCCTGTAGTTGCTTTACACAAACACTATGTGCCTTTGATGAAAAATGCTCTTTCATTTTTTTTCTGAGAGATGTTTGGTGGATGGTTTTATCCTTCCCTGAGGCTTCAACACTGCAGCTTCCCCATTCAATTGACACGTGAATTCCCTTCATGTTTAAGGAATCAAATTTGGCACAGTGATTACAACCAAGTTTCTGCTATGAACAATCAATCCATCATTTTTTTTGGAACTCCTCATATTGCTTCATACTCCAGCCTGGAAGAGATGATGCGGCATCTGCCTCATCTGTAGGTGGCACAGTATCAGAAGCAGAAGTTTCATCAGTATCATTCATCAAGATGGCTTGTTACTGTTACTTCCTCACTGGCCTCTTCCTTTGAACTTTCAGTTCTTGGGATTTTTGCATGAACTCTAGTATATTTTGTTGCCGCTTCATTTTAAGGGCTGAAGTCTGAAATGTAAAAAAATGCTTCACTAGGTACTAGGATTGCTACAATATTTTCACTACACATTGTAAAAAATAAAATGTTTTTCTTCAATGGTAATTACGAGAATAATTTTCATAATCAGAAGGTAGTAGCATAAAAACATCTACAACCATATCTAACAAATATTATCTTAGATACCTCTTGTAATAGGAGTAGGAATTACAAATTAAATGTGCAAAAATGAATATCTAAAAAATTATTATTAATGGCCTAGGTGGCCTAGTACTATAATATTTGTAATGAAAACATTTGTAAGTGTAACTGGTAATGTTCACCAGTTCATGTAATTATTTCATAATTATATAACACAATATTTTTTAATATTTAAAGTCTTGAAATTATAAGAATTAATAATTTCTTACAGTTTATCATGCAAGATCTGCTCAATCTGCAACATTGAACCAGCAGATACAATGGCAAATTACAAGCTCAAAACTAATTTTCTCCATTGTTCAGCATAAAAAATACTGTAACTTTTAAAATAATAAAACTTTGTATTTTTGAAAATTAAAAAAAATACTGTATGTTTTAAAATACTAAGTCAACTGTTTTAGCTCTAAGGGCTTTAAAAGTCCAATGTGCTCAAAGATATCGGATATACTAACAGATTTTCTACAGCAAACCAATGCTAAATATAATTAGCAGATGATAAACTCATTTGAAATGGCCTGTAGAAAGCTGCCAAAATTTGATTTTTTTCATGTATTTTTCATTTCATATTCGAAGACTAATTGGTGGGAGTGAGCCCACCTGGCCCCTTTCTCAGGTCTGCTAGTGGCTGTGCATAATTATAGAACATTTCACTTACTAATAAGGGATGTTTTATCTATTTTCTGCAGCCGTAGAATGTTACTGTAGATATTCCTAAAACCAAGATCAATCATGCAATATGTAGCAAGAATAATTGGATTCATACCTTATATTTTGATGATAAAATAAGTTAAGAGCTAACAACCGGTTTGCAGAATTCATGAAATTCCAAGAACAGGTTCACACGAACCAGTTGAATCCCACCACTGTGCCTAACCATATTCCAAAACCCAGCTTCCACCCAAAGAAGGCCATGGTCACTGTTTGGTGGACTGCAACTGGTGTCATATCCACTATAACTTCTTGCAACCTGGTGAAAACATTACATCTGAAAGGTACTGTTGTGAATTAAACATTGTTAAACTCTTTCAATGACAGCCAGCATTAGTGAATCGAAGAGGCCCAATCCTGCTCCATGAAAATGCTCATCCTCATGTTGCTAAAGTGACTCTTCAGAAACTAAGCATGTTGGGGTACGAAATTCTTCCTCACTCAGTCTATTCAGCAGACCTATTGTGGGGCTTCATAAACTTTTAACAAACTTTCACTTTCTGCATATCCAAAATTTGCCTCTATATATATCATATTTTCCTTTACTTATTTTGAAAATTCTCTTCCACTTTTCCAGATGATCAGGTAACTAAATATTCTTTGTTTGCTTTGACTACCGTTTAGACAAACTTATCCTTTATGCATTTTCACCTACAACACTATGCATCTTTTATTTACACACATTATATACATCTTGGTGAAGTTTGAATGTTTAGCCTAACTAGTTTGTGGTTTTAAATTGCTTTATTGTACCAGATTTTAAAAATTCATTTTGCATTTTAAAAAGTGACAAAGTATGACATGTATGTCAAAAATGTGTGTACATGTGATTGTAAAGAAGTTCACAAAAATCATAGCAATGGTTTGTAATTTCTGTTATTTATCTGTTGTGACTAAAATGAAAAATTGTGGAAATTTGAAAAAAAAAAAAAAATATATATATATATATATTTCTAAGAAAATTGTAAAAAATTTTATGTTTTAAAGATCAAATAATCTAAAAAACATTATTTATATTTTTTGATTTGTTAAAGTTAAAAAGTGTGTAGGATTTGGTTGTGAGTTTGATGGTGGATATGAACAAGAGAGATATGTAGTATAATATAAAACAAAAATTAGTGAAGCATATAGTATAAATCAGATGATGAATAATATGTGTATGTCTAGTGAAAGTCATAAATAGCCCAGTGATCTAAAATCGCTATATAAATTTTAAAGAAAATTCTTGACTTAAAAAATTATTGTTTAATATAATGAACTCTATTTATTATTTGTTAACATACTTCTTTTTAAATTATACTAAAAAGAAATTAAAAATTAAAAGTTATAAAGGCAAGCATAAAATTCAATTTTCCATTATGAAAATGAACTAATTTTATTCTATTAAATCTTTTTAAAAAATAAAAAAAAAAAAACAGGGGCTCTTTTTTGTCAGGCTAAATGAAGAATTGTAAAGATTTGAGAGATATTTTCAAAATGCAAACTTATAGAAGAAGCATCATTAGGTCTATTGCAAAATGATTTGAGTGTTAAACCATAGTCCTTGCAGGACTGAATCCAAGATTTTTAGGGGGTTTCAATGAAGTCATCTATGCATGATATGAGAAAATGTTGGAATATATTTTTTTTCAAAACAGAAGACCAATTTGTAATTCATGACAACTACTATTGTAGCTGGGAACAATTTTATATGGCTGAGTCTGAAAAAAATAATGATTTTGGACTCCTTGTTATGGATCATCTTTGTAAAAGTTACCAGTTTCTAAAGTAAAAGCACCATTCACAAACAATGATATATGCAGAATAGTTTAAAACCTTCAAACTAAGACATTTATCACAGCTTAAATTATTATAACTTGATAATTAAATTATGAATTAGAACTGATAGTTCCAAATTGTACTGCACTTTGCTTTAGATGATGATCTTGTAAATGTTGCTTTTCACTTAGAAGCCATTTCTGAATTTCAACATTGCTTCTTGAAAACAACACTGCCAGAATAATTGTGACTAAGCTTGGATTGGCTTAATCAAAAGACCTGTGATTCGCCCATTGTCCTATGATAACTTGCCATACTGCACTGAAATTTAAAGTTTGAACCCTCATTTTTTTCTAGGTGTTGGCAAGCAAACTGGATTTATTAAGAAAAATATCAAACTTCTGATGATTTGGGGATATGGATATAACAAGATCTAGCAGTCCTACATATATAAACTCAACCTGAGATCTAATGGCCTGAAAGATGTATGTATATATATATACATAATTTTATGTTTTTGAAATGAGTTAGAATTTTACTGTTAACAGGAATAAAAAAGTTCAAAATATGATTAGAGTGGAAAACCATGTCAGTAATTCTCCTAATAGAACAACTTTGTCTTAAGAGGCCTACTTGAGTGTAAAAGGAAATATGTTTTCATAGAAATGGGTGAATTCATTTTAATCAACATGTTAGAAAACTAATAATGAAGTCATTTCATATTAATTTTGCTCTAAAAACTGTTTTGTCATTAATAGTTATAGCAGTAAAATCTTATGTAATTTGACATAAGTCTGTAAATTTGCTTAGTCATAGTGGAATTTCTTTTTTTTTTTATCTTATCTCTCACAAGAAGCTCTCATTTTTTATGAGCACTTCCCTTTTGCACATTTTACTTAAAACTGTTTCTGAATGGTTACATTGGCAGAGTTTTGACAAAGACAGTGGAGGAAAGGTAAAAGTTGCCAATGAACTGTTAAAAGACCATCGTAGTTTAAAACACATCTCACTGCTGGTTAAGTATGTATGACCGTTAGAACCTGTCTTGCATCCTCTCCCTCCAGCAGTACCTCCAAACAGATGTATATTAAACATAAACTAGAAAGAATTTTATTGTGACACCAATTTAAACTATCAAAAATATTTATTCACAAGGCTATGGGAAAAGTTAAACTCTTTTAAAATTATAATCACTATTTTATTGTCTTTACTACAAATGAGAATCCAGAAATTAAATCTTTTGTAGGTTTCTGTTCTACAGTGGTATTATATTACAGTGAAATGGAAAAAAAATTATTAAAGAGTAACAAATGAAAATACCTTTCATTTTAGTTTCAAATATTTTTTAGCTGCTATTAGACTACAGAGCAGTTAGAATTATAAATGACTGAAAAAATAAGAAAATCATAATTTCAATATTTATAATGATTCCCTTTCTTTTTTTGACTAATTTTTACAGTTTATTTTAAAACTTTAAAACAGTGAATAAGAAAACCTATAGTTAATTTTTTATGAAACATAATAGTTTTTAAATGATAATCTATTCAACATTTTACAAAACTGTTTTTCAACAAAATTTTCAGAGGCAGGGAAGGGTTTTGTAACTTTGTCTTTATTAAATAAATGAAAAGTATATGATCCTTTTTGTAGACTATAATGGTGTATTCAAGCTTTTTTGAGATTATTGATTACTGGTTTAACTGTATATCTTGATAAAGAATCAGTATATAATTTATTATGATCAGAGAACCAGTTTTTTTTTTAAATTGTGGTGTCTGAAAATTAAAAAAAATTGCAAAATTATTTCCTGCTATTATCATAGTAAATATATTTTAAATTAAATTTAAAAGCCACAAATGCTTTGGGCAGTTTTAAAATGCTAATTCAAAGAAAATCTAGCTGAAATAGCATTGTCATAATAGTATTCACCATCTGTTTCATTTGAATTTCTTTAGCTTAACTTTCTATTTAAAACATTTACCTTTCATTTTGTGTAAAATTTAATCAATCATGGTGGTGGCAAATGTTTCAAGAATAGCAATTAAAATAAGTAATTTAATTTTAAATGTTTCACTATAATATTTTCCTTTTCATAATTTTTTTCTATTATATAAGTTTTCTAAATGCCATATCTTGTTAATTATTTAGCCAATATGAAGAGAGAAAACATCATAAGAGTTAATATTCAAATGTTTGAATCTGTATAACTCGAAACCCATAAGACAGTTACTGTTTGTCATTTTCCAAGAACATTACTGACTAACCTATGGTATAAAAAAGAGCCCTGCTTTTAGATAATTAGCATATCTAAATAGGAATCCTAGCAAAGCCATTATCCATTGTCTCATCCAGCCAAATAAAATGATATGTCAGGGGTTGAAGTCTTGAGATGACTTTTAATTGAATGCCAGTGAAACCTGGAAGATAGTTAAATGGCACAGGTGTGAACTGAAGAATATCCTATAGATTAATCTTTATATAAGATAAATTAAAGGGCAAGTTCACATCTATCACATAACCCCTAATTACAATTTTTATTTTATTTTTATTCCTATATTATAAATAAACATATATCTGTAAAATAGTTATAAACTTTACATAAAAATATTATTTTATTAAATATTTAAAAAATAAAATTGGAAATCTATCAGTTTTTGATAAATGTGCAGTATTTTGATAATTTCTGTTTGCTTTCAGGTGATCAAATCTATCACATAGTCATGGCCGTTTCATTGTGCATCATTATTAGAAGCCATTTTAGGATAGTTAGCCTAACTAAGTCATATCAGCAGTACAGTGCATGCTGCCAGTATTTCAGATACCTTAGTGATCAAGGAAGCAAGCAATATAATAAGCAGAAAAATTAACTAGCTCCTAAGTTTAAGCAAACCTTAGCTTCTGTTGAAAAAAGAATAAAAATAAAACAAAATAATAACAAAAGTGTTTTTTTTTATTAATTGGAATTTTGTAGGATAGAACACATTTCTGAAATTCATATGATTTCTTATTTAAAAGCTGAAGAGCTAAAAGAGACTGGTTTTGAACCTAAAAAAGATGGTAATTTAAAACATTTTAGAAATATTTGATAATTAAAGCAACAAAAAGACAAAAATGGTTGTATTTTATGTTTAAAATGCATGTAGTTTTACTCAATACTGTGACCATTATCATTAGCAATAACTGATTTTATTGGTCCTTCTATGCATCAGCTGTATACAAAATCTCATCAAATTATTCTTTTGTTTACTGATGTTCTTTATGGCTCTTCATTACATCATTTGCCATATTTTATTTTCCTGTGTGTGATTAACACTGATCACTATGTTGCAATATGAAGACCTGAGTGCTATCAAACCACCATGTCACTAGTGCAATGTTTATGTGGGACAGCTTTTGTTTGGATGGCTGCCATATGTTTCTGTTACTTTTTGTTTGCACTGCAGCATCACAAATGACATATAAGAAGCCTATCTTTGTATCATTGATGCAAAGCTTCAGATAGTATATTTTATCACTGTAGGATTGATAATAAGCTGACCACCATATTTTTTCCTTGTTTACACCAATATTTACTCTTTTTCATTCAGAGAAAGGCATATATCAGAAAGTTTTGAAAAAATGAGGCTTCTAGAACATGGAATTATTTCATAAACTGTAATTTTCTGTGATATATACTCTCTCATGGATTCTATGATGTACCATCTAGCAGCTCAAACTAACCACTGCACTTTTATCTCTATGGCTTGCTAATGGAAATTCATTTTATATTTAACTATGAGTAGTGAACTTTGCATAGAAACGCAGAAGCTCTCAGCATCAGCAGCTAATCCTGGCATCAATTTTATTACACTCAAGCAAATGGAACAACTTTCTGCAGGACAGAACTTTTTGTTTTGCAATTCCACATTTTAGTAAAGTATTTTTTTTTCCTTTTTAGAAATATTATTATTATTTTCTTGTAGAAACAAACTTTTAATAAACTAAATGATATAATTTATATTTTTAAAGTCAATTTTATTAAATAAGTTTAAAATTATAATAATTCTGAATAAGTTTTAAATAGTGTTTAACTTGCCCTCAAAAAAAATTGTTACAGCATTTTTTATATATGTTCATATTTTGAAAAAATTCTAATTTAGTTTTAGTATTTTAATGATTAATTTGACTGTGATTGTGTTTAATTTTAATCTTTGTATTACATGGATCAAAGCTGAGCTGTTGAAATCCAATCAATAAATCCCTATTTATTTCATCAGTATTTCAAAAGAGCTTTTCTAAATAATATGAAATGTCCCACATCATTTTATGTTCAGTTTTTTGTGATCTGAAATTAGATTTAAAATTGTGAAATAAAATATTTTGATAAAAGGCGATTAACAGTAAGATTTTGTGTGACAAACTGTTTTTCTTTACATAATCATATCCATACAATAAATACATTAGTGCATTAATAGTAGGATGGGTATTTGTTCACTGTAACGGTAAATACCAGCCACCTCCAGATGATATTTGATGTCGTGTGTGTAGTGATGATTATTGTGATATCTGATTGGAAAAGAAGTTTTCTCACAGAATGATACAGACTTTTTTTAAAAAAAAAATCCATTCTATTTGAAGTGTAGCAAAATAATTTTATTGACTGACAGAATATTTCTAACTGTAGTGAAAATTGTGTGTATATCAGGTGTAGCTAGCAGGTTTTGTTGTACTATATTTGGTTATGAGGTAGCTAGCCAAAAAAATTCTTTCTAGATTGGTAGCAGAGGTATGATTTACCAAGAGCTTCCTCAGCGATAGTGTTTTCTCTCCCCGTATTACCTATGAGCTAAAAAACAAATTTACAAAAGAGAGAGTCTTCATCTTTCTCTTACCAGATTGGAAGTTAAATGAAAGTTACTAGAGTCACTACCTGAAAAGGGTCATCAGGTAGCAAAAAGTGCTGTTGATAAAACAGCTGCTTTAAAAGTCCCTTCTGTCTCTTTGTCTGCAAAAGCCAAATGTTACAAAATCTCAGAAGTTTCATTTGATTGGAATAGATTTTATGTTTTAAACACTCTGACTACTCTAAGTAACCCGCTGACTAGTGAAGACCAAGAAGTTCAAAAAGCAATCTTTTCTCTGTGGGGACTAATTATGAAAGTGAATTGGTACAGATTAAGTCTATGCTGGCAACTTTATTTTTTAAACAAAATCTTGAATTGGACTACATCTAAATGCTTTTTGCTGCAAACAGTGAAAAATGTTGCAGTTAACCGTGTTGTCCTGATTTTCACAAATAAGGTATTTTGGAGAATCTATAAGTTTTCATTTGAATTAGTTTTCCCTCATAGGAAGTATATGGTGAACAATTTCTCTAGTGAATATCAGAAGTTATCTAAACAGATTTTGTATTATTTCAGCAATTACACATTGGAAGCAACCAGAATTGATATATCACCACCAGACTGAGGACTAGAAGTTACATCCTTAGATAACTAGAGATACAGGTTTTGTTTATATTTTCTTTATTGGTTTAAATATGGTTGATAAATTTAACTTTGTATAATCTACTTGTTTGAGCACTATAGCTATTTTTGATGTACACTGCCAAAATAAAGCTTCATAATAAAATAGGTGGGTAATTTAAACTTCAAATTATCATCATAATAGTATCATCCCCATGTATAAATTTCAAATTATTTTATATACTAAGCTTCAAAAATTTTTTGAAAATTACAGAAAATCTCAGAACATTTACTGTTAATTCAGTAAATCAGGAAGGGAGGTTGATAAAATAATGTTATTATTAATATTTTAGTTTTGACCAGAAACTGCATGTAAGTCCTTAAAAAATACACATATATAAAATAGTTAATTTTGATGAGTTCCTTGATCAACAAGAGTAATAAAGAGAGATTTTTTGATCTGAATAACAGCTAAAGTTCATGTGTTTACTACCTGTTTAATATCTCATTAAATTTACATTTCTCAAATTTAGAAAAATGTTTGGACCAATCAAGTTAATGCAGTCATTAAGTACTTTTTGATGTCATCCTTTTTCAGTAATTCCAACACATGGTGGTATTTATCAAACAAGGGTTGTAAGGGAGAAAGTAAATAAAATAAATCAAAATACAAAGAAAAAATATAAACAAATGTCATTAGATATTAAATCAGTATTAAAATAACAAAATGTCAGTCTGGTATGGCTACCAGTGCCAAGTGTTGAAACCAATGGAACCAGTATACCCCTGATTGGAAGATGTAAATATGCCAAAAAACAATATCTAATTAGCCAGATGCTCCACTGATACAATGAACTAAAATGTTGATTATAAAGTATTTAACAATATGATAACTAACAGTTAATGAGTTTAAAACAGTGCAAAAAAAATGTCTGTTGCAACATAAAACAATAACTGAAAGATATTATTAAAATTAGTGAAAATTCCTAAATTAAGCTGAATCAAATATAACCATAATGATTGAGTTGATCACATCTAACTGTTATTGAATCTTGACCAAAGATAGTGCAACTTTGTTTGTAAGTTCTTGCTTTCTTCTCTGGTGCTTCTAATTTCCACTTTGCTAAAAGCATTCTGATACTGATTTCCGAAAAGTGAAGATTAACAAAATATCTAAAACAAGTACAAATGTTAAACAATAATTGATTTGACTGGGTCACTTAGCTACTGGATGGGGATTTGTTTGCCAATTTGCATAGCCTAGTGGGATCTAAAAGTGGCTCTTAATTTGATCAACCAATTAGAAGTGGTTCTAGGGTCACTAACTAAATGATCAAAACAGTTTACTAACCAATTGGCAACTCCTTCATTTCTTAATTAACCTATCAACTTGTTTCTTAAAACTAGACAAAGAGACATAGCTTAGCTATTTACTTTGACATAAGCACCTTGGTCAGTGCCTTATATTGTATTTTCCTGTATTATTTTTTCTGATGCCTTTGACCTTTTGATCTTCCGTCATCTGTGGTTAGAGTTGTTATTTTTGCCTGATTCACCAGGTACCTGAATTGGGAAAAAAATAATGCCATCATTACACTATCACCATAAATTTTCTAGAGGATGGGCAGTTGTCCCTCCTTACCCCACCTTGCAGACACCTATGCCAATCTAAGTACAAAAATTAATATAAAATTTTTGCCTTAAGACAACGATTACTTAGCTGAGCATATGCTTTGGTAGTTAGAAATGTAGTTTCACTTTATGTACTGGCTGTTATCCATTGCCAGCATATATGCAAGCTTTATTTTTTTGGAAAGTAAAGTTGAAAAAATTATGAATCACAATTGTGCTTAATCTTACATAAATACAAGAACTTTTTTTCTCTAAATAATTTGTATTCTTTGGTTATACTGAAATCTTTAAACTAACAGAAATTATATATAGTACAGTGTCCAAAAATGTTTGGAGAACCCTGTCCTGATTGTCAAAGTCTAAGTACTTTCCACCACATATGTATAGAAAATCCATACTAGACCTCTTCATTTTCAGATGTTGGAGAAAACCCACAAGCCAACGAAAAAGAAAAGGAAGAAGAATTGTAAGGATTGCCAGAATTAGCCAATCCCAATCAAGATTTGAATTCAGGCTCTAAACCATATGAGTCCAATAGCCTATCAATTGACCACTGGATGCTCTATCAAAACAGTTATAGCTAACAAATAAAACAAAATAATAACAAAAGTGTGTTATTATAATGCTTAGTTCTAGAAGTTTATACTGGTAAAGATGAGTATTAGTCTCAGAAAATGTTATGATATTTATTCAAATTACATTTGGACATCCCTAGTGTAAACACACTGCTAGCTGTACTTAGCTGTTGGTCCACTAGAATTATATTTCTTAGGATACATCAGTTGGGTCAGAGATATGACAGGTATGTTATCTATGTAGAAAGTAAATATGTTATATTTAGAACATTCTTCAGATATATCTTTATATATTATTTCTTCTTTATATATATAGTTTTTTCTACCATTTTCAATTTGATCTCAAAATTTTTCTCAAACTCTGAGGTGTGGATTTTATTTTGGGTTTATCCAGAGAATATATTTACTTTGTTCTTTAAAAAAAAGATGCACAAAATATTCATGCATTATATATCTGAAGTAGTATCATCATAAATGTATCCAGATGGATTTCATTTTAATGTCTCTACTTCTCTTCACTTTCTTGGCTTTCCTGATGTTGAATGATGAACAGCAGCATTTTGCACACATTTGCATTTCATCATTTATCGATTATACGAATGTTTCTTATTGTCTGTTTTGTTCCTTTGTTCATTACGAATTTAAATCTTGTGACTATTTCGTGACCTAAGAATCTCATCATCATATCAACATTGAGAAAGATGGCTTTCAACATGAATCCTGGGAAGAATTTGCAGAATCAGCTATCATTGGAGCTGAAAATGGAAGTGATCCAAATGCACAATCAAAGAGGGCTGAGCTGTCAATGCAGTCTTCAATGTGGCAAGACATAAATCCAAAGCATTATCAAGAGAAAGTAGGAGTGGATTGAGGAGTTTGAGTGGAATGTTGTTCCACGTGAGCATAAGAGGAAAGCTTGCAAAACTGGCAAAAAGGAGATCAATGCCTTGCTGTACAAGTGGTTCAAGGATTTGACTACAAGAAAGTTCCAAGTTTCAGGACCTCTTTTACAGGAAAAGGTCCGTGAAATCATGAGGCAGCTAGGAGTCAATGACTTTAAAGCATAGAATGGATGCCTTGAAGCTTTCAGAAAGAGACAGAATTGTGTATGGGATGATGGATGGGAAGATTGCTGGCGTTGACGTCACCACTGTAGAGTGGAAGACCAAGGTCCCTGAACTTTGTGCTGGATATGAACCCCAGGACATATTCAACCTGATGAGACTGGTCTTTTCTTCAAGGCATCCATTGACTCCAACTTACATGTGAAAGGACAGTATGCTCTGCTTGCTAATGTTCCAAGGAACGCTCAACAGTCGTGCTTCACGCAAATGCTAATAGGGAAAATGAGAAATCATTTATCATTGGCAAGTCCATCAAGTCATGTTGCTTTGGAAGATTGGAAAGAAAAAGCTTGCCTGTAGACTACCATGCAAGCAAGAAAGCATGGATGACTAGTAATCTGTTTGTAGTCTGCATGAAGAATTTGGATCAGAAGATGGGGCATCAGCGAAGATTCTGAAGATTCTCAACAACACAGCATGCCATCCACACATCAATCATAAAAAACATTAAACTCCTCTCTCCTCCCCACCACTTCCTGAAGCAGCAGCTGAGCTCAGTTCTACAAAAACTGGAGAGGGAGGAACATGACAGAACCAGAACTGAAGAAGTCAACAAATGTGTTACAACCAATCTACTGGATCAATCAGTCATGGAGAGATGCTGAGGAGACAATCCAGAAGTGTTTCAAGAGGTGTGGAGTTGGAGCTTGTTATGGAATCCCATTGGAGATTCCAGTTGAGAAGGAAAAGATGATGGAGTCAAAATGCCAAGATACACTTCAAATGTTGCTCAATGAGCTTATGGCAATGGATGCTGGCATAGCAACAGCAATGTTGGAGGATTTGCAGCATCAAGCATAAACTGCATGGCAATGAAGAGGATGAAATCACTCCTTCAGAGAACAATATTAGTAATCTTTCTAAATTTGCATCTTGCCTTGTTGAGTTGAAGGCATTTGTGATGAGCAAAGGATATGGACTTCGGTTGAAATGTATATGGAGATGGAGAAGATTATGCCCAAGTCTATGAGGCAGCAGCAAGCAGCTAGACAGACTTCTAGACTTCTTCAAAAAAGTGCAAATTTGTGAGTTTTCTTCATGCTTACATTTAACCCAATAGCCCTTTTCAGGACCAACATGACACCAAGTGAGATACATCTCCATTGTAGTGTTGGTAATATGTTGGTTCAACAGCAAAATCTCACATGATGATTAGTTTTAGTATTACACACACACACACACACACTCTCTCTCTCTCTCTTCTCATTTTAGCAAAGAATAAGTGCATAAAAAAATTATTTGTTTTTGTTATTTATTCCTTGCTATGATACATTCAAAATGTAGATCTCACAAGAAATAAACAAAATGAGAATAAAAGTAGAAAAAGAAACAAGAAGTTAAATAATTTCACTTTAAGAAAAAAATTCAATTTCATATGACAGTGAAGTCACAAGGTCAGGTTTGATAACTGTACATGCAATATGTGAACACTAAATATTCATATTCATAAAGCAAGGAAAAAAACACAGCCACCAAGGTCACAATTGTGAAGCTGTTCAAGATCACCTGTCCATAAAGACTGCTTTTTTTGTTTCCCATGAGTGGTTTTTCTATGCAGGTTTGATTGTATGTACATATACAAACAAGAGTCAGATTTAAAACTGTGGTGGCCCTGGTGCAAGATACTTTGGAGGCCTTACGTTTAAAATGTACAAGTATTAGTACATGAAATGTTTCTGTGGTATAGCATTTAAACTAAACTAGTAGATTGAAAGTACACAGTCAAAGTATTTTAACCTTTCGATTCCCAAACAAAAAATGTTGCTTTTGAAATATGTAAAATGGCTAGGTTGCTTGCACAGACAGATGCCTTTTTTTTAAAAGGTAATAAACAGAATATGTAAATGCCTGCCCATTCCATACTTTCATCAACATCACTGTGGCCAAAATAGGCTATAGATATATAGCACTATGCCTGTGAAAGGCCTGGTCCAGTTGCATTATTTGCAACATAGTAAATCTAGCCTTGATACACAGACATTAAAATGAAATCTAACAGGATACAATCATAGTAATTCTATTTTCAGCCAGGTCTCATTTGGAACAATGATCCTTACAACCCAAATGGCAAATATTTAATTTACTGTATGAACTAAAGCCAAAGAGAAAAAATAAAATCATAATACATAAACTGCGGTAAAATTGCAATGATACACTACACAATTATGCAATATGTGTGCATGCATTTCTGATTAACTAAAAATGGTAATTATTTCTTAACATATTATTACTGTGGAATATTTCAAAGATCAGTCTTGCTATTCATTGACTTAATTTTAATGCACTATCATTAAAAAATCAAATTACAATTATTCATGTTTGGAATCCAATTGTAGCAGAACATGAAACCAGAAGAAGAAAAAAACCTTGCCAATTTAGAGGAAAAATTAACTCAACTGTTCCACAAATAATTTTTACTTGCTGACAGATAAAAATTGTCTTTTATTGTCTCAATGTCTTTTCTGTAAAGTCAATGTAGATAAACAATGAGTGAAGTATATTATCTTAATTTATGCTTATAAACAAAATTTTTTATGCAGGTTATCTATTGATACTATAATTAAAATCCATTAATCAAAGAAACGATGTCATAATTTGTTAATTTTCTTTGCTAGTGATTTAACAACATGGTCATTTAGATGTTTGTGTCACCAGAAAAGGGCAGTGATCTGTATTTTTTTCCTGTGGATTGAAGGTGTTCTGCCAACTGAAATCGACCAGATAATGTTGGTTCAATATGAAGAGAAATGTATGAGGTTTAAAAATGATTGAACAACAGTAGTTGATAAAGATTGTCCTAGTAGTGCCCTCATGATAAAAGAAAATTAAAAACTTCTGCAACAATATCAACATGCCAAAAACAGACATATCCACAATATTTCTGTTTGTCCAAGATTATATGTCATTCTAAGCAAAGTCAGTGCTAACATTAAATCTTCAAAAATATTAACATTTCTTATGGATCTGTGATCATTACTGTGAACTTTACTAAGCTAAATGTTATTGCTGCAGTAAAATGACCAACAGTGACACCATAACAAGAGTATATCATTATACACCCACACTCACCATCAAAATTCTTTTGCTAACATTGTCCATTTAACAAAGATGAGCTAAAGAATGGTCCAGTGCCATCTCCACCAACTTGGCTACAAAGACATAAGAACCCCCTTTTGTTCAACTGGAAAAAAATACTTTGAAATTTCTGGTCAGAGAACTGGCAAAACATAGACATACTCAAATCCAGTGAGTCCAGATTTCAGATTTTGGAAATTCACATCTGAAGATCTCACACAAATTTTAAGACTTATCAAAGATTTTTATCCCACTGGAAGTATGTGTAATAGTAGAAGCTGATGAATAGAGGAATGTCAATGAGAAACTTGGTACTGCTTCTTTCTCAACAAGTTCTCAATATTTGGGTGTATCTGAGAAGTAGCAACTCCCAATCTTTCATTGTCTAGTTGGTTTCTAGATTTACTCATGATGACCTTCATCTTTGAAAAGAACTGTTAATAAAGATATGTGCTTTAAAAAGGTTTGCCATCTGTAGCACATGGTCACTAAGCATTGAAATTTATCATCAGGTAAGTAAAGTTTATAAAATTCAAGAAAGGGGGTAACATAATTTTTCTTACGTTTGAATAGCACAATAAATCTATAATCTCCATTCGAAATTTGGCTGGAGCAGTTTCAACATTAGCATCAAATGGTATTGAAAATAAATTGAAAGGGGCCTCATACTTGCAAAAATCTTGAAAACTAGAGTTGAATATATGTTGAAGTATCTGAATTTCTTCCATGTATTTCTGAGAATCAGCTACTTTTTCAATTCTTAGAGATGGTAAATGTACCAAATTGTTTGGATGAAGTAGGAATTTCCATAACCTAAGTTTACTCTGGAATGCTTTTATTTTGTCAAACATTTCAATGAGATGGTTCACCCCTGGCAGATTGACATTCAGTTCATTCAAGTATTGTGTGATATCAATGCAAAATGCAAAGTCACACATCCAGTCATAATTATTAAGCTGAGGTAAAGGCTTTCTTTTCATATATAGAAACAACTAATTTCCATCTTTAAATCATATTTGCACTTAAACATCCCCCCACAACTCAATCAATGAACTTCTCTATAGTAGAGAACATTCACATACTCAGAAACCAAAAGGAAATGTACTCTTAAAAGTATACCTAAAATATTTAAACAAAAATGGATTCACTAGCATTGTTGCAAGCTTTGGACATGGTGATATTTTGCTGGTGAAACTTTTGAGTGGAAGAGCATATCTCTACAATGTGGATATCTATGATGGCCTAACATCAATCATGGTAGTTTCAAAAGTTGGAAGGAGCAAAGTGAAAAACTTCTTCTTTACCACCATATGGGCTTATGAAGAAGACAAACTATGAAAGTGGACAGCAGCAGTAGATTATGCAATGATTCATAGATAGATTCTCAAAGTCCATAATGATCACTCTCTTCATAAAAAGAGATCAGTCAAGAAAGAGCTTCCTATAAACTCTACTTCAGAAACCAGTGGTAAACGTGATATTGATTATTCCAAGGTGCAACATAGTGTTGGAGAGTAGTAAGTAACAAAAATGATAGTGGCCATTAGTTTAGGTATACTTAAGACATTTTTACTCTGTTTTTTACTTGCCCTGATACTGCATTAGAATAATTTTAAAACATGCCATGTTGGTAGCTTGCATAAATTTATGGTTTTGAATAATAATGATATTTATTTCTTCTTTTTTTTCAATATGCATAGATATATGAAGTACACTGCAAGCCTGAAAATTCAATATACATTAAAGCTCATATTTACCCAATTTAGGATTTAAGATGCTGCAGATGAACCATGGTCACTTTGGAGGTGCTGTTTTTTTTTGAAAGAATAAATGATGAAAATAACCAACCTGAATTTCCAAATAACAGGAGTTTCACACATTTAAAGCACTAAATAGAACAATCACCACCCTTTTGCTATACAAATTTGTAAACACAAGATTCATTTTTAAAATTTACCAGAATTAGTTTTGACAGATATCATATCCTAAACATAATGAATTTCATATGTTCAATAAAATCTATAATCCAATAAGCTATTTTTATATTGCTATTTGATAACATTTTGGGGTGTTCATGGAGGAGGTAGCGCATTTGATGGGAGGGCCTGTCGAGTCATTTTGGAGGTGCCTACTCACCTTGATTCCCAATGACACCAAGCTCATCTGCTGGCATCAAGAAGCTGCAGCAGGTGAGGGTAGCCATTATGTCTGAAACCCTGTCAGTCAGGGGTTGACAGACTGGGTGGAAGAAACCAACAGAACATCCAATGATCATGAAGGTGACCCCAGCAGGCCCTGCAGAAGGCTAAGAACTCAGCAAGGCACACACTCAAAAAAAAAACTCTGGTCATCTGCAGTGGGTGGAAAGGACTCGATAGTTATGACAAGCAACCTTTCTAGGAGGGTAGATCAAGCTCTTTACAACCACAACCAGGCCCTGGCAGGCAAATTGTCTAAGGATGGAAGACAGAGATGAAAGACCCCTGTGGTACTGTGAACCTCTGCATCATGCTTTTTGCTTCATGAGCATTCAACAGAGAAAGATAACATATTGTATTGTTTCAGTAATCAAAAATTTTAATCCATTTTTATATATTTCAACCTACTAATATATATATTTTTGTAAGGAGCAGCCTATAATTATCTTGGAAAATGTATAATCTTTTTTCTTAATTTATTATATTAGTTAGCTCACTACAATAAGCATCCAAAATGTCAATTTAAACTCCCCACCAGATTTCTCAGAACATATCTACATGTGAGTTAAGTGTCACATATTATCCTTCTTTTCAAATAACTTTTGTGAAAGCACAAATTTCAATAAAGAAGATCTTAAAAAAAAAAACATCATTATAGTAAAAACATATTTCAGTGCTAGTCTTACTCAAGGTCTGACTGCATTTTAAAAAAAGTAAAAATGTTGTTAATACAGGGTGATCAAAAACTATCAATGAAAAATGTTCACTTCATACGGATAAAAATCTAACTCCTTTAAAACACTATGCATGCTCCCTCCCATATGAAACATTTGCTTGTTGAGAAAGTCGAGAGTGATTTGTAAGGGTTTTGGAGCATTGCGTCTGAAACTTCTCATCCAACACTTTTAGCCCCCCCCCTGATCATGGATAATCCTCAACTGGTCAAGTAACTTCAAATTTGCTAATTGATGATGCCCTCACAGTGTTTCTTTTTTGAAGCTTTACATCAGGAAATTCTTGTGAGAATTCATTTTGAACCCTTGTGGTGTATTTACCATTATTGATGAGAAAGATTTGTTTGGCATTTGAAAGAACCATTACACTAAAAATTACAACCAAACAAAAATCATGTTTCAGTTTTGCAAATCTACTGTCAACACCTGTTGGTCATTTTAACTTCAGTACAACTCCTCATACAGAACTGCCGTCTGTTGGTCATTTTGGGAACTACAGTACAAAACAACAAAGCAGGAGGAGGAATAAAAAATGATTACAAATATATTCCACTGCATTGTTACTTTCTGATCACCCTGTATATATCATTCTTGGGTTAATTTCATAGCTTTCATATTACATGGTAGGTATGTCTCATAATAATACTGATTTCCTAGACTACTATTTTCACTAGGTTTATTATTAGGGGAGGAGGTGTAGAATTAATATAACAATGTTTTATAATAGCAATGGTTTCTTAATACAGTGATAACTATAGAATATCATCAATATTAGATACAAAGTTTGAAAGAAAAAAATTCAAAATGCATTACATAAGATGAAATAAGAATGCTGAATGCAAATTTTTATGATGTAAACTATAAGAATTATAGAAATAGCAGAAAATTCGATACATACTGCATATAAAATGAGGACTCCATCAATATTAAGAATTGGCAGTAAAATAAGATTTTTTTAAAAATTAAAATTATAATAATAAAAGGAATGTGAACAAAAATTATATGAAATAGAACATATGAAGAAGTCATGAAAGTTGTTAAAGATGTATCAGTGTTGGGAAAAACAATAGAAGATAGTTAAAGATGCAATGAGGAGACAGCAGTTGAAAAAGCATTCATGGTACAGATCATCAGTTGTTTAGTCAATATATATATAATAAACAAGACAAGCAATGACTCTCCTATTCCAAAAAAAGTACAAGGATTCAAAGATGAAACAAAGTCCATTATGACATAGCAACAAATATCACAATTAAAAATCTCTGCAAATAAAAGTGATTCCTGATGTTCTTTGAGCAATGCATAGTAATACAGCATTCCTGCTATAACCATGGTTTCACCTACCACAGAATGCATGCATCCATGGTTTCCCTTCTGTATGCAAATTTACCTGCAATATGGAATTTTGTGTATCTGCAGTATAGCATGAAGAATATTGACATCCATGCAGCATCCCATCACGATTGGTCATATTGCCATGTATTCTCTTACATACTGATTGTTGTTCAGAGTGGACACTGTCAACCACTGTATTATTCCATGTTTTTCACCTTTATTTATTGTTTATTAGCAATAATTTTGCTCTTAAACATGGCTCCTAAGTGGGTATCAGTGGTAAACATGAAAAAAAGGCCAAGAAATGTGATGTCTTTAGAAAAGAAATTAGAAGTGGTTGATCAACTTGATTGAGGTGAAAATGCAGTTTCAGTGATGTGACTCATTGGTGTTAACAAGTCCATCATTAGGACAATAAAAAAATAGTGAAGCTTCAATAAAGGCTCGTAGTATTGCAGGTGGTACATCTGAAAGTGCTAAAGTGACTCAAATATAGAGAAAATGGAGAATGCTTTTAACATATGGATGGAAGACCACATCCAGAAAAAAGTGGGATGGAAGCATTAAAGATATTAAGTTTCAAGCCCGTAAGGGCTGGTTTGAAAACTTTAAGAGATACAGGCTGCATCATATTAAGATTGTGGAGGAATCTGCTTTCACAACGCCACTGCAATGTACTTGAAGCATTTAAAGTTTATTGGAACAAAGGGTTACCTGCCAGAGAGAAGGTCTTCAATACCGACATGACTGAACTTTTTTGGAAGCACATAACTAACAGAATTTTTGTCTCTTAGGCTGAGAAGTCTGCTCTGGCATTCAAGGCAGCAAAGGACCAAATGACCCTTCTCTTTTGAGACAACACCATGGGGAATTGCTTCACCAAGCCAATGCTACTGTGCCACTCACAGAACCCTTGTGCCCTGAAGGGGAAGAACAAAATATTCCTGTCTTTTGGTGCTCTAACTGCAAGGATGGATAACTGTTGCAGTCTTTATGAACTTGTTCAATAACTGTTTTGTGAATGAGGTGGTGCGGTAACTTGTGAAAAAAATTTGGCCTTCGAAAATCTACTCATACTGGATAATGCATCTAGCTACCCTAGGCACTCCAATTCACCCACCCAAATAATTAAGTCTTCCTGCCTCTCCAGATTATGTCACTCTTTCAGCCGAGCAGTGTGTAATAGCAACTTTCAAAAGTCACTACACATGCCACACCTTCGCCAACATCATGGATGCCAAAGGGGACCAAACCTTGACAGTGACAGTTTTGAAAAAAGTATGATATTGTAGACTACATCACCAACATTAAGCAAGCACTCCAGATGAAGTCATCAACACTGAATGCCTACTGGGGTAAACTTTGGAAGGAGGCAATGGAAGACTTCAAAAACTTCCCTACAGTCAGCGATAAGGTTTAACATATTGTGGAGGCTGCACAATGTTTTGAAGGTGAGGGGCTTGCTGACATCCAGGCTAATGAGGTCAAAGACCTTGTTCAGTCTAACATGGAGTTAACTGAAGACCTTGAGGAGCTGATATAGTCATCTAGTGATGATGAGGAGGATGAGGATGAGGATGAAATCAAAAATGTGGTTGAAAGGCCAAAGATGACTCTAACCAAAACTTAGCCATGGAATGATACTTGCTACCAATCTTTCAAACCTCTTCATGGAGTTCAGTTTCAACTTCAAGCAAGCAAGGGTTGGAAGAATTAATGAGACCATACAGAAGAAAATGAGCCAGGCTTCCATCTTATGCTTTTTTAAGAAAGCCACAAGTGATACTCCATCTATATCCACTGCCCATAATGTCACTGCACAACAGTAGTGAAGGAACAGGCAGCTTAGTTAGGTTAGGGAAACCATGACTGCAGTTCTTCTAATCCCCTATTTTCCATAAGGCCTTATATTTGCTAACCGCAGTTTTTCCTACCATGGTGGAATGTAACCCATACAGCAATAGGCAAGGAAATCCTGTATCGTTTAAAAAACTTTAAGAACACCTGTTGCTTATTTAATCATCAAATCTTCCCACTTCTAGACATAATGCTGCACCTAATCATTTGAGCTGCTGCTGATGGATTATCTTATAAATGATTATTAAGTTCTATTGCCTTTTCTGAATCTTAGAGTCATTTTGATATATCCAAGTCATGGCATTAGCTTGCTGTAACATATTAAGACTACCTGTATTTTATAAGCATACTTATTTTAATAACTTTCATCAATAATTGCCTTTTTAGAAAGGCAACCTAATAGGTTTAGATAAGATAATTTTTTCTATACTTTGTAGATAATAAATTGTTGTCAAAGGATGCCTCAACTAACTCTGGCAACTTACAAATTTCATATTAATGCTGCTTTAGCAAAAATTCCATATCTTCACACCATCAGATATGCATATAGAGACATACATACACTGCTGTAGTTTCACTACTTTCATTTATCATGGGGAGTGTTTTTAAATGAATATATTAAAAAATTAAAGATTAACACATACTAAATATACTTATTTGAATTCTAGAAAAGAAGAGATTTTATTATTATAGGAACTAATGAAAAACTGTCAATGTGATTTTAAATTAATTTTAATGTTACCTAAATTGTATTATGCCATATCTTCTTGGCTAAATTGAACTTTTGCAATAATTTTTAACATAAACATTTCTATAGTCAAAGAAAAT
This sequence comes from Nautilus pompilius, assembly GCA_018389105.1. Classification (NCBI taxonomy): domain Eukaryota; kingdom Metazoa; phylum Mollusca; class Cephalopoda; order Nautilida; family Nautilidae; genus Nautilus; species Nautilus pompilius. The sequence continues at coordinate 319,184 of JACATO010001618.1, forward strand.
AATTAAAAATTATCCATTTTCTTGATTTTTTTCTTTTCACTCATAATTGTTTATTTATTGTCTTAATTTTACTCAAACATTATTCTTTTTCTACAGTTTTAAATAAATTATTAACTAACTTAACTCAGATTTTATAATTTTCATTTAAGACTAGTTTAAAAAAATCATCTTTACTTAGTATATCTTGTCTTATTTTACAGTTAGGTAACGTTGACCTGAAAGGTTCTGAAAAGAAATGGAGTTAAACTAGTTTATAAAGACAGCCTTTTCTTCTTTTTTATTATTAATAAAATGAATATTGTTAGTTATTTTACATAAATGATGTGATATTCTAGAGCTCCTCATGACATTGTTACACATTTCACATAAGGCATATCGGAATAAAATGAAGATAGGATCCTTGAAATGTTACAGTCCCATCCAGTCTGAACTTGAAGACAAATTTTTCAAGATTTGTCTTCACTGTTTGAAAATATTAAATTTTAAACAATTTTCAATCATTTAATTTCAAAAACTATTTTTAAAAGTGTTTTTTCATTTTCATATTCAATTTAAATGATTTTAAAATTAATTTTCTTGGCATTTTGTTTGGAGGTGGTCCACCAACTAGTGGATGTCTCATTTGGAGAGGAACAACCATTTCTCCCATTGGTGCCATTGGATGGCTCATGTGAGGCTAGGCTGATGCATTCCAACTGAAACAAAGTGCACAGGCAGGGCAGACTTTAGGCGTTATTTCATGATCAAAGAAAGTGCTTTAGCCACTTTCTTTTAAAATAGCATAAATTTAAATAATTTTCTAGCATGTCATGGATGACAATTACAAATAGTGAGCTTGGTAAATTTTATGTTTTTTTTATTTAAATTTTGAAATAATTAAATTTAAACCACTTATAATGTAAAAACAATATTAGTACAAGTAGTGACTTCTCAAATTTCAGTGGTCTGCATTTTCAAAACTTAATAATACCTGAACAGGTGAGGGAATTCACTACCTGAAGTTTAATGTTAGAATCAAATATAAATAAATAAATATTTAAAATTAGAAAAAAAAGGGAAAAGCTGAAAAAAATCTAGTATTAAATTAAAAAATTCTGCCGTAACTAATGACTACTCACAGCTATGTGAAAATTTCTCTATTTCAGATAAGATTTTATTCACTAGACAAAATATGTCACCACAAAAAAATGTACACTAAAATCAACAACAGAAACTTAGAAAACTTCTAAACAACATGAACAAAAGAAAGTATATATTATCTAGCAGCAAATTCATTTATCTAGGTAGCTACTCTAAATAGTGCTGTCATAACCAATATGATTAAATAAAATTACAAATAAATTATCATTTTAAAAGCAGACAAAATGTATCTGTAAATACCTGGCATCATAGGTGGTAAATGAGTTCCAGGTGGTGGACCCATCAGTGATATTCCTGGTGGGCCTGCAGCTGGAGAAACAGGTGCTGCTTTGGTACTGTAAAGGTAAAGTTAAAACAAAAAAAAGCTTGAGAAAATAAATTACCTACATTATTTTCAGAATGAATAAACTAACTAACCAAACCAAATAACCTGGTACTAAAAAGAGAAAGAGAAAAGAAAAGTCAGGCAGAGAGGACAGTGTAGCAAAATTTATACTTATTTTGAACATTTACATAAATATTCAAACAAATAATTAATTTTTATTAAAATAAAAAGGACATAATATCAAGTAAAACCTCAGAGATTAATTTCAGTTTCAAATTTTAATTTACATCCTTTATCTTAAAGAAATAACTATTTCAATAAATAATTATTTTTAATACTGCAGTTCTCTGTTTTGACAGAAAAAAAAATAAAGATCCACTTAATTTAAATTGTTCCATTTTATTAACACCAATTTTATAATGCCTAAAATTAAATTTTTTTAAAAAAAATACTTAAAATATGAAATCTATAGTGCATAGTTTTATAAATCTGAATTTTAGTTCAAAGTAGGTTTTAACAATTTTTCAAAAATCTTTGATAATCTGGTTATAAATAGTGGCTGAGCACTGGTATAAAATAATTTTAAAAATATTCAAGAATTAAAAATAAATTATTAGTTTTTAAAGTAAGATGAAAGCTACAGCAGATTCAGTTTTTTAAAAAGACAAACTGATTGAAATTATTGCAAGAACAATTCTTCTTCTTATGTAAGGTAAGTTGGAAAACAACAGTGACTACTTATCACTTTTTACCCAAATCAACCACATCACTCTCCAATCTACTCAGGATATTGGACTCCCACCCCTAAGTGTTCACTAAATATTTACAAATTACACACAGATTTGCTCAGATTTGTTTTGTTATTATCTTTGTTGCAAAAAATTATATAAACAAAAACTGGAAGAAAATATTTCATATATCAGAAGTTCAAATGTGCCTTTTAAATTTAGTATAGTTAAATTTGCAGATAATAGTTGACAATAACTATCACAACAAAGTAGAGAAATGGTGAAATATTTTTATAACAAAGTCCAGTTTCTGTTTGACACTTAAAAATAATGCAAATGCCGTTGTGTAGTGTTTTTGTATGCATCAATAACAGGATAATCAAGTTAAAGTTTGTGATACAAAGCATAGCATTATATCATTATTATGAAAACACTATATTTAGCAGAACATATTTCTCTTCCAGTGTGAGTATTATAAATCCCAAAATAGTTTGTGATGTAGTTTTTTTTTAAACTTTAAATATGGTTCTAAGTTATCTGATGATAATAGTAGTCATATGTAACTTTGATCCAAACTTCATGTCTTCAACAACCACAGCCTTCAACCATTAATATGAGTTTTCAAATATAAAAATTACAAAATCAACTTAATAAGTAAATAAAAATAAATTTTATAATTTTAACAATTTGTCAAGCATTTACTGTGATTACACTTATCATGTACTAGATAAGAAAGTGAACAAAAATAGAAAATTATTTTTAAAAAATTTATATGAATAATTTTAATAATTTGAGCATTTAAATTATGTAAATACCTAAAAGACATCAGAAAGTCCTTTATTTTTATAGTGTGGTCAGACATTTTGTTGTTGTTGCTTTGTAATATTTGTACATACTTTCTTCTTCAATGGAAAATAATAGCTAAACTGGATCAACAAAACCAAAAAAAAAAAAAAAATCCAAATTCATTTGTGCAATATATATGCTGAAGTACAACCAATCTTAATTGTGCCAATTACTTCCCTTTAGATCAGTGGTTCCGAACCTTTTTCAATGCTGGCACCCCATGGGATTTTGAAATGCTATCTCTCACCTTAGAGTTAAAAGTAAAAAAAAAAAATATTTGAATATTTTCAGGTCGGATTATTAAGTACCAGTTAATGAGTATATTCAATTAAGTTATCATGAGTCAAAAATTTTATTTTCACACAAATTAGACGTATATATTATCGAAAATTCATATCAAATCCAATCAATGTGATATTTGTTCTTGTTTCTTCGAAATTATGTCCGAAATACGGGGTTTCTTTTTTGCTGAGAGCGATGCGCATGTCGTGCTGAGAATCGAGGCGATCTCTAAGCTTGCTCTTCACATGAAGAAGAGTCGAAAACCCTACTTCGCAAAGATATGTTGTTGCGAAAGAAACAAGTGCAGTAAGTACTTTATTGGAAATGTTTTGGAATCCTGCGCTGGCTTCCAATTTTCCTGCAGAGAAATACCCATCAAAGGCATTTAATAGCTGTTCAAGGTGCATGTGTATTGCTGTAGCAACTTCTGGAAGTAGTGGCTCGTGTTCTTCAACAACTTATTCCAGCGATGAAAACCTAGCTAAATTTTCCTTCTCAATATTTCTCATCCACAAAGGAATTTTAGCTTTGAAGGAAGCCAATTTTTCATGTGCAATAACTACGTTTGTATTACTTCATTTGAGGGAAATATTTAGTTCATTCAATCTAGTAAATATGTCGGTCAGGTATGCCAGCGTTTGCACAAGTTCTGGGGAATCAAATGAAGAAAAGAGATTTAACTTTTGTTCCTTTAAAAATGTCTTGATCTCACGAAGCTCAAATATACGTTGTAAGACGCGTCCACAGAATAACCATCTCACTTCCGTGTGGTACACTAGAACCGATGTTCAGACTCAGTGCTTTCATAAAACTCTTGAAATAGACGATGGTTCAGTGAACGTCCTCTAATTACGTTAACAATTTTCACACAAGTTGACAAAACGTCTTGCAAACTTTTTAGTAAAGTCTTCGCTGCTAATGCATACCGATGAAGCAGGCCGTGTGTAACACGGACCTCAGGAATTTCCCATTTCATGAGTGCTGCGAATCCAGACCGATTTCCAAGCATAGCAGGAGCAACAGTACATATGGAGCCAATGATGTTCATATCTAATCCATGTTTTAAGAAAAATTATTTTATGAGGTCGAACACGTCTTGGCCTTTTGTGGTGGTCTTTAGTGGCTCACAAAATAGAATGTGTTTTAATACCTCTTCATTTTTGACATAACGAACAACAGTAATCAGTTGGCTGCAATGTGAAATATCTGTAGATTCATTCAATTGCAATGATATTTTCACAGGAGTCGCCTTGATATCAATAATCACCTGTTTCAGGATGTCCTCGCTCATATCAACTCTTCACTAACTCTTCAGCGATGGTATGAGGTTTTTTCGCCTTGGCCACCTGATACGCAACTTGATAGGATGCTTCAAGAACAGGCTTTTCAATTGGTACAAAAACTAACTTTGGAAGAGTTCCTTGACGATCGAAACGTGCTTTCTTTACCTTCAGTGATTCTTCGTCGTGTCCAGCTTCCTACCACCATGTACTAACTCTGTTGAAATGTTCGTTGAGTTTGGAAGGTTTCAAATTTGCATTCGAAAATATCAATGAACATAAAAAAAAACATTGAGGTCTTTCTGTCCCATTTCTCTCAGTTGTACCTGTGAATCAAAAACGATAGTAATCATCGTTCCACTTTCTTTTCTTTGACATTACGGGTTTCTGAAAAAAAAATTATCATGAGGCGTAAATAGTAGGCGTATGTGTAATAAAAAATTTTAAAACAAGAATCACAGTAGTGAATTAATAGAAGATCGTAATCAATATTCTGCTCCCGAATTTAGACGTGTGAAGACGCGTGTTCGTTAGATAACAATGTAATAATCCAAACCAGGTAACAAAGTAAATATGCAACAAACAGACAACACTTACAATGTTGTGTGCGAAGTCCGTTAGCTGTCCGAGGACCGTGATTTCAGTGGCAGAGTTTATAAGGCCAAGCTCCCAGTGGTTTTAACCAATGGCAATGCAGCCCAATTGCGCCAGTCCCAGTGTGCGTAATAGTTTAAATTCCGCTTGACCAATTGTCCAGGGTGGCGAGACGACCTTGGGCCTCTGGCCACCTGTCTCGCGCATTGTTTCAATTGCTAAGCAACAGGAAACCGCTGCGGGCCGGTGACTCCAGAGCGAGCCGACCCTAGGGACTATGACGCAATTGGGCGGCCGATAGCTACAACACAGATAACACCAGTACAAAATAACGTGTGAGCAGCAGGAACTGGTGTGTGTATACGCGGCGAGCGGTGGTGGAAGAATGAAAGTGATTTGAGTACGAGCTTCGGTTGGCAGCACTGCCACCAACCATAGCGGAAATGCTAGTACACGCTGCCGACAGCAATAATGGAGGGGTACTGAAAGGCAGTGGCTCTACAGACGAATTATTTAGTAAAAACGGCAACGGCATATAAACAAAAAAAGTTATTTTTCTCGACCCTATCCCCTCACCCCCAAGAATTAAATATCGTACCACTTGGTGGTGCTGGCAACCCAGGTTGGGAACCACTGCTTTAGATGGACTATTTAGTGGAATATGGAAGAGGTGATAATACACACCTGTTAGGATGGTTGGTGGTGGTATCATGCCTCCACCTGACTGATTACTACCTTGAAGAGGATTTGATGCAATCTTGCCAGCCTTTAAAATGAATGAAAACATTCATATAGACAATATTCTGAAGACACTGAGCAACTATAAGAGTAGGAAAATAAATGTAATAAAAATAATATGAAGGGAAGGATAACTGATTTTTCTTCAGATTTTAATTATTTCATCTGAACTTCAAAACAATTTATTTTAATAATAAGTACAGGCACATCATCTACCAGAACTAATCAAACATGCAGTACAATTTATTAAAGTAATGCTTAGGTTAAGAAAAGCTATCCTTCTTTTCTAAAAAATGCATAAGCAAACAACATTTCAGTCTCTATTAAAATAAACTATAAATTAATAATTAATGCCAACCAAATATCAAGTTGCCTTCAAAAATCTGAGATGAAATGACTGATTTCCTGTCTCACATACAGTCAAAGATGAGCTGAATTCAGCACATGTAGCTGTTCTCCATGTGAACACAATAAACTCATTTAGTTCTTGGGTTGAAGATATAAAAACCAGAACCTCTCTTCATAGATTGGTCAGTGAAACAAACTTTGGAAATAGTGGATTATCCTCCAAACACAACTTGGATCAGAGTTAAAAAAAATCTATAGATATAGGAAATACATCTGGTGTAAACAAGATATAAATTTAGGCACATTTAGTTTAGCTGGATAATTGGTAGTTGGCTTCAGAGTCTTGAAATCTCAATGAAAATCACCAATACCCATATAGTTAAAGGCTGGATATTACCTTCACAAAATCACAAAGTGAATTTCCATCACAGCACTAGCAGATCAGAAAACACAAATCATTTAAGCAAATTCTAATAATTAATTACAGCAGTCAGTCCAACACTGATAAACTTAGGACATTTTTTTACTGACAAAAGAATAATGTAATAGGTTTTTGCTCTAGAAATTAAAGGAATAAACAATTTCCCTTATAATTCGTAAAATTCCTTCACATTTCAAAGAGAAAAATTAGTTTCATTTCTGCATATTTTACAGCTGTTTATAAATTTTAAATATAATCATATCAAATTGGATACAGTTATATGGAATAAGTTTATTTTGTTTTTTTTTTTAATTATGAGAAATAACTTTTAAAGGTTTGCTGCAGCTCAGATCCAAAAACACTACATAAAAAGCCTAGGAAAAAAAATGCAAAAGTACTTAAAATTTACTAAAATTCAAAACAGATAGTAGAAATTTTTGAATGTTGATTTTGCTGTGCCAATGAGCACATTGCAATCATACTTGATATCTAGCACTAATGAAGATGTATCAGATACCTCAAATAATTCATGTAATCACTTCAACTTTGTTTTCCTCGATGATTCTCTTTTTCCTTTTCAGCAAATACTATGTTCTCACACAGAAAATTTGAAATATCCTTAAAAAATAATCATTACTGAACTATTCTGCATACATTATAATTAAAGATACTTCCTTCATCTAATTATTTCATGAGTCAAAGGCTGGAAGTTTACAAAAACATTACAATCACTCAGTTAAAGACCATCAGTGATCTGGTTGGCCACTGATTTTGCTGCTTTCAATTAAAAGGTGAAGAAGCATATCAGCATAAAATTTAAAACAAGCAAAATAGAGAAGATCAATAATGATTATAATGTAAACTTTTCTCTTTGCCAGGAAATATTTAAAGACTTCCACCCACTTGTATCATCAACTAGCTTCTGCACTTGTTCCTCCAGCCATTTCTGGTAATATAACTTGACATTTTCTTTATGTTTTCTTCCATTGCAATGTGTCTTTCGGATAGATGGCTAAAATAAACACATTTAATAAATTGAGATTCTCCTATCAAAAGCAAAAACAACAACAATAATAACAGTTTAAATATTAAATAATGAAATTATTTTTAAAATCTATATAGAAAACAAAATTTTGTTTGCATTATTACTGAATTTTGACAATTAAAGATATATGAAAATTTAGTTGTTTACATAATGGTAAAAGATGCATTTTTTTTTCAATTTGACTATTAAAACAAAATTCTTATTTTAAAAAAATATTATTCTGAAGCCTAAAAAGGAATTTGCATGTAAAAATTTGAATTTCCCAGAATCTATAGGTTTATCATATTTTATTTCACTGTGCCAGAAAGCTGCTTTGACACTGCTTGTTATAGATTTATCATGACTGTCTTATGGAGATGCATTCCACTCTTCTGTAAAGGTTTGATTTTAAAAAAAAAACCACTTGGTCAGTCAATGTCCAATAATGTTCTCTGGAGTTAAGGTTAAGAAATTAAAAAAAAAAATAGAAGATGTTGGATATTTTCCTCTTGTAGAATGAACATTCTTTCACCATGGACCCTTGAATTATATCTCATGAAAGCAAAATGAGTACTGTGGCTTCATATAAAAAGGTATCTAGGTACTGCTAAACTATAACAGTTAAATTAAAGGTTTAGTTCATTTTGTGACCATGTGACATAGCACCCAAGGCAAAAAATACAACCATTTCTAATAACCTGCTATAGAAAGCATTATATTGGCTTGGTTTTTTGTCAACCATGTAAATGATTGATCATCACCACCACCAATGTGAAAGCTGAATTTACTTTGTGATGGGACACAGCTCTAGTTTGACAAAATATAGTGCAAATGAGAACTATCTTTCTTCAGTCTTGTCTTATGGTAATGTGCTAGTGTTGTATATGAAATACTTATCTGGCGTGTAGATTAGTAGAGTGTAGATGATAGTCTTGTCAAGATAGGGCCCCCACAAAGCTTTCAAAAATTTTTTGCTGGTTAGAATGTGCCAAGAGTGCAGTGAAATCAAACCAGATAGGTGATGTAATGGTTATCACAATAGACAATACTACTATGATTCTCTCTCTCATCTTTTGTGAACTATTGGCCTTTCTCTACTATAGATGTACCAAATAGACATTAATCACCTGATTAGTAAAATTAATAACAAAATTTTTGGCCTGTTCCTACTGGGAAACCAAAAATTTAAATACTGAATTATATTTCTGACACTTTCATAACTGTTTTCAATTTTGAAGCTGCATTTGTAGACTTGTATTACTTTCAATATTTTTGTTTCATATAGTTATGTCTCATTCTAGATTACGAAATGTTAATTAGTTTAACATAAAAAGCTTTTAAGCTTTTGATTTGAAGTACAACATTTTTATTGAATGAATGCTTATGGAATTCACCATATTCAAACTCAGCTATGCAAAATTGAAACCAAATGAATCTGGCTATGTGTTAATTTAAATTAACTGATTCATCAATAAAACTTAGTGTAATACAGAAAACACAAAGAAAAATTATCCCAGTTCCTTCTGAATGAAAAAAGTATTTTACATCTGCTGTTACAAAGCATAATAATTAGTTGATTGATAATTGGGAAAATGACTAATTAGGCAGATTTACCAATTACCATCTGATTAATTGGCATATTCTTAGTTTTTACTTTTGCCAGAGTCAGATGATAACAATCTGTTACTCCAAGATCTGCTGCTATATCTGTGTCTACTTGAGCTCTGTAGTTGAGTTGTATCTAGGTATCAACACAGATCTGTAAATTGTATCAAAGTGCCAAATATTACCATTTTAATGCAGATGTATGTTCCACCTGAAAGTGGTGACTTTTGCAGAAATGACCCACTCAGAGATAAAGACTGACATGCAACATTAAAGCAAAAGAATTTTCATGACTTAAAATATACCTATACATGTACACAGAAATATAAGTCAGAAGTATCTTATAAACACAGACAATAATGGATATCTTGAAGATATACATTTATTTGTGCTCATTTTGTTATTCAATATTTCATATTGTTTCTGTTTTTGATACCAACAAATGTTTTCTCTTGTATTTGCTAAGCTTGAAAATATATATTAATGAGCCAAAACAATATGCAAGCCAAACAAAATATTGGCTGTTTTAATACTTTTTAACTGTTTTTTTTTTTTTTTACACATAAAACAAAATTAAAAAAAAAAAAACCTTCTAATATTTGGATATTACTGATAACTATTTTAATTTTAACTGCCTATGTACATTGACCTCCAAATTTTTTTTACTCATCTCAAGTTGAACAGAGGTTGTGACACAGTTGTACATTTAGTTCAGCACAAATACTAGTGTTTCTAAGCTAGGGTGCAAATGCATTCTAGGTGGAATAAGATAAAAGCTGATGGAGATTAAACATCAGTGACTTTTGTTGCTTTTTTATATATGAAATTTCAAGTAACACACTTACTGAATCATGGGTTAGATATGTGTCACAGTAGTATCTGAAAGAAATTTTTTAAAAATCTAAAATGTTGGAACATCTTGAATCAATATTAATGAAATTGGGTTTGAAAGTATGAAGACCAAGATAATAAACAAACTTCTATGGAAGAGTAAGGTAAAGAGATATCATGCACTTAGAGAAATGTCAGATATAGAAACTCAATTGATGAAACTACCAAAGATCAAATGTATCAAAGTGCTTGAAAAGACAGATGAACTTTGCAAAGAAGTATGCTTTAATAAGAACAAAATAAGTCTGCCTCAAATAGATGGCTAAAATCACTTCCTATAAATTAACAAATCAAGCTCTGAATTTTGCAGTAAAAAAACATTAGAAAAAAATCAACAGGAGAAAGGTTCAAAGGTCTGTTGCTAACAATAAAGCATTAGTGCATGTGTGTGTGTGTGTGTGAAAATTCTTTGATTGGTGTCTTCTGGAAAGGGTAGCAAGTGATCTTCAAAGGTTGTTGTTATCCTTGGATGACCTCAACAATCATGAACTGGGCAGTCTGACAGTACTTTGTTAGTGTCCTACAAATGACAAGGCAATTAATATTGTACTGGGAAGCAATGGCAGTATGTATCATCCCTCTTGAACCATTCTGAGAGACTGAGCCATCATGTTGGTAAATGATGCTTAGGCACTCCTAAAATGTCTTACACCACATTCATGTCATGTTTATAGAGGAAATGTATGCAGGTTGTGAGAGAAGTAATGTGAACGATTTTCAGGATACCTCAGTTCTGGAGAAGGCTGTAAAATAATCCTCTCTAACCATAAATCATACAAGCAATTCTGACTTAAAAACACTTTCTATTTACTTTTTTAAGCATATGTGCATGAACACGAATAATAGTATACATTCTTAGATAGTTGTTTTCATCTCTCAGAAGCAAAATGGCCAAACATGTTTTCAGTAATTTGTACAACTCAGCATAGAGATAACCACAAGACCACTTTTGCTTCCAAAGTTGTGGTATTTTTTTGAGCACAGACTCAGCAAGAACATCTTCATAAGCAACTTTGCTAAGTAATGGAAAATGCTCATACTCTATGTATTGACTGAATTTCATTCCAGAATAACAGAAACACAGCTAGCATGTTTTGGGAGTGCTCAGAATAATAACTATTAAACTCAAAATTCATAGACCTTTTTTTTTTTAACACAAATTTTGGTATATATATATTAAGTTTTAAAAGGAAATGAAGTTTCATGGTAGCAGATATATTGTGCTTTCAGCTACTGATAAATGCAATGTACATTCTATTATGTACATAAAATAAAGCAAAATTTTTGACCCAAGGTTCCTAGAGTTAAAGTCCTGTGGTGGGGGATACTTGCAAACATACCTTTGGGAGCCCAATGTAACTTTTGTTTCACAATATCTGAGAGGATGACGGATGAGGTGGAATGCATTTGATGATTTGAAGAATGTCCAAAAGAACATAAAGTTTCTTTCTCTGTGTTGCCAGTGGTCTGCTTTGCAGTAACCTACCAACAAAACTTATCAATTTATTGTGGCACTGGCAGAGAATCTTTTTTTTTTTAAAGTGACTGCTAAACCAGTTTACCTCTAGAAGTAAACCAATGTATAGCAAAAGGATATTAAAAGGATAAATTACATACTTTTGCTCTTGCAAAAAGATAAACAGATAAATCTTTATGTTTGTTTGTTTTCTTAATGCTGAAAAATATCAATAGAAGCTACTCTATATAAGGCAGTCTGCTGCCAAGTTGTAACATGGTCATTATAATTGTGCTTTTTCTTCCACTGCTGTTGTCTGTTTCCACTTGTTATTAGACAGTATTTTTCTTTAATTTTTAAAGTCTTATTTTAAAATGTTGAAGGAAAAAAATGTTTTTTAGCCTTATAAATTCTGATTAAGTTATCATATAAATTATTCTTCTTTACAAACATTAAACAGCTAAAAGCTTTGCATCACCCTAGAATTTTCTAGTTTTCTGTAATACTCGTAAAGTCAAATTAAATCTGAATTTGCATTAAAATGTTACATTAACGTATTAAAGTGTAAAATGGCTAAAATTGAAAAAATGCGGCAATCTGAAAAGGTATTTGCAAATACATGATTTCTGAAATAGCCTTATAAATTATGGCGTCGTGTGAATCAATTTAAAGTTTTCGAAACAAAACATTCAGAAGTGGTCATGGGTACACTGCCAAGGTATATGAGATAAACGATAGATTTTTAATTTATAGAACGATATGAAATTTTTGGCCATTGCTGTACATCTATTTTACAAATTCTGATAGTTATTATCATAACAATACACTTAAGAACGTATGTCCAGTAAATTGGATAATTTTTCTAAGTTAAGAATACAACAAACCTTTTGTACAACTAATTTTTTCTAGAACCTACAATGTTCACAGCCCACTAATAACGATAGTACCAATGCCGTACCAAGATATGTGAGTATATACCAATTACTTTAATTTTGAACGACGTACCAAAAGATGGAGCTCTGCAGTTATCACCTTTTTACTTGAAGTTTTTTAATGTTAAAGTTGAAATTGAATTAAGCAAATTTCACAGAAATTCATTTTGCTCTTCTAGTATTTTCCGACACATTTTTTTAAAATTGCAATGCAGAGCAGATATGCAGACAAAAAATATAATTCTTTTAATTTATTAATGCAGGAAATAGGAATTAAATAACTGTGTACAACAAATGAATCGATTGCTTCTTGCACTTATTTTCTACGTAAATAATTAAAGAAAATTACATTTTTTCTTATTTAGAAACAAAATATAGAGCATAATAATAGACGTGAAGCAGAAAACGAACAATTAGTCGTTGGTCATCAAGGCGGCCCAAAAATCTGATAAAGAATTTGACTATATTTTTAAAATCAACATGTCTCTCATTATATACTGTGTGCATAAATAAATGGTTTTTAAGGCATTTTTTGAGTTGGACAAATTTCTTTTTTCCATTTAAAATTTTTGTAAAAAGTTTCATTTTTATCAAACTTTTATATTATTAACTTTTTTTTATTTTCATTTATAAACAGGAAATATAACAAATCAGTATCTAATATGATTGTTTATATATAAAAAAAAAATTATACAAGCTAAAGCTTTTTAGCACTTCTGGAAAACAGTCTAAAGACTTCTTGAACCAGTTTGAAGCTGCAGATTTATAATTTTTATTAGCCAAACTTGGAAAATTCACATAAGAATGAATCTAATTGGCCTTCTGTTGCATATAGACAGACTTATAAAACTAAAATTTCAACAGAGTTAGCATATGCTATAATTTTTGAAGTAAAAGAATTTTTCACCAATAGAAAAAGAGCCAAATTCTTCCAACTCAGGATAATAAGAAAAGAACAGTTTGGTAGAAGAGATTTTACAGAGAATAAAATAAAACAGAAAGTTGGGGAAAAGTAGGTCAGAGAAACAAGTTCTGCATGAAGCTACAGTGAGTACTGGTTTTGTTAAATAATCCTTTTCTTTTATAAGGATAAACCATTTTCTCCAACTTAAAAAAAAAAACAAAAAAATGCTGAATACAAAAGGTATTTTAAAGTGTTTATTATTTAAGCATCAATAACTTTCTTGCTTTTTATCCAATATATCTTCAAATTTGGAATACAGTTTAGCTTTCAACAAACTTGCATTGAAAATTTCTGAGAATTTGGCTGGTCATAAAGTTATAGCTACTCTGATAATGAAAAAAGGTGCTGACAATGAAGGGATTGTGATTAATGTACAGTAAAAGATGCAAAGTTCTTGTTGACCAAAAATCTAGTGTAACCAGTTGTGAAAATGCAGCTTAGGGTTTCTTTGTTATTTTATGGGTGTTTTTTTTTAATTGACCTTATTTCTGTATTCTATACACAGCTCAATTTTGTCAATGGTAAAGAGACTGTTTATTGCATTTTTGTGTAGAACTCATTAACCAGTTAGTACTTTTATTTCAACAAAGAAATTAGATTATAAACAAAAAAATATTTAGAAGAACACACACGAGATGAATTTTAAAAAATTAAAACATTTTTACTTAGATGTTAGGAAATGGTTTTTGATTTTTTTCATTTTACGTTTTTTTCTTTTTTTGTGGAAATATACTGATTTTTTCTGTTTTTCATAATAGTGGTAAACCCAAGCAATTTTTTTCTTTCACTGTTTTTGCTGAGGATATAAATTTTTTATTTGATAGAGCCAACTTCTAATGTTGCTATTCTATTATGTATGCAAGTCTGTGACAAATGATATTGGTTAAATGCAATTTTGAACTAGAAACATTTTTTAAGCACATGTAGTTAATATGGTAGATACTATATACCTTTGCTTCATTTACCTTTTTTTTAATTCATTTTTTTAAAAAAAAAACAACAGGTGTCTTACTGGAGATAATTTGATTTTGAAGGGGAACCATGTAAATGATTACTATGCAGAAATAATAGCAAGAAGAGGGTTTAGCTATATAGTATTTCATTCTAAGAAAACCAGTGTTAAACAACAAAGAAAGTGAAAAAATTCTGAATCTGAAATTTGTTTTAACATGATGTGTCAAATAGTTATTGGTGGTTGTCATGGCAATGAAAACCGCAATGGTATAATAGGTTGCAAGGGTGTTGATAATGAACAGTGATGTTTTTGGTATCTTAGATTTATACTGAATAAAACAAAAAAGTGTAAACTTTATATAGCTGTAACTGCTGCTTTTCTTGGAGTTAAAAACCAATAAATAAGTTGAAATTTACAAATTCATTTTAGGTGAATAATTTTGTTTATTTGCCGTTTTGGATCTTCTTTGTATGTTAAGATTGTTGTGCCTTAGGCTGGCAGCACAGAATCATGTTTAAAGAACTAACAGCAACAGAACTAGTTTCTCTAACCACTTTACATTTGCAGGGTGAATAATGACAGCTTGATACTGAAATCAAGAATAACTGTACAATTACAAGCTTTATCTGCAGCAGCACTACAGAAAAAAACGTAATTTAACTTAATAAGGATATGAAAGTAAAAAAAAACCTTTTTGACATCTTTTTAAAATTGAAAACAACATGAAATAAATCAACTTAGAATACCATCATTAACAGTTGTTGTGTTTTCTAAGTTCTTACAACTCTGATGCTAAAATGAGGATGTTTTTTTTATGACTCTCATCTAACTAATCATCTATACATGGGAACCAAAACTACTCAAATTTTGCTACTGATATGATTAGCATACATAACTAAATAATAAATTTGAAAATAATACTTTTCTATTAAATGTTAGGTTTGATTAATATTGTTACTCTTCTTACAATAAAATCAAACTAAATGCTAATTCAAAAGGATAGAATTCATCAGCTTGTAATTTGAGTTGCTTAATAATTTTTAGAATAAAATCTGATTTAGTACATTTGGCAAATGGATTACATCCATCTAACTTGATAAATCACCAAATAATATGAGTGAATGATAAAGATGTTATGGTGTTAAAAATTTTAAGTTAATCACTGGATGTACAACTTTTCCTATCTACATATTAACAGATAATGAATTTTAAAAACATTGTTGTGTTCTGTAATCAGTAATCAATAGTATAGAAATTTCTGGCATTATATTCATAAACTAACACTATGCGATATAGTTTACCTTTTTTTTAAAGTGAATATTTTAAGGTATAAAATTTTAAGCTACAAAGGTCTAAATATAAATTTCACAGAAAACATGATATGTATGTTATAGATGTAGGCACTCGATTTACCAGTCTTGAACTTTTTAATATAGACAGGTAGAGATTATTTTAAGTGTGATTTATTTAAGAAATGCAGATGCTGATAATACAAAAGTGAAGAATGTTAACAGCCATGAGCACCAATCTACAATCACAAGTGATGTACAAGAATTATTGCAGCAGGAAAAGCAAAGAAATATCTGTTTGCTTTTTTTTTTTTTAAACTGAACACAACAGATTTCTTAGATTTTAATTTTTATCAGTTTTTAGTGATAGTTATTCTGGTCACTGATGTATTCTTTTCAAATCAAATAATTTTATTGAAGTTATTTTACATTAGACTTCAATAATAGAAAACAGCAGAATAGACAATTAACTTTGAGTTTTGTAACATCTTCTTGCCAAATGTAAAATGTTAAAGCAACAGGGTACTTCATATGCCTTTCACATACTGCCTAAGAAGGATTAAATTTTGACTGATTTGTCATCTTCAGCAATATTAATTTCTTGACTGGAAAACTGTGAAAATGCCAGCATGTTGATCTGTTGCAGATATGAATTCTATCTGACCTCTTCTCACCATTTTCTTTGTATCACAATCAACTTCACACTCATTTCCAAACTTATCTAAATTACTTTCTGACCCCAGATGGATAATGGAAGATTCAAGGTATGCATACTTTAAACTTCTGCATCATCAGAAAGAAATGATTCAATATTAGACTGCATATTGTAGATCAAGCATGAGCAACCTGCAGCCTGCAACATACTAATATGCAGCCCAAATCTCTTCAAGAAAGCCACTGCTGAGGCAGACATGTCGGTGCATGCCGGTTATTTGGTTTCCAAAATCCTGGAAAAACATATGAAGCCATTTGGTGATGGCAAAATGGTGAAGGAACGCCTTGAAGCTGTGGCTGATGTAGCATTTCCTGAGAAGAAGGCTGTTACTTCAAAAATTATCCTGTCAAGGTTTACTGTGGGTAGGAGGGTTGATGACATGTCACAGAACATTGAAGACATCCTGAAATGCAGAGCATCAAATTTCAAGTGGTTTTCCATAGCATTGGACGAGAGCACTGACGTGTCCCATAGCTCAACTGGTTGTCTTCATTCAAGGCATTGATGCTGAATTTAACATAACAAGGAATTAGTGGGTATGGTGGGAATGATGGGCACAACAACTGGTGTGGATTTGAAAGAAGAGTTGATGAAAGTACTGAAGCGGTTGGGGCTACCTTTAAAGAGGCCGAGTGGCATTGCAACTGATGCGACCCCATCACTGGTTGGAAAGAACAATGGCTTGACAACTCTCATCTCTCAAGAAGCTGGGCTCTGACTAGTCGTGAGTTAATTTTGTGTCACTGTTTGTTGCATCAGGAGCACTTACGTGCAAAATCTCTAGGGATGGAAAATGTTGCAGTTATTGTGAAGCTTGTGAATTTCATCAGATAAAATGGATTGAATCATCGCCAATTCAGAGAGTTGCTGAGTGACATGGCATCTGATTATGGAGATGTGATTTTTTATGCTGAAGTGCGATGGCTAAGCCGTGGTCAGATGTTCAAGCGAGTTTATGATTTGAAGGAAGAAATTGAACCCTTCTTAGATACGAAGAAGGGGAAGCCAGTGAAGGAATTTGGCGATTGTGAGAGGATGTGCGATTTTGCGTTTTTGATCGACCTTACTCAGCATCTCAGTGAACTGAATCTGAGGGTCCAAGGAAAGGATCAGCTCATCCACACCATGTTTGACAAGATCAAGGC
This sequence comes from Nautilus pompilius, assembly GCA_018389105.1. Lineage (NCBI taxonomy): Eukaryota > Metazoa > Mollusca > Cephalopoda > Nautilida > Nautilidae > Nautilus > Nautilus pompilius. The sequence goes on from JACATO010001618.1 coordinate 336,862, forward strand.
GTTTGAATCCAAGTTTTCGCTGTGGGAATCACAACTTCGTTCCAATAACTTTGTTCATTTTGAAACGTTGAGGAAGGAGAATCCAGATGATTCTGCAAAATATGCAGAAGAGATTCGTCAACTCAAAGATAAATTTCACTTCCGTTTTCAAGATTTCAGAAGATGCGAGGACACCTTCAACATATTTTCCATTCCTTTCGATGTCAGTGCTGAAAGTGCATCTCCAGAGCTTCAGGTGGAGCATCTTGATCTTCAGTGTAGCACTGAACTGAGAGCAAAACTCCTTGATGTGCCGCTTCTTGACTTTTACAAGCTTTACCTACCAAGGACGAGTTTTCCCGAATTGTCAAACCATGCTTTGAAGCTGGTAAACTTGTTCGGCAGCACTTACATCTGTGAGCACATTTTTTTTCAAAATTGCAGGTGCTGAAAAACAAGCATCAAAATCGACTGGGAGGCGAACACATGGAAATCTCTTTGTGCATCGCAGCGTCCAGGATCGAGCCGGACATAGAAAGACTTGTGAACGAAAGAGTGTGTCAAGTGTCGCATTAAGCTGCTTAAAAGTAGTATAAATAAAAAATCGTCATAAATATATATTTTTCTTTTATTTTGGCATAAAAATAACTTTTATGTGTCATAAAAGGGGTGGTTATGGAGGATGTTGGTACTCAACAGGCTTAAAGCCTGCAACTCTGTAAGAAAAAATGCATGTGGCCCACCAGAAGCCTACGAAGTTCATTTGCGGTCCACATCCAGAAAAGGTGGCTCATCACTGTTGTAGATAAAATACAATCATTATAATAGAGCTCATAAAGGTAGATACATTTTTCCAACAAAATGAAGTGATAAAAATAGTGGAATTGAGAATGTAAATTGGCATCCTACTGTTTGTGCTATCTATAGTATAATGTGGGAATAATTATTAAATGACTTATTATAGCCTAGCCAAATTGTCTGCTGGAAGATAGATTAAGCAAAACAAAATCAGAAACGAGAGAGAAAAACAGAACTTCACTCTTTGTAATAAATGTGTTTTCATATTCATCGCTTTCCTTCTAAGTGTAGTCCACTTTATGAATCATTTTTGCTTACATAGTCCATACCTTATGATCTTAGTGATTGAAAATGTTCTTGTGCTAACTTTTGTCCGTTTACCTTAACATTTTAAAGAGTTCTCCCCTGAAATATAATGTAAATACAGCAATACCCTGTTGAAAGCTCAGGATACATTCCTGGAGAATAAAGTTTTCAGTGAACCAGTTTTCAAAAGGGTCATTATAATATAGTTGATATGGTTACATTCCTGACAGTGTTATTTATTTATTTTTTTTATCAATGAGTGATGCATGATGGCTTAATTTGACTACTTATACATATAGATAATTGACTAAAGAATAAAGCAGTGTACACATAATATTTCTTAAACGGTGACATCAAAGGTAGGTGCGTTTGAGTCAAAGCTGAAACTAGCAGTTCAAACAAAAGTTTAGATAGCGTCGGTATACGCTGCCATCATTCCGCGAGAGTGTATAGATTTCCTCCAAAATATCAACGCAGTCTTTGAAAAGGAATTAAATTCCTACCCTACCCTGCAGACGCGTTTTACATAGCGGATGATTTTAATTGTGTTCCCGACCACTATTTATATAGGCAGGGCCCGGAAAATTATCACAGGGGGCATCTCACAGGCTAACGATAACTGCAGATACTTTGTACACGCCTTGGACTAGATGCCCTTAGAAATAAACACCCATTACCCTGACAAATATAAGGTAACGATTAGATTAAAGAGTGTACATTAGCTTAAAATCCTCGGAGATCCTGCAGGAAATTGCGCACGACGCAATCTCCTGGGGCGATCACTACCAGGTCAGAGATAGCTTTGCTGTTAAGACAGCAACCAAAAGGCTGACTGACACCTGGAAGCTCAACAACTCGAGACGTATATGAATAGGTAGAGGAGATCTGGCGCTTCTGGAGAACACGCCTAAATAAACACCCATCCTCCACTGAATGGTGGGACATAAGGGAAACAAAGCTGAGGGAACTCAGTATAGAATATTGCCAGTTAAGAAGCACATATCGTCAACATTTGGAATAAGACCTTAAACGTGATCTTAAAATAGCATTAGGTTTCCCTAATCCGGAAAGAGTCTATGCTATTAAAAGAAAACCGTCGTGCTAGCCATCGATCAGATTATATATTTCGATAGGGTAGAGTGGAGTTTTTTGTTTAGGATATTCAAAGAGTTTGGATTCGAGAAGACCTAATCAAATGGATAAAACTCTGCTACACGAATATCTAGACAAGAATTAGCCAGAACAGTGTCGCATCAGCCTACTTCAAACCCTCTCACGGAATACGGCAGGCTGCTTTGCCTTCTAAGCACATTACCTTACGTGATCGTGGCCGAGACGCTGGCCTGCACGTCATGCGCAGAAGATAAAATAGAAGGAATAGGGATAAATCAGAACACTTCTGCCATGATAATCCAGTTCGCCAACGACACCACGATCGTTCTCCGTAACGTGAAAAGCCTGCCGGCGGTCTTCGACATGCTCACGCTGTATGAAGCGAAATCTTATACCGGATAAACAAAATCGAAAGTGAGGGGAGCCGGCTGGGGTTCTCTTTGGAAAGTACCGCACGGCCCCGAGAGTTACTGTATTAAATGGGCTAAAATTCTGGAAATCGTGTTTTCCCTAGCTAGCTATGTAATTGTAGATAAGGACAATTTGAAAAAGCTAAATGATGATATAAAAACTAAATTAAAAGGCTGATAATCCCATAACTTTAGCTATATAGGTAAGGAGACGGTTATCGATAGCCTAGTAATTTCTCCTCCCCTCCCTATGGTGCCGCAGAAAAATCATAGAGGTGCCATCATAGTGCGAACCACCATTAACCCTGAACTGAATTGGCTCATATGGCAAGGCTGCAAGCACCTGATAAATAAACAAGTAGCCCGCCTTCTCGGAACTTCGGTGGTCTAAACATTATAAAATAGAGAGTAAAGTATGCATGCGCTCAATAAATTAAAACATACTAGATATTATAGATGATAGCGATAGCACGTAAAACGGAATAGTTACCCTACGCGGAAAACCTAGAATCCGCCAAAAATAAGCAGCAACCCAAATAGGTTCCATAAAACTAGTATTGAAACATGGAGTAAGAGCCAAATATCTCTGCTAGGGACTCAAGTAAAACTAGGATAGAAAGTAATGCCGATTATGACGGTACCATAACGCGATTTATACCTAGTCTCGGCTACGGAACCCGATTCGAACTACCGGAGGCTATGGGAAGCCTTTATTAATACTCCTTCACTTCCATGACAGAACCTATGGAAAAATCATCAAAACTGTCCTTTAGACAGTCACGCCTCTGACATTCATTACAATATTACCCACTTGGTATCCGATTCGCCACATGCGAGAACAAGTACAAGTAATCCACAACGTCTTTATACGTTCCCAACATAAAAAACTATAGAACCTAGTCCAATAATTGATCAAACAACTTAAAGGCCGCCAGCATGAGCCTAACTTATACAGGCGCGAGTTTTGCCCCCCCCCCCAACCACCTACTGAAATAAAAAGGACTGACTTTCAAACTTTCTAGCTTTAACTGCCTAGCAGATCAAATGAAGTGGCCGGAGGGCCTCAGGGGACGGAAAAACCACTCCAACAAAAAACATATACAGAAAATACGTAAAAAATTTCTTACAAAAACAATATGCGGTCTTGTGCTCCAGAGTGCTTGACAGACAGGACTTTTCAAAAACCTGGTTACTTAACCAAACATTACTCCGTCTGGATGGCACAAAACTAATTGCATGTTAAATGTGCTATCAACAAATATTCCCTGCTTAAGACAGTTTCCTGTGCGGAAAATCACCCCCTTTTTTCTTTCCCTTTCAGTGGAGCAGAAGACAGAGGACCACTCCATCGGCTGACCACAAGGTTTAGAATAAAAAACAGCACCTGGCTGAGGAGGAACCGGCCATTCAAATACAACAAAATAGTCTGATCACAGCACATGACTGCGGTTTACCAATTCTGTTAACTCAAGCAAATTTTCGCTTTCAGTACATAGGTACATTGAGAGACAAAACTATGATCAAGAGCAAGCACCTGAGTATATCTTTCCTCTCCTACCCTATAGGTCCCAAATAACCCGCAAACTGATATGAAAACTCGCTGACCCGCTAGTACATGAATAAAACCCACTAATATACTTTATTATTTTGCACACGAAATAATATATATGGTAATTTTTCTCTCATCGGTTATTCGTGTTAAGAAGATCATGGCATGGTGAAGGCCCGAGTCTACCAGCAAAGAAACGATGGTTTGTGCATTCCAAAACTAGTTCTAATAAAAACACGTCTGCTTCGTTTCTGTGTATACACGCTGTAAAAGATCAGGCGTACTGCACAATGAGTACATTTTATTTTTGATAAGTTGTGTTTACAAGTTGTTGTTATTAATATAATGATTTTCTGTTATTAACTAATATTTAGTGGCATTGAATTCATTAATATTTTAATTTTTCCATGATTCACAGTCTTGAGAAGCCTTTGAAAAAATATTTCATTAATTTTCCTTATAAAATATAATTTTCCCCAAATTAATAGCTACATATGTTATTTTTTTTATTTTTAGTGTAACCAAAATTATTAAACCATTAATAAAAGTTAAATTAAAAAAAAAATCTTATTGTATATTCCAGGTGTGCAGTTCAGGCTTCTCCATTCAACATCAAGCGAAAAGAGATGAGGAGAGACACATAGGCGGGACAAGTCATAAGCAGAATGTAAGGTCCTCAGATGGATGTGAAATAATGATATCTTATTTCATACAAGAGAAATCACAAGACCCAGTAACAAAAGTTGAAGTTCTCTACACAGGCTATTTGCTGGAACATAATTTACCGTTTGAAGCTGCATCACATGCAGGTCCACTGTTCAAATGCTTGATCCTGTTGCAGTACATTAAGCAAAACCCATACAGTCTGGCTATTGATGGCATAGTGACACTGGGACAGGCAGCATGTATCCACTAGTTGTGCAGGTATATGATGCCAATCAAAGTAACAAAGTTAGTTCTCTCTTTTGGCACATGTGCCTTGTCTCAGACTGTTTGGCCAAAGGAATCTTTGCACAGATCAGCAGTGCATCTGAGCAGTGTAGTGTACCACAGGAAAACGTCATTGACTTGAGCCTCACTCAGTATGGGAAAACACAAGGAACTGTTTAGTCATTTTGAAGCCAAGAATCCAAAGATCTACACCTTTGGATGCCCAAGCTGCATCCACAACACTGCTAGTTATGCTGCATGGGCATTTGCTGATGCAACTTGGTTTGACATTGGCAATTTTCTGGTGGACATTTTTTATTATTTTGATAGTAGCACTAAATGCCAGGCATCTCTGAAAGAATACTGTGGATTCTGTGACCAGGAGTACAGAAAAATCTCCAAGTATGGGGCTACAAGGTGGCTCAGCAAGGACTTGTGTATTACTCTGGTTTTGAAGCAGTATCCAAGTCATCGAAGTTGTTCTGTCAGTCAACCAGACCTTAGGTCTGATAATCACCTCAGGAGACTAAAGGTATACTTCGTTGATCCCAATACAGAGGTTTACCTGCTGTTTTATCAGTCAGTATTGCCTCTGTTTACTGATCTGAATAAGCAGCTTCAGTCAGAAGAACCCAAAATTCACACCACCCAAAAAGACTTTATGTATTTTCTCCAAACATTGCTGGGTAGGTGTATGTCACTTTCTGTGTACAAGGACAAAGACTTGGATGAAATTGTTTTGCTGGATCTAAATGATGAAGCAGCAATTCCACCCCCCCCCAGAGAGAGTTATGATAGGTTACACTACTTGATCTGCCATGAGAAAACATGTTTTGCTTCCCAGTGAAGAAAAGAAAATCACAGAGAACTGTCAAACTTTCTTGCTAGCTGCCACAGACTATGCAATTAAACATCTGCCACTAACAAATCCTCTTCTGAAACATGCTGAAGTTCTAAATTTCAGAGAATGTGCAAAACATAGTTTTGACAGCTTGGTCTTCTTTGTGGAAAAGTTCACTACATTGAAGTTCATAGTTGGTGAAAAAATGGATAAATTGTATCATTAGTTCACTCGGTATCAACTACTTGGTGATGATCATCCTCAGCTCCAAAGTATCACACAAGTCGACCATCTATGGGTTTGCGTAAAAGAAATGAAGGGCTCAGACGGCTCTATGTTTGATTTGTTATCTCAGGTAGCCAGGCATATCTTGGTTCTCCCACACAGCATTGCGGAAGAAGAACGGATCTTCTCTAATGTAGCAAAAAACAAGACCACATTTAGAACTAGTTTGTCAAATGAAACCACTCTGCCTTCAATTCTTACTTGCAAACCAAACTACTTCAATAAAACTCCATGTTTCAAATTTGATCCTAGCAGGCCCTTAATCAAAAGCGCCAAAACTGCTGCAACCCGATACAGTGCTGACCACACCAGTACAGATTAGTGAATCTTTAATAAAATTAGTTATTGTAAGTGCATACATGCGTGTACATGTATACATCAAGGTATTTTGTTGATTAAAAATAAAATGTTGAAAGCATTAGAGCCTCTGGAATCATCATCTACTTATCAGGTCATGGACCCGCATTTCAGACTTCAAAACATGGGACCTATGCTACCCACCGGGAGGAGTTAGGTGACTGGATACTCTCAAATAGTCTCACAAAATCTTTCACAAGCATAGATAAGCCTCACTTATAAACAACTATGATGGCCAAATGTGGAACCGATCCAGTTACATATCACACAAAATACAATTTTCCACACATTTAGCATTTTTTAGTTTTAATAAACTGATGAGCGCACCATAATAAGTACTGATAGTCCCTCTGAGTAATCCAATATGCCACTTGTCATTGACTCAGCAAATGTAAACAAAATGGCAGGTGCATCCGGTTCATATGAATTTGAAATTTTTTACTTACTATAGAGAATTTTTTGTAAAAAGCCTAGGGTAAGAGCTTACCTGTAAACACTTATTCCTAGCTTCATTTTCCTTTTTTAAAAATTTGAATAAATTTGAGTTTTTGTTATTTTTTTTTTCTCAAGCATTATCCTTTCAGGAAATTAATTTAAAGTGTTAAGGCTATGATTTTTGTTAGAAGTTTTTTGTTACAGTTAGTCTAAGCAAGCAATACTAGTGACTACTTACTGGCAGCAGCAGCAGCTGCAAAGTATGAGGATAAAAAGTTGTTTTAGTTAAAATTTAAAATACAAATATTTTACTAAAAACATTATTTAATAAAAATAAAACATTTTCTTTTTTTTTAAAGAAGCAAAGTACAAAGTTTATATTTATCACATATGCATCAACTGCCTTAATTTTTTTCACATTTAAAATAGAGCAAAATAATAGCCAACTTAGAAGGTAAAAAAACCTGATTTCTTGGTTTATTTCAGAATCTGCAAAAATTCTAAAAATCTTTTTTTTTGTCTAAAAATTTATGGATCATCTTTTATAGTATAAAGATGTTTTTACATGAAATTATTGGGTGTTCCAGGTGAAGGCACAGAAGCAGAATTTATTGAGCAGACTTGGAATGGAATACGACATGGAAAAAGATTTTGAACAATGGCTGTAGTGACAAACATTTTGTCACTAGAATGTCTTTGGGTTTCAAGTTTCACTACTCTCTCACTTTCTTGAGCCAATCTATATTGACTCAATAGCTCTTGGTAAGTATATTCACATGTTTATATTCATAAGGTTATTTTATCTTATATCTGTAGCATTATCACTTTTGTTGAATCATTTACCAAACTTAGTTTCTTATTTGTATTTGTCATAATTTACATATTTTTTCTGAGAAATTAGTTGTTATTAATTTAATGTTGCACAATAGAAATATACTACTAAATAAACCCTTGTAGTCATTATGTTATAAATTCAATACTTAGTAATAGGTACTCAATGTGTATAAAATTAATACCAGTACTTATAGTTCTTATATACACTAAAATCTTTTTTCTTCTATAATTCCTTTTAAAACCTGGGTGCATCTTATAAGCTGAAAAATATGGTAATAATTTAAGCATATGCTGAAGTAATTTAAAAAATGTAAACAGTCCTCTTTTTTAAATCTTAAGAATGGTTTAATCATATAAATTTATGTAGAGAAAACATGCAAGGGTGCTCTCTCTCTACACACACACACACACAAACAAACAAACAAACATAAAACATATATAATGAATGTTAGTTGATTTCATCTAGTACTAGCATAGCTACCAGTTTTGTTTAATTATGACATTGTTGTGCTTGTCTTTGTTGATTTTTTATCAGACTAATGCTATGATTAACATCACTACTTATTTATATTTTCTCAACCTGGGTGTGACTCCCTTTGTGACTGTCATAATAGGCTTGCCCTTGTTTGTACTCTCTATTCAGTTTATGAGAGGATTGTCACTAACTTTTATTTGATTGTCTTTATTGCTTTGCATTTTGCCAAGAGTGTCTCTATATACTCTTTTGATATTGGTTACTGGTGTTTGAGGCCTGTATTATATAGATTTTCTTTTTCCAGGTATGTTCAATACGTTTTGATATGATGCTTCTTAAACAGCTCTGAGTTTCTACTTTGTTTTAGGTTCACTACTATTTCCAGTTCTGTCTTGCAAGCAGTGATATCCTGAATTAAATTAAGTGCTCAATTGGCAAAAGCAGTTATCGCACTGATCTTTGTGCTTACTGAATTGTTCAAAAATTAATTCATGTTATTTAAATTTTGATAAATAATTGTCATAGTGCTTCAGTACTTTGCAAGCAAGGAACAACAGGCAACCACTTATTCCCCTCTCTATTTGAAACTCAAGTAAATGGCACGCAATTTGCAAATTCATGTGCCGTAACCCTTTCAATTTCTTGTAGAAAAAATCATTTGGACATCAGTCATCTTCGCATTGTTAGTGAACTGTGGCATCAGAAGTGTAAACAATAAGATATGCATATAGTTTTTAAATGTCTAGCAGTGCCACTGATTGTACTTAATTTGCTAGCTTTGTTTATGTAAATTACAATTGTATTTTTTTAAAATATAAATTCAAAGGAGGTATTCTTTACTAAAAATGCTGGCTGTCTCTTTGTCAGTTTACATAAATGTCTCTTTTTTTTTGAAAGCACAGGAAATATATTGTACTAAAAATGTTAATAGCTCTGTTTTTGTCATATTAGATTTACATAAAAAAGATTCAATTATATCAGATTGTGGTTGAGAATAATGACATGTTTACAGCAAATTTGTGAAGTTATATTAGTCTTCTGATCTGATGCTGGACATTAACTTTCCTAGACTAAGACCTAGCAATAAGAGAGGGAATATCTGATTTCTGTTAATAAAGATAAAACTAATTATATAATTTAAAACCATTAACAAATAAGGTTATTGCTTAATAGTGCAGCATTTTTAGTAATGTTTTCTAATCTAAAATAAGTACTAATGATCAACTTTGTCCTTTCTGAGATGTAAACTGGACTACTATGCCAGAGGTTAAAAGCTAAATAGAGTAGTTAAAAACTACAAGATGTAACACAGCTAATTTTATTAGGAACAATCAAATACAACCTGAATGAAATAGCATTCTGTAAATGTATTTGAACAAGTTACATTTAAACATCCTTAATATAGGAAATCTTGACCAAACCTTGATTAAACTGCCACAATTTAAATTAAGCATAAAAATAACAGGAAAAACCATGGCATTTATGCACCTTTTAATCTAACTGATCATTCCTAGAGATTTGGAATACTCTGACTAGAAATTTCTATGTACATAGAATTTTAATGACAAAATAGCATAAACAGACATTTTCTATTACAAATACAATGGAACCAAAATCAGACTTACAAAATAGAATCATGGGCAAAAAAATCTGATCATCTTTTGCTTTAACTATTTTTCAAGTACAAGATTAATGAATTCTTCAAAGTTATTCTTGTTGAGCACGTGTTTAGAATTTTTGAATCTGTAAAACACAACAGCCCAAGACTTACAGAACCTTGTGGCTTCTCTACTTGAGACTGAAGGCACAAGGGGTGAACAGTCATTTTCAGGATCACTGTCAGTAAACATAGCTGTTGGATGTAAAACATCCAAAATGGCTTTGTCAGTCAGCTTCATGGTACTCATACTGTTCACTTTGGTGTAAATTTCCTTATTCATCTCTAGTGCATCTCCCATATTGGTCAATATCCTCCAATTTACTATACCTTCTAGGGTTGCTTGTGAAAATCCAGCATAGTAGAAATGGTTTGTTATTTTTCTGACTCTTAAACATTATCATGGCTTCCAGGACAGACATTTTGAAACCATCTTTCTTGCTGATTTTGTTGAGTTATTTGATCATTTAGTAGTACATTATTAAATTTTTGAGGATGCCTGGTCTGTTGGTTGAAGTCTTGTAATAATTTTGGATGTGACAAAGACAAGCTGCACTTTATTCAGGTCAATGATGATTTCTTTTGTACATGTAGACTTTTGGAAGCCAAGTTTCAAAGATGTTAGATGTTATCCATGCAGTGTTGTTGGTTGGCAGAGTCATGACAGTGATCAAACATCACAACTTCTTTGACATCCTTATCACTAAAAATGGAAGCTTTTTGCTACTGTCCATTTTTGACATGCCTTGATGCTTAGGTACTTCTTGAAAGTTAATGACAAGTCATACTTTAGACAGTAAAATAGTCATTTCATCAACACTGAAGTTGTTTGGATTGTGATCTTTCATAACATGAGAAGTCCTGCTTGTACTCAGTTGTGATTCATGCCCAAGGATTAGTTGATTTTTCTATTGGAATCATACTTTTATTTTTTAATGTCTCCTATCAAAAACAAAAATCTTGTCAACCCACAAATACCAGAAGTTTTCAAATGTACTGAACATTTGGAGAGGTAATTTTATTTTTGTCCATCAGATATTTTTCAATTATCTTTTCATTGATGTAGCTTGCAATGTTCATCCTTCTAAGCATATAATACCTGGAAATGCATCTGCAACTAATTCTGTTTTGGCCATTAAATAAAATGTGCATAATTGTTTCATTTTTTAACTCTTGATTTCTATGTGCAGAATTTTGCATGGCTGTTTTCAGTTGAGAACATACCTGAAGTTTATAATCTTCATCTATAGGAGTTTTTTGTATGGTGCAATTCTTGAAATTACTGCAGTCTTCTTATATTGTAAATGGATTGGAAACATCTTTATACAAATTTGACATAGCATCCCACTATAATCTGCTTGGAAAATTTGGCAAACTACTTGGCTTGGATTTTCAGCTTGGAATATTGTTATAACTTTTTCTTGCTTATTTTTTTAGTTAACTCAGTGAAATTCCCAATGTATTTGTGTTGTAGTTCTATCATAAAACACAGGCTGTATTACCCAAATTAGAGGGTTTATTCAAACATAAATCAAAGCATACAAGTAATAGTGACCGCCATGAATAATTATCAGATCGTGCATGTTGCTTAAAACACAAAAGCACAAATGTTGCTTAGAACATTACTACAAACTATTACATTCACCCCTATCTTCAAAAATGAACAATCATTGAGTAAAATTAAACTTAAAGATCTAAATGGTCTGGGGCACGGCGAGTACGCCCAGATCTGCGAACTGTAGGTATACTTGACGAGCTATCCACATCTGGAGGTTATGAAGTTACTCTTTGTGGCTCAAGTACAGTCCTTTTAATAGATACAGAATCTATTTGGTCATTGGAAGGGACATTGGATGGCAAAGAGTTTTCCAGAGTAGGCACGAAAGAAGGATGTCCAGAGTTGTCGGTAGGGACATTCTCAACAGGTGTGGGGGCTGGTACACTACCAGCTGGGCTGGGGCCATGTGTTTGACTGATACAGTTGTTTCACAACTGTCTGGATGACGTATGTGTGCATTGAGGATTAGCATCTAATAGTTGAACCTCATCAACAAGTGGGTCAGTTTTATTGTATCGGACATGCCTCTTTAGCAATACAGGTCCAGGGACGCATAACCATGATGGAACCGAAGCTCCAGTTGTGGATCGCCTGGAATAGTTAAACATACGCTCATGAGTAGTAGTATTTGTGGCCATACAAAGCAAAGAGCGCATGGAGTATAATACATCAGGCAAAACCATTTCCCAATTTTTAACATTTAAGCCTCGAGATTGAAGAGTCATTGAAATGGATTTCCCAATAATGCCATTACAGCGTGCGTTCGATTTGCCCATTTCCTTTGGGGTTAAATGCAGTCGTACGGCTACATGCAATACCTTTTGAGGTCAAAAATTTCCGTAGCTCTCTCTACTAACAAATGCAGATCCACGATCAGAGTGAACATAAGCTGGCATGCAGAAAAGTGAAAACAGTTGATTAAGCCATGCAATAACTGTTGATGCAGATATGTCATGGCAAGGAAATGCAAAGAGGAAACGTGAATACTCATCTACTATGCAAAGTAAAAATCTGTTCTTACTATTAGTAGGAAGGGGACCTTTAAAATCTACATTTAATCGTTCGAAAGGTTGGGTAGCTTTAATGACATTGGCCTGTTCTGGCTTGTGAAACCTTGATTTGCACTCTGCACAGATTTCACATACACTTGTGACCCTTCTTACCTCTTCCAAAGAATAAGGAAATTTCTGGGACCTAACAAAATGGTACATGCATGCTACTCCAGGGTGGCATAATGACTCATGAATACTTTGCAATCACTAAAAATAAGGGAAGCACAATATGACCTTCAAAGGACATCAGCTGAGACATTATCCTTGCCAGAACGATAAACGATGTCAAAGTCAAAACAAGAAAGTTCTGCCCTCCACACCTGATCTTATCATCGTTCTTAATCTTCTTTCTTCTGGTCTTGTCAAACATATAACTCACAGAGCGCTGATCAGTCTTCATGGTAAAGTGCCTTCCAGTTAAGTAATGCCGCCAATGTCGAACTTGCTCTATGATAGCTTAGGCTTCTTCCTTTCAACAGCAGCATAGTGTCGTTCCAATCCTTGGAGAGTACGAGAGAAGAATGCCATGGGATGTCCAGCTTGGTTTAACGTAGCTGCTATGGCATTGTCTGATGCATCTGTCTTGACCTCAAATGCTAAATCTTCATCAATGGCCTGTACTACAGCTTGTATAATATCATCGTTGTTTAGTGTAAATGCCCTTTGTGCTTCATCTGACATTGGAAAGATTGTGGTAGTAATAAGTGGATGAACTTCTTTCTCTGAATAGTTATAGATCCGGTTTGAGTAGTATGCAAAATGTCCAAAGACAACGATGAAGCATCTTCATATCACTTGGTATCGGCAATTCTTTAGGTCTCAGACATTCAGGATCAGGTCATAATTCACCATTCTCAATCACATACCACAAAATGCAGAGTTTCTTTGTTGAAAAGATGCTTTTATCTTCACTGAAAGTGATATTTACTTTCTCTGCAGCCACTTGAAATCTGTTCAGATTAAAATCATGCTCCTCTTGCGACACCTCACAAATTGTTATATTGTCTAAGCAAGCATATGTTCCATCAAGATTATTGTCTTTAATGAAGGTATTCATGATACATTGGAAACATGCTACACCATTAGAAACCCCAAATGGAATTCAAGTAAACTGGTAAAGTGCTCCACTAGTCTTGAAAGCAGTAGAGGGCTTGTCTTCAGCACAAATAGTCACTTGATGGTATGCACTCCACAGGTCAATTGTACTGAAGATTTTATGTTGAGCAAGCTTGTGTACGGTTTCATCAATACATGGGAGTGGATAACCATCTAAGAGTGTAAATTTGTTTATAGTTTCTGAATAATCAATTGCAAGGCATTTCCTGTGGTTTTCTGATTTAGTAACAACAACCTGTGCCCTCCACGGATAATTACTAGGTTCAATTATACCTTCCCGCAGTAGATGTTGAATCTCACAATCTATGAACTTACAGTCATCAGAAATGTATCGACGAGATCTGACAGCTATGGGGTGACAGTCAGCTGTGAGATTAGCAAATAAGCTGGGAGGTTCCACATTTAAAGCAGTTAATCCACATTTAAGCAGTTAATCCACATATGACAAGAGTTGGGGGGGGAGTTTTCCACCATAATTCACTGTCACTCACACTTTCATGTTGTCTTTGAAAATCTTGATCTAAAATCACATCAGAACACAGGCCAGGCAATACTGATAGCTCACAATGTCTTCATATACTACACCTTGTATCTCAATTTGCACTTTGCAGTATCCATCTGTTTTAGAGGCAAGAAAGGATGTAGCCATAGATACTGTTTTTGTAGAATTAAATACTTGAAATGAGTGTTCCTTCACAACATCTGGGTGTATAAAACTATCAGTGATACCACTATCGAACATGAAGCCATTAATGTAGATGGAGTTGAGAGCAGGTGGCAACTCAGTAGGTGTAGTAGCAGCCGAAGTTACGCAAGTAATTGCTAGTTGAATTGCAGAGCTGGAGGTTGACTGTGTAGTCGAATTTCGACGCCCCTTACATACACCAGCATAATGCCCCACTTTCTTACATTCGTGGCAAATTGCTTCTCCTCGTGCTGGGCAACGAGACCAGGGATGTCTGTTTAATCCACAAAAGAAACAACGACCAACAGCAACCGACAACTGGGAATAAGGTAAAGTTCCTGTATTTTCAGTTTGCTTAATTTCAGATACTGCTGACGCACTGGGAATTGACTCAAGAGGGACCGAATATGATTCACAACAACTCTGAGCAGCATCTAAGGCTCTGGCTTGATCAAACATGTTGCTAATATCAAGTATTCTGTTTTCCAACAAACGCTGCCGAATTACAGGTGAGTGTAGGCCAGTGATAAAGGCATCCCGTGTAGCTTCATTTCGATGTGGTTGAGCGGTCACAGATTAAAGTTACAGTCCTTAGCGAGTGTGTGTAGGGCTTGAAAATATATCATCAAGGAACTCACTTGGCTGCTGTCGACGAGTAAATACTTCGTTGGTGGGTTTCACAAATATCTTGTGCTAATGTAGAGATTGCGTCTTCATAAGTGGAGCATTCAGATATAGGTTCATATAACTTCAGAGTCACTAAATTTGTCAGCATGCTCAGTTTATCTAATCCTTCTTGCGGAAGGACAGCGATGGAATTTTCGGATGTCTTCAACCAGTGACTCCATCCTTTGGCAGCCGTACTCGAACCTGGGTCTGTGTCTAGACGCTCTGGTCGCAACAGACGTTCTATAATTCTAGTGTAGAATTAAAATTATGTCTGTATAAATTGTTGTAGTTCTTCTGTAAAACACAGGCTGTATTACCCAAATTAGAAGGTTTATTCAGACATAAAATCCAAGCACACAAGCAATAACGACCACCATGATGAATGATCATCAGATCGTGCGTGTCGCTTACAACAAACACAAAAGCACAAATGTCGCTTACAACATTACTACAAACTATGACAAATTGAAATAACCAAACTTCTCTAGGTGATAATGACATCATACAATGCAATTGGATTGAATATGACCATCCACTAAGATATATTGAATGCCTCCTTGTTCTGTACTATTCACAGTATTTTACTACTTCAGCAGGGGAACTGCAAAATTGATATCTCTATGGAAAAGTTTATGCAAGTAGCTATGTGATGTTGGAAAATTTGTGAAACTTGTTAATACTATTTCTTTGTTAAGAATCATCATTTTTCCACTAAGAAATTTTATTTTTCATGGCGATATGTTTTTTTTTAACATAGAAGATGTAAGATCATGCATTTACTCTCTCACTATTGAACAAAACAATGTTGTGGTGCAATTTAAAATTATCTATTTGTTATTGGCAAGTGGCCCATTTGCCAGCAAGTTACATCAAGACAGGAATGTTTCCTAAATAAACAGCTTTGAATCAGGTACAGAAAATAAAATCTCTTCCACATCAAAGTATGCAACCATTCTATTTTCTTTTTGCTGGATAGACTGACTGGTTGTTGAGCTGCTTCATATTTTTCCAAATAGTTGATACAGTTGATGATTTAGTGCCACACCCTAGAGTGATGTTTTTTATGTTTAGTCTATTACTTCTCAACCTGTTTAATTAGCTTAACCTTTTCTGCAGGGATTAATTTGTCAATTCACTGGCTTTGCAAATATCAGAATCTTTGAGTGTCAACACAGAAATATTTCAGTATGAAGTGGCACTCTATAGCACTGGACTGTATTTGCTTTTTGAAAGAGTCTGCTGCTGACTTCCATGTAGCCATATATTCTTTGATAGCAGCAGTCTTCTGTACTGTACACATGCACACCACAGTAACTCAAAGGAAGTTTGTGAGTTTAATATTCTTTTTGCCTAAAATTCAGCATATTTTTATTGACCAATTCAGAGATTCTTGACATTACTTGTTGTATCTACGGCTTTATTCTATTTAACTGGTGAGAATGGTCAATTCCTTCATACAAATCAAGTTTTTAGCTAACTGAATTGAAGTAGAAGATATTGAGATTTCAGTGTAGTCTAAACTTTGAATTGGTATTTATTATTAAGACTACCTGAACAATAAGACTATTAACTTTTATAGTGAAAATTAAATTTGTTGATTTTTTGCTTACACTAATCAAATATTGTTTTTTAAGGAAGTTCAATTGGCATACTATGAGACAGGAAAGTTATGGTGGTTCTAAAACTTTTATAAGTCATTTCTGAAAAGTCAGTATAAATAAATCTATAAATATTGTATGTGCAGGTTATTATAAAATTCTACAGTTTGGATTTATTAAAACAATTATAGATATACAATAATTTTAATTCAATTTGTCTTTTATTTTTTTTTAGGATTTACATACTTGAATTGGTAGAAAAGTCTTCATTTGATTTTAATTTATGTGCATGTAGTGTGTGCTAACTTTAAGATCGATCTATCATGGTGGAATCATTATATGCAAATATTATGGACATGTTGTCAAGTTAGTGGCTACAGTAACAGGAATGCACAGACATGTATTTTCCCATCTAAGCAAGCACCTTAGACCAGTGAGTATACAATTCCATTTAAAAAAAGACAAACTAGCCAGATAGAATTGTTTTAAATTTATTTATCTAGTTTGTTTGTTTTTTTTTACTTAACATAAACTGCTAACAAATTAGTTTATATATTGCAAATTTTGGTTGACATAAGTCAGTGGTAGGTGGACTACTAAAGTCAAAGACCTGAGTCTGATTTCCATGTGGACTGGCTCAGTTTGGTTTACCTTCTTGGCATATTTTTTTTGTTCTTTCATCAGCCAGTGCATGGATTTTGTTAAGGTATTACAGCTTTTATCCAGATCTGAAAATGAAAAGTTCTAGTGTGAACTTATGCTCATGACTTCCCATGCTGTAAAGTGGTCATGCAATCCATTTGGTATTCACTTTACAGCTTGACTGTTTCTGTGCAAATCTAGAATCTGATAGGATGGATAAATGTTATACCTGTATTAAAATAAAGTGTAGATAACTGCAGTGTTTACATTACATTGTGAAAAAGTTATTTTGACAGTGGTCAAAATCAAAATTGGTATGTGGTACATTTCTACATTAATCAGTCAAGTACTTAGTTTTAATTTCTACTAACCATCACTAAATTTTGTTCCTTCTTAGGTTATCTTTTTAAAAATTGCTAGGTTAGTGAAGGCATGAATCAAATATGTATTGAAGATGTATCCGTAAGAATAGGAGTAAAAAAAAATTTGTATTTGGCAAAAAAATGCCAAAAAATAATGTTCAATTTTGCAATATTAATGCTTAGGTTTTTTTTTTTTTTTTTTTTACTTTTTCAGTTAAGTAAATCTTATTTATTAAATATGGATGATTTTTTAAAGAATTAAATGACCAATAACCATGTAACTAAGTAAATTTTAAAATATGAAACAAACATTAATATCAAATATCTTTATAGTCTACTCACTTAGAATAAATTACTCCATGCATCAGAGACAAATTCAAAAAGCTATTTGTTTAGTGCAAAACTTGAAACATCGAAACAAATTAATTCTATACAGTTGAATATTTCAAAATCCAATCTATAGAGCTGGGTTCTAAATTAAATTTTACAACATGTAGTCATTATGATTATTCCTGGCTTATCATATGTTCCAATTAATTGCAAAGCCTTGATATATTTTTTCTTTTGAATTCTAGAAAAAATCAGTGTTTTCTTCTTTACTCCCTGCATTGTTCATGGCTTAAATGAAAAACCAATTTTTACTTGTTCAAAATGAAGCAAGCCAGTGAAATTGTCTTTGCGTTTAATATTGTCTTTTTTTTTTCTTATAAAGTTTCATCTTACTTTTTTTTTTAAAAAATAAATTATATATAAAGCATACATAGCATAGTAACAGAATGCATAGGGAAAATTTTTTTATTTTTCTATAATATTTCTAAATTTATTTATAACCAAGTGAATAGCTTTAGTTTTATTCCAGATGATGCAAGTACTGCCCATGTGGTTATAAAAATACTAAATTATAGAAGAGCAGATTAAGTACACTTAAATTTTTTAATTAATGGTAGAGATACTTGATAATTGTATGATCAAATTGTAGTTTTCAATGTTCTATGTATGTTAAAATGCTTTAGATTATTATTTGAGTGGTTGGTGATCTGGAGGCTGACTACTAGATCTAGATTGCCATGGTTGAGAGTCCAAGTTCAAATATTGGTTGGGACTGGCTCATACTATATTACCAACTGATTTCATGGATATTTCCCCACATCTATAAATATATAATTCTAAAAAGGGTTTTTCACATAAGTGTGGTAATTTTGATGGTAACTTTTATCTGGCTTACACCTTGACCAGTGCTTGAGCTCCTTACTGTACATATCTTTGCCTACTAAAACTGTTGTGTAATGTCCTTAGACCTTCAAAGTCAGAAAGAGTAAGAGTTCGTGAAGAAAAAGATTAGCTTAACCTTTTATATTCAGGGATGCTCAACCAGTTTATTTGGAGCCACGCATTTGCTGGTAATGTGTGGACATCATTGCTCATCACTGTTAGAATAGCTGTATATGCCCAACTCTCTAGCTAAGGATCTGCTGCTGCTACAAACTGTAGCTGTGCACTATGAAGGACATGCTAAGGCAGTTTCATTGGTTTATTTTTTATACCAGGTTTATTTCTGTTATCTTGTTTTTTTAATGGTACAAATTTTAAAATAAACTTTATTATAAGAAGCTATTAAAAATAAATGAAGGATACTATAAACATTACATTAATATTTAAGTTTGGACAATTAGATGTAAAGTCATCTCATTACTAATCTTAAATTTGGGTAATCATAATTATTATAGCAAAAAAAATAAATTATCAAGACCTTTGAACAATTAAAGAATAGGCAAGCTGACATTTTTTTTTTGTACTGTATCTACATTTATTTTTCAGTATGAACTCATTGAGTCAGCTGTTTTATATCATGTAAAAACAGCATTTAAATTTATCTTAAGACAAAATGTATCATTTATATGAATATTGCTAAAGTCTATAATTTAAAGATTACTGGTATGATTGTAGTGTGTCATTTCTGAACTAGTCTGTCTTCTTTCTTTTATAAAATTATTAAGTATAATTTTTTTTAATGTGTAACAGAGTTTATATGAATTAAGAATTCCTGATAGTTTTTTTCTGTATGATCTTTTATTTAAAAATTATGAAATTGCCAAGGAAAATATATGTTGTCCTAATGTGTGCTTGGTTATTTTCCCTGTAATCCCTTATCATATACAATAAACTTTATTCAGTACTTAGCTAAAATGTGCATGATGTCACTATAAGAACACCTGTCAATTTGCAAAACCATTTGTACCCTGCATATTTTACCTCATTGTCATTTTAAATGTTTTGTTCCTGTAATCATCCAAACAGATTATGATTTAACATTGGGTTTGAGCTTTAGCCTGGATGAAGCAGCAGATTCTGTCTGAATGAAGTGATTTTCTCAGATATGTGCAGGTTGGTGTGCAGCCAAGCATTGGCATGTTGCATCAGCATCTGTGATATCTCCAGATTTGGGCAAACTCTTTGGATGATTTCCAGTATTTGCAACATTTTGATGTAGAACTTGAGCTTATTTTGGTAATTTTGGATATGAAATCAGTGAAGATGAGACTTGCATTACCAAAAACACCAGGCCTTCCTTAGTGGAAGTCTGAACTTTAGACTCCTTTTAAGAAGATTCTTGGTGGTGCCACTTCATAGTTTGACATTTGATTTCTGGGAAATGATGATGCACTTACATCATATATTTGGTAATGAACAAGAGAAATGCATCAAAATGCTTGAGCAGTTCAGCACAAGTGTCTTTTTGGTTTTGTTTGAGAAGGTCACATGCATGCACACATTTCAAAGTAACCTAGATTTTGGATAATCTTGATGATTGCTGGTTTTCTAATACCCACAAATCTTCATAATTTCTATGTGCCAATGTTCCAATTGTTCTAAGTTGTCGTGTCTACTTTACATATTTTTGTTGGTGTTACTACTTTTGTAGTTATGTCATTGTGTGGTCTATTTTTTGTGTCAGTTTCTTCACTCTTGTTGTGGTTTTCCCACTATTTCACTCTGCTCACTTTAACAGAGAAGGTCTAAATAAATATTTTTTCAACAGCTAGTGAAAGTCTCATGTTGGACACTCCATCTGCAGTAAGAAATTTAATCACAGTACTTTGCTTTGAATGCAAATAAAAGGCAACAACTAATTTGGACTGGCACAGCTGTCAACCAATGGCTCGTAGCAAAAATAAAGCAACAAAAATGAGGGAAATGTATGAACTTTTCCATAGGAAGTTTGTTGCCAGCCTTCAATGTGTATGTTCAAAGTGAAAAGCTGACAGTCAGTGTTTTCCTACTCACCCTCATATTCAGTTTTTTTTAGTGAATAGTCATTATGTCTTGTAGTTTCTGTAAGTTAGTGATTTCATAGCATTACCAGTTTGTGTAGTTACGTTTACTTTTTGAATATTATTAATCTAAATGGAAGTATAATTTTGCAATAGTGGACAATCTGAGTGGTTAAGCTGAATTAACTTTTATTTGTATGACTGAACAAATAGATAATACCATCTTAAGAGTAGTACTGTTGTTGTTATATATTAATCTACATTCAAATTATTTTCGGTTGTACAAATAAAATAAATAAATAATGATAATTTTGGTAACACAAATGAATACAAAACATTCCTTTCTTTGGAAAGATGTGGATGCATTCACAGTAGCATATATTTCTTTCATCTGCTTTTAAAGCTATTCATTGTAAATTTTGGTTTTAGTTTTCAATATATAATGCTACTAATTTATGCCTCTAATGAAATAGTTATAATGTGTTTATATTTGTTTCAGTGAGGAAAATAACTCATTTGGTTGCTTTGAACTCATTATATTCATCAAAAACTGCCTTGGTAGTAAGTAACAAACCTTAGTATAATGATTGCAATCTGTTTGCTATTGGAAGACTTTGAAAGATTCTGATGTGCATTTCACTTTGATATTAATCTTTTCTCATTATGTTGGCCAAAACTGGCTGCAGCAGACTGTCTGAAGATGACTGGGCACTGATGAGTCTTTTATGATGATCACTTCCAGCTGTGCAGAGGTAGTACATGTAGAAGAATGCTAGTCTACTTTATCCTTCCCTCTGGCTATTTATATTGATTTTTCTCATGAAAATTAATTTCATAGTGATGCTACAAGCATGAACCATGTATGTTAGTTGTTTATTTACTTGATACAGAGCAGAATCTAACAGTGAATCTTTCCCTTTTGGTTTTTGGGAGGTCTTGAATGTTCATACCTCTGATGTCATTTAGTTGGTTGGACAGTGATGAAGAAACAACAAAAGAATCTATTGGTTGAGAGCAACAACAATGATGAGGAGAAGAAGGTTGTCAAGTAGAGTTTGAGCCATTTGCAGCCAATCAACATGCCAGTGTTTTTTGTAGTCCACAATCCCAGGGATTGTTTCACCTGATAGTGTGAGGCCAGTGGATTTCTTCCATGAGCTAATTTTTTTCACTACATAACTGAAGAGTTAGACCACTGTGTCAAACAGACTCAGGGGAGTTAGGCAGAGCTGACAACACTGATATGGACACAATGCTTTACCATTTCTTATTTTAAAAGGAATAATTTCTAATAATGATAATAATAATAATAACATCATAGTGATTTTTAAAATGGTATAGAGCTCCTTTTCCATTTTAAACGTAATTTTTTCGAGGTTAAAAAAGCTCTACTATTTTACATAAATATTATTTATAAATGTAACATTTCCTCTGGATTTGAGGATTTAGGGCAATCCTGTAGAATATACTCTACCTTTGTGTCTAGAGACAACCTACAGAGTTGTTTTAGTCCATAATCTCTCCTCTATAGTTTTTGTAGTTGCATGTCAGCTTGGTAATATCAAGAAAAATCATTAATTTTTTTTGAGATTATTTTAATGATGGTTTTTTCCATCATATGTATTTTTATGTTCTTGCTGCTGCTTGTGCTTGCTTTGCTTCCTAATCTGCATTTTAATTCTGCCATGCCAATGTTACATTAAACAGGAATCCACTGGATGACTAATTACCTTTGAATGGGCATAGCATCTAAAAGAAATATTGTTAGTAGTAAAATCTTCTGCAAATGGAATATTAATTGCTGCTTTGAGTGTTTCACATTCTGCCTTCTAGTTATCATAAATAATACCTGTATAATCACTTTGCTACTTCACAAACCACTGTGGAATCGTATGTTATCTTATCTAATTTCTCCACCCGTAGTATCTTAGCAGAGTATGGATTCA